>CM047816.1:70889671-71283163 GCA_026214975.1 Gentiana macrophylla | reverse complement strand
TTTATCAAAGCATTTTTTGGTTATCCACAACTAGAAATCTGTTTCTTCATCCTTTGATTTTTTGGTTATCCATCTTCTCCATTCTTCATTCTTTGATTTTCAATGGTTTTTTTCAACATGGTATCAGAGCACGCTATAACCTGTTTCTGATTATCAAGTTTCATCACTTGTTTCTTGATTTAGATTGCGGTGTGGAGCTGCAATATCTGTTTCTTATTACTGATTCTTGCAAGATTCTTTTGGTTTTCTGGATTTCTTGCTGCAATGGCAGAGATAGCTGGAGATTGGATTGTCAATCCTTATCACATTCATCCTGAGGAGAATCCCTCTGCAGTAATTGTTCAACCGGTTCTCAAAGGAGTTGAAAACTATCACTGCTGGAAGAGGGCAATTTCGATGGTTTTGTCTATGAAAGGGAAACTGAAATTTGTGGATGGTACTCTGCCCAAACCAGCAGAGAGTGATAGACACTTTGAAGTATGGTGTCAATGCAATGACATGGTGTCCACTTGGCTGGTTAATTCTGTGAATCCTTCCATTTATCAAAGCATTTTTTGGTTATCCACAGCTAGAGAAATCTGGTTGGATCTTGATCACCTCTAATCTGCAGGAAGAAATCTATGCTACTAAACAAGGTACAATGTCTGTGACCCAATACTTTACAAAGCTTAAGATTTTATAGGACCAATTGTTGATCTTGAAGCCTACTCCACCTTGTACTTGTGATGCTTTGCCAATATATAGAGAACAGAATGAAACCGATCAGGTTATTAGATTTCTAAAAGGGTTAAATGATGTTTTTGGCAATGTTAGATCTCAAGTTTTGATGGCTAAGCCTATTCCTGACATTGGCACAATGTTTAATATGGCTTTACAGCACGAGAGTCAACTTAATTACTCAGAAATGAGTATTGATAAAACTATTTGAGCACTAGAGCTTCTGGTATTAGGCAAAATTCCCAAGATATCGTGTCCTTAGAAGTCCAAACTACTGGAAGTTATGGCAGAGGTGGATGTAGAGGCTCTGATAGAGGTTTTAATGGAAATTCCAAGAGGCCACGGTGTACTTATTGTGGCAAAGAGGGGCACACAATTGATAAGTGTTACAAGAAGTTTGGTTACCCTCCTGGCTCAAGAGGCAAGGGTAGAGGTCAAATTCAGGCACACAATGTAAGTTTGGATCAAGGTTTTGTCCCTTCTGATGAGAGTTCTCATGATTCTGGTCAAAGTATTCAAGGGCTGCAAAGATCAGAAGTTCAATCATCCACTACTAACACAATGACTAGATCCCAATATGAACATCATGGATATGCTCAGAAATGTTCAAATTTTTGACCCTACCTCAAATCAAGTTGTGGCTCTGACTGCTAATGTCCAAAACACCTCTACTGCTTCAGGTAATATCTATGAATGGATAGTGGACTCAGGAGCAACAGATCATGTTATTTACACTTTGTCACTAATGTTTAATGTTAGACCTATATCTAGCATCACAGTCACTCTACCCACTGGTGCACATGCTAATGTCACACATATAGGGCAAGTTAGACTGAACAAAGATTTAATATTGAATGATGTATTATATGTGCCACAATTTACTTATAATATTCTATCTGTTAGAAGATTAACTTATAATGGTAACAGATATTCCTTGTTTTTTTGGATCTGATAGATGTGTTTTGTAGGATCATACATTGAGGTAAAAATCACTGGTTCAGCTAATTTGTTGCAAGGTCTTTACATTTTGAAGGCAGATCCTACTCTTTGTTCTTCTATTTCTGCATCAGATACATCTGTTACTTGTTCAACTGTTCTTTCTGAATCTCTACTATGGCACTACAGACTAGGGCACCCCTCTATACAGAGAATTCATTTGCTACAAAAGTCTGTACCTACAATTCAGTCAAATTTATATACTTGTTGTACTGTTTGTCCCCATGCCAAGCAAAAAAGGCTTAGTTTTCCTATTAGTACTTCTGTCTCGATCAATGTCTTTGATCTTTTACATGTAGACATATGGGGTCCAAACAAATATTGTACTTACAATGGATAATATTACATTTAACCATTGTAGATGATTGTTCTAGGCTTCTTTGGGTACATTTGATGAAACAAAAATCAGAAACCTGGCCTTTATTACAACAGTTTTGTAGCTTGATTGCTACACAGTTTAATAAGAACATCAAAATGATCTGGTCAAACAATGGCCTTAAGTTCAAAATGGACTCCTTTTATGCCAAGAAATGGATCATACATGAAACCTCTTGCATCCATACACCACAGCAAAATGGTGTGGTGGAAAGGAAGCATCAACACTTACTGAATGTTGCTAGAGCACTCAGATTTCAATCTGGTCTTGATATGATGTAGTGGGTTTTTTGTGTCAAACATGCTGCCATGCTTATTAATATTACCCCTACACCCTTTCTTAAAGAACAGACTCCTTATTTCATTTTGTATGGAAAACAACCTATTTATTCTGATCTAAATGTGTTTGGTTGTCTAGCATATGCAAGTATTATTGTGCAAGGCAGGGGGAAGTTTGACAGCAGGAGTAAAAAGTGTGTATATAATCCTCCTCATACCAAGGGTTACACACTACTTGATCTTAACACCAGGGAGTTTCTCATCTCTAGATATGTTATCTTTCATGAAAGCACATTTCCTTATCTTGTTGTTTCATCATGGACTAATGATCAAACTGTTTTACCAATTTCCACATTTCAGAATATTAACTCAGATGCTTTAGGTCAAACAATTGAGGTCCCACCCTCCCCTCCACATATTGAGCAGCACCAATTACAAAATATTGATATTTCAACAGGATCAGAAGCACTTCAATCCAACAAGACACGACATTTCAGGAGATCTACCAGAGATAGAAAACAACCAGCACATCTTTAAGATTATCACACCAGCTTAGGAGCTATGATAACTACACCTCACACCTTAGACAAAGTGGTTTCATATGATAATCTATCTACCAATTACAGATATTTTTCCTGTAACATATCCATTGAGCAAGAACCTAATTCATACACAGAGGCATCCAAGGATCCAAATTGGCAAAAATCCATGGAAGAAGAGTTACAAGCACTACACAAGACAAAAACCTGGTCATTAGTGTCTTTACCCAAAGGCAAGAAACCAATTGGATGCAAGTGGGTGTAGAGAATTAAGAAGAAAAACTGATGTAACAGTAGAAAAATACAAGGCCAGACTAGTAGCAAAAGGCTACACTCAAACAGAGGGTATAGACTTTCTTGAGACCTTTTCCCCTGTTGCCAAGATGTCCACAATCAGGTTGTTCTTAAGTTTAGCAACACTGAACAAATGGCACTTGCACCAAATGGATGTTAACACTGCATTCCTTCATGGTGATTTAGATTAAAAGGTCTATATGAGACCTCCTTCTGGCCTTTCTATTTCAGCACCTAATCAAGTATGTAGACTCACCAAATCACTCTATGGTCTAAGGCAAGCCAGTAGGCAATGGAATGCAAAACTAAAAGATGCACTTATTAAAGCAGGCTATATTCAATCTAAACATGATCATTGTTTGTTTACTAAAGGGCAAGGATCAACCTTCATATCTTTTCTTGTATATGTGGATGATATAGTAGTAGGCAGCTCAAATTTACAGGAAATCAACACAATCAAGGATCTTCTACGCACAGCATTCACAATCAAGGATCTTGGAACACTAAAATACTTTCTAGGGTATAAAGTTGCAAGATCAGAAATTGGTATCGTTATGAATCAGAGGAAATATTGCCTTGATTTGTTCAAGGAGTTTGGATACTTAGGTGCAAAGCCATCAAATGTTCCCATGGATCCAAAGGCGAAACTTGAAGCCAAAGACTCTTATTTTCTTGCTGACAACAAGTATTACAGAAGTCTTGTAGGCAAATTACTATATCTAAGAAACACCAGGCCTAACATTGCTTTTCCAATACAGCAATTAAGTCAGTTTTTAGATGCACCAACTGAGAATCATCTAGCTGTTGCTCACAAGTTACTCAAATTTCTTAAAGCAACCCCTTGTCAATGATTGTGTTTCCCATCTACTGATACTCATGTCCTCAAAGCATTTAGTGATTCTGATTGGGCAGGGTGTACAAAACTAGAAGGTCTGTGACAGGATACACAGCATTTCTAGGGGATTCCTTGATCTCTTGGAAAAGCAAGAAGCAAACAACAGTAAGTAGAAGTAGCTCAGAAGCAGAATACAGGGCCATCGCTATGACAGCATATGAAATACAGTGGCTAATCTATCTCTTATCAGATTTTCAGATCCATCATTCACATGTAGTTCCTCTGTTCTGCGACAACAAAAGTGCTACATACATTGTGGAAAATCCAGTTTTCCAAGAGAGAACAAAGCATATAGAGATAGATTGTCACTTTGTCAGAGAGAAATATCAACAAAGGGTTCTCATTCCTCTTCCAGTAAGAAGTGAAGAAAACCTTGCTAACATTCTCACTAAACCTGTGGACAAAGCAACTTTCTAATTAATATCAAGATATCCATTACAAAATATCTTTGCAGCTCATACATTTGAGGGTACAAGTTAGATTGCAAGATGTTCGTTTCACCAAAGTTCATCTTGAGGGGGGATGTTGCAACTCATACAACCAAGGGTACAAGTTATATTGGGCAAAATGTATCAAGTGAGCCAAATGTCACTGAGGCATTTGGTCGAACACTTGTGCCATAAAACAGTTGGAGTTTGTTATATCAAGTTGGAGCAGTTACAACAGATTAGGAGTGGAATCAACTGTCTTAGTAGTATATATATGATGAGAATTAGCTGTATACACCACCAATTGTACTGATTAAACATTCAATCAATGAAAGTCTTCTTTTCTTATTTTCCCGCTTATTTTCTTGTTTGAAACAGTCCATCTTCTCCATTCTTCATTCATTGATTTTCAATGGAGTTTTTCAACATAAATTGGTTATGTGTTATTAATTTTGAAGAAAAAAATCTAAAATTATCGACCTTTAACTGTTATTAATGCAGAATAGTGAAAAGTGTGTGGATAGATAATAAATAATGAGTAAAAAAAGAAAAATGTAGATAATAAATAATAGGTAAAAGAAGAAAAATATAATAAATACTTTCTTGGTTATTTAAATAGATTTATATTATAGGACAAAACAAAAAAAACTAAATGAACTTACATTTAGAGACGGGTAGTATAAAAGTAGTAGGGCTGCAGAACGCATTGGTGCAAAGTTTTTGCTATGGAATAAAATAGATGAATGCAGCAAAACATTCTTCTACCTTAAACCAATTAAGGACGTAGTATTGCAGAACACAACAATTCAAATAACATAAATATTTAGGATTGGATGAAATAAAAATCTAAAAATGTAAAAATAAAAAAATTACACAACAAAAAAAAAAGAAGACAGTTTTCAGTTACCTATCTTTTTTTCCCCGTAAGGAAGAGTTATCTCTATCTATACAAATCAAACATAAGAGTAATGCAATGTTTATTCAAATCTTATAACAAAGATATCAAAAAAGTTTTTTTTCTTTTCTTTTTTGATGTGTTTTTATACCACAAGAACTCATAAAATGGAGCATATATATTCGATCAGCCTCGTGTACTAATTCATGGCTTCCATGGAGGAGGTGGTGGGGAGCTAGGTTGATACAATGGTGGAACAGCCGAGAAGATAATGTTCTTGTCAACTCCATTACCGCCCCCACTCGTTAAGGACATCAAAGCCGCAACTAGGCCTGCATTTCCAGCCAAAGTCGGCTCTGTGTAGCTGAAATTCGACCTCAAATCCAAAAACTTGTCAAATTTATCGGGTCCTCCAACCATGGCGCCATTGATAATATTTGGATTCGGCTTCTTGCTATCTTTCCAAATCCATCCACCAAGGCACGAGTATTTAACATGGTTGTTCGGTATTGATGCTCCACGATGATGTACGTTTTTCGGGTACTTAGAACCATAACCCACTACGTAGCTCATATTCATGGGGTTAGCACCTAGAATATAATCAACCTGTGTTTGTTTTTCCCAAAAAAAATGTACATTATTAGGACATACATGATACAACAACATAGGTTTTTTTTTTTTTTTTT
Organism: Gentiana macrophylla; assembly: GCA_026214975.1. NCBI lineage: Eukaryota > Viridiplantae > Streptophyta > Magnoliopsida > Gentianales > Gentianaceae > Gentiana > Gentiana macrophylla. The sequence goes on along the minus strand of CM047816.1, from coordinate 71,277,059 downwards.
TTTGTGTGAAATACCGTTCGTTCGTGAGACACTACAGTAGATTCTTCATCGTGGAATGAAACTGTATGGTCACGAATGAACCACACGATGTCTTCACACGAATGGAGACATGATCACACAAGAATTCCCCCTTTTTTGGGATTTATACAAACCTGAGAAGTGGCAAATTGGCGGAGTTTGTCCAAGCTGAAGTAGGTGGTGCCACAATACCAACCGGGAACACCGGTGGAATTCATGTAATCAGCAAAAAGAGATGCCATGAATGCTGCATTGACAACATATTGAAGAGGTTGTCCGCGACCATGGTTCAGCTCAATCAATCCAGCTAAAGATCGATTCCAAAGGTACGTAAACATCGTCAGCCATGGCTAAAAAAGCACAAAATTTGTTTTTTTTTTTTTTTTACAGCAAACAAACAAACAAAAAAAAAAAAATTACCTTTAGTGAAATTGAACACATTGAACTTATGAAAATAAGAACACATATTAAGGCCAGTAAGGTTATGATAGGTCTTCAACATTTCTTCATACGGATATCCAGGGTTTAAGAACATCCTAAATCTTGTTAACAAGAGCATAGCTGCAGGTAATTTGTTATCCCAACTCAACACACTTAAATCAGGCACCATTAAAGCAGCTTTAGCATGCTTGCCAATGGATGGATGTGTTGCTAGATTAAGATAAGTCAAATTCCCTGTAGCATAGTACATCCAAGCAGAACCCCATACGTACTCATCCCAATAGCCAGTTGAATTGTAGAAGCGGTTAATGGCAGAATTACCCCGAGAATATGGAGTTCGTTTGCCAAAATTCCGTGCAAATGCAAAGACGGTTGTAGCCCCTTTTACAAGTTTAGCCGAGTAAGCAGTGTCATCACGAAAAACAATAGATGCAGCTGCTAATGCGGCTGCCATTTCCGCTCCAAGATCAGGAGCTGAAGATGCTTGTAGAACTGGCCTTACATAATCCATGTCTTCTGGCCTCTGCCAACAATAATGATCATCTGGCGTATTTGATCCATTTAGAGCTACCCCAACCTAACAATATCATCAATTAATACTAATAGTGACTTAATATCATCATGTTGATAATTTACCATCCAAAACTTAAAACCGCGCGCATACCTGGCTATAAACTTTGTCAATTTTAGTAGCGGTGGAATTAAAGGTCAAGAGTATATAATCAGTTCCCCATTTGATAAGGTCTCTGATATGTTCATACTCTCCAATGGCGCGGTATTTATGCTCGTACTCAATGGCACTCCAGCTCAACATTGTCATGGCAAAGGACATAGGATAATGGTATTTAATATTGTCACCAGCATCATAATACCCTCCTACTAATCCTCCTTTAACGTCTGTTAAGTTTGCTCCGTCTGCCAAACCCGAATTACCCCTCCAGGGTATTCCATTCCTCTTCGGCAATTTTCCGGCTGCACAACGAAAAAATGGTTAGAAATTAAAGTTGTACGTATAAAGATATTAAATAAACTTTTTGATTGTTTTCTTTCGCCTTCGTTTTATGAGAATAGTAGGTGGTAAGTTTCTTACCGACCATATATTGAAGATTTTATACTTGGTTTACAATTTGAACTCACAATACTCCAAAGACACTATTACTTGAGAGGAATTTTAGTTTGCACACAAGATAATAAATTTATATTTCATTTTCGTACGTGTGGAGGGTTAAAAACAGAGGTTTAAGTGACGCCTAAATTAAAATATGTTATTCAAGATGACTTGATCCATGTGTATGCGTCCGAATCTGACAGAGCTGAAATCTAGGGTCAGCTGAGTTGAGTGTTCAAGTCTGGAAAGGTCAGCTAAAGTGATGCTCAACCGAGTTCTATTGTCAGCCGAGTAAAGTCTAATGGTCTATTGAACACGTCTCAATCAGCTTTGCATCTGAGCAGGTTATATCTGGTGACTCAGATGAGCTGAGTACACATCTGGGGTATTTATGGGAATTAGGACAGAAGTCACTATGATGACTAGGGTTAGGTTTCCAAGGCTATAAATACCAGCATTATTGTAACTTAGCAGTGTGTGAAATTCTTTGTGTAATTAAGTGCATAATAAAAGATCTATTTTTTTCGCGGAGTAGTCGGAAACCACGTTAAATCTCTGTGTTCTTCATGTTTTTGTTCTTTCTTTATCGTTTATGTTATTTGATCTGTTATTTTATGTGTCTTCTATTGCAATATGTTACAACAAACTGATATCAGAGCCTAAGTTTCCTGGAAATCGCCATAGTTCAAGCAGATTTGATCGTCACCAAGGTCCTTGTTGGCGCTAGGTTCTAGAATCAAAGTTTGTTCTCCGGAAGGTCCACATGGAGTTTTGAGTGTTTGCAATGACTCAAGGGTGTCAAGAAAGGAACCTTGTATATGTTACAAGGATCTACTATATCTGGTTCGGCTACTATCGCATACTCAAAAGTTCACCAATCACAGCTGACCAAGCTATGGAATATGAGACTTGGTCATATGGGTGAAAGAAGGATTCCTATTCTGTCAAATACTCGATCTTTTTAAGGGATATAATGTCAAGAATCTGGACATTTGTGAGCATGATGTGTTTGGAAAGCTACATATGAGCAAGTTCTCAAAAGGCATACACGACACAAATGCATCACTTGATTATATTCTTTCTGATTATTGGGGTCCATCAAGGATGGAATCATTAGGTGGTCACAGGTATTTTGTGTTCTTTATTGATGACTATTCAAGAATAACTTGGTGGTGTTGATGAAGCACAAAAGTGATACATTCAAGAATTTCAAGTTGTGGAAGGCTCTAATGAAGAATCAGACAGGGAAGAAAATCAAAAGGCTCCGTAGAGATAATGGTCTGGAATTCTACTGGTCTGGGTTTGATTGATTCTGCAAAGATAAGGGTATTTCGAAGTACCACACAGTCAGAGATACCCATCAGCAGAATGGAGTGGCAGAAAGAATGAATCTAACTCTTTTGGAGGGGGCTAGGTGCATGCTCTCTAATTCTGGTTTATCGATAAGATTTTGGACAGAGGCTGTCAGCACAGCTTGCTACTTAATCAACATAGGACCTCACACAAGGGGTCAATCTCAAAACACCAATTGAGATGTGATCAGGAAATCCTGCATATTACTCAGGTCTGAGGGTTTTTTGGAGCATAGTTTATAATCATGTGAGTGAAGGTAAGGTGGAGCCAAGAGCCAAGAAAGAAGAGTTCGTAGAGTATGGAGATGGAGTCAAGAGGTATAGAATTTGGTCATCAGTGGAGAACATGGTCATACTCAGTAGAAGTGTGATCTTCGATGAGAATTATATGCTCAGTTCATCTTTGAGGAGCTCGACTGAATTTGAAACCAGAGCTGAATCTGAATCTGAGAGAGTTGACAAACAGGTGGAGCTCCAAGTCAACTCAGCTGAACAACAACATTCAGCTGAGGACAATGAACACTCATCTGATCTGGTAGAACAGAGCTGGACCTGACCAGTCAGATGAACAAGGGTCAACTTATACTCAAACAGCTGAAGTTGGTCAACAAAGTATAGCTCTCAACAAAGCATGAAGACCAATGTTGGACCTCCCAAGAGGTATGGTTTTGATGGATATGCACTTCATGTTGCAGAAGAGGTGGACAGATCTGAGTCATCCACTTACAGGGAAGCAGTGACATGTTCTGAAGCATCTCAATGGCTTGCTGCCATGGGAGATCAGATAGAGTCATTACTGAAAAATCAGACTTGGGATCTAGTCAAACATCCACAGGAAAAGAGGATAGCGACTTGTAAATGACTCTTCAAGAAGAAGTAAGGAAGGAATATCTTCAGCTAAGTGAATCGAGTATAAGGCATGTGTGGTAGTATGAGGGTTTAGTCAGAACATTGTGGACAGCTTGCTGCCATGGGAGATTAAATAGATTCATTACTGAAAAATCAGACTTAGGATCTAGTCAAACAACCAAGGACGTAGCCAAGGTATAAATGTAGGGGGCTAAGCCCACCCGAACAAAAAAAAATTTACGCTTAAAAATCTATGTAGTCTGGTTCAATCAATCAAATTATCATAATATAGCCTACCCGATAATTTGGATATTGTCAATTAGCCACCTGAAGTTGAAATGAGGATAGTGACTTGTAAATGAGTCTTCAAGAAGAAGGAATATCTTCAGTTGAAGGAATCAAGTATAAGGCATGTTTGGTTACAAGATGGTTCGGTCAGAATGAAGGTGTGGAGGGTCTGCTTCCATGGGAGGTGAAATGGATTCACTTCCGCTGAGGGAATCAAGTATAAGGCACGTTACCAGTAATCATACACACTTTCCGCTGAGGGAATCAAGTATAAGGCACGTTACCGTAATCATACACACTTCAATGAGTCTTCTTTGCTTGCGTGGTGGGGCTTTCGAACCCGTGACGCCGGTCACGGAGCTCAGCTTAACCATTGAAGTAATCTTTATTGACAAATGCATATGTCCATCAAGAAAAATGAAGTGCATATGAATCTGTACCATACCGATTTAAATTGAGAATCTAAACTTCATGGAGAAAGTAGCGCATGTTTTAGAAAATATGTATTTATAGATTTGAATAGAGATTATGGTGTAAATGATAGAGGTGGTATTATAAATAATATATATATATGTGTGTCTGTATACTAAATTTAATGATTAAATCATTCTAAAATTTGTCTTGGAGTATATTATATATTATAGATAAGCGAAACATTTAGATATAAAAGGAAAGACGAAAGCTGACGTGCCACCAGGCCTTTTTTTTTAAATTAGGTAGTACCAGATGTGTAATAAGGACGTGCAAACTCCTGCTAAAATATGTAAAACGCGACATGTAATGGTATTTAATTATGTCTACCATTATTACTTAATAAATAATATATTAAAGTCAATGTTTCATGTTCTGATGTGACGGAACGGATCGTAGAATATCAACATCAACGGGCGGGGATTTTGCATTTCAAAATATAAATCATCATATATTTTTTTATTTGTCTTTTAATATAAGTCGTTCTATATTATCAATACAATATTATTGTCCTTTTTTTATTTTATCCTTAATTTATTATGAATCAACAACCTTTTATTACTTAACAACTATTATATTAATGATAGTAAATGAATGTTTTCGACATTAATCTTTCAAATTAATGACATTTAATTAAATTTTTTAATTTATGTAAAAGCTTTTTGAATAACTTGTATTTTGAGACGAATGTTGGAGTCATTAGGATGCCTGCCAGTTGTTTATAGTTGGAGTTTCGTAAAATTAATTTAGTATTGAATCGTGTACGACCATCTAAGCTTGTGAATCATTTTCAATGGGAAAAGGAACCCAAGACTTTAATTTTGGGAATCTACGCAAGCCATAAAATATTAGTTCTAATTGAGGCTGTCATTCGGTAGTTATGATGCACTGATACTTTAATATGATCGTCGTGTGTTGTGTTCGACACAAAACAAGATATGACACGTTTCAATACATTTTGACACCGTGTCGACTGATTAAATTATCTTTCATAAAATCTCTATTTATCTCAAGCGATTCTTAAAAATCACAAGTGGTTTTAGATGCATTTAAATAACAACTAATTTTGAATTAAAAAGTGTATGCATTCATTCAATAAATTTATGTATGAATTTTGTGAATCGCTTGAGATAAATAGATGCGGAGGAGTATTATTTAAACTTTAAATATCCGATCTGCTTACACAATCGCCGATTACTCTCGACACGGCATCAACTCCACGACACTCCTGAACTCAATTTTTAATTTTTTTCTTTATTTAAGTTTCTTCACTGAACGATAAAATATACGATTTTCATTTATATAATAATAATAATTAAATAAATAATACATCGTATCAAGTTTATATGTTTTTTTGTTGATAAACAATCATTTTAACAATTTATAATATTTTGAAGGTCAATCAAATTTTCTTTTGCCACAGTATAAAGGTCGAATATATATTTTAAATATTCAAAAAGTTTACGTATTACCTATCTTATTTTGTCTAGTTTTTTAGATTTTTACGAATATTTTTTTTTTTTTGATAAACTGAATCTTATATCGCAACTCCGTTTCGTTGCGGTAACATTAATTCGTATAACAACTCGTATGCAAACAATTATAAAATATTTACTGTATGAATATCTAACAGTTAGTCCCCGAACGTCGTGGTAATTCTGTTGGTGTTGATGTTGTGACTTGGGTGAAGGGATCGAGTCGTTTTGAGGAAATCGATATTGACAATATCGAAATCCCTCCTTTTCTTTTTCGAAGAGTGGGAAGTGACCAGTGATAATGGGGCTTCCGAGGCTAAGAAAGCGTCGAAAGGGTTCTAAGACGTCTGTAGTTCATTTGAGAGGTCTTAATATATTATCCAGATTTAAAACAAGCAATCTAGTTCAGCAAGAATGTGTGGTAATGAAGAACTATATTATTATCAATGTTTTTGAAAATCTTCAAGAGTGCAATCTAAAATGCAATAGTTAGACATCTAAGCCAGAAGATACAACCTAGATTTCAAACATGCTACATTTTGTGTCGAGAAATTTTATGGTGTTCTAGAACTAAGTAGAAAAGCAATCGTGTCAAAGCAATTTCTATCAATAAGAATTTTTTGAATAGTAGTTTTTATTCTATAGACAAAAGTCCACCAAAAATATTTTCATTCGTATTGGTTTGATACACCAAATACCATTTAGTCATGGGCGAAAACAAAATTTGTGTTTTGTGATAAGACGTATAAGACGAATTATATTGCATGCCATAACTGATTATATTGTGAATGGCTTCTTAATCTCATCTGCTATAAAAGCACTTGCACTAAATATTATAAACAATTTTTAAAAAACTGTATTTTAAATATTTCAACAATTTAAAAAAAATAACAGTACCTTCCAAAAAAAAAATAAATAAATAACACCGCAGCACCAGATACTCTATTAAGCACTTGCAATAGATACCGTGAATATTTTAAAAACTCTGTTTTGGATATTTCAACAAAAAAAAATTACATTACAGAAGATACTTTATTTTTTTACTCTAAAATACTGATTCTGGAAAATTTCTTTTACATCAACAGTATTCATTCAGATTCAGTAAAATTTTCAATATATCTAACAAATTATGTAAAATAGAGAATCTGATAAATACAATCTTAGATACAGATTTTAAATTAGAAAAACATAAAATTTAAAACTATAAAATACAGAATTTTCAAAAAAATAAATAATAAATAAAATAAACAACTATAAAATAGAGTATTCGTTAAGAGGATTTTATACGAGTGCTCTTATTCAATGTAAAATAAAGATGCTGTAAAATTTCTTTTACATTTGACGCATTCATCTAGATTCTTTAAATTTTCTGTATATTTACCCTATTATGTAAAACAGATAATCTGATGCATTACATATTAGATAAAAAAAATTATAAACTAAAAATGCATGTTTAAAACTGTAAAATAGAGAATTTTATTAAAATGATTTGATGCAAGTGTTCTAACAGGTTTTTATTTTATTTTAAGAAACACAAATTTATTAAATGAAATCGGTCAAACAAAGTTATAACACGTTTTTAACAAAGTTATTAATTCATGTACAACGCTCCAAAATTCAAATACTAAGAGCACTTGCATCAGTGTCTCTTCACAGATTCTCTATTCTACAGACTCAAACACCACTTTTTGTCACTTTACAGAATCTCTACTAAGAGTCAACTGCATCAGAATCTCAACTATAATATATATAATATTCAAATAACTTCAAACCATAAAAAAAACACATATTCACACAATGTACACTTATGTTAACATATTAACAATCTTTACGATATTAACAATCTATACAATATTAATATATCAACATTTTTTAGTTTCATCACTCATTTTCACCGGAGTACCTATAAGCCATTTTTCTTTAAACATATTAAGAAACAGAATTGTATCCCTAATATTTGGGACAAAATCAAAAATGATGTGACACATAAAAAAATAATAATAATAATTATAATAATTAAAGGGAAAAAAAACCATATACACTCATATCCTCAATATGACACGGAGCAAAAATATAGAATAAATTTATGCAATAAAAAAAAACAATAAATACAAAAGCAGAGCCAATGAGAATAGTGGGAAAAGAAAAAAGAAAAAGAAAAAAGAAAAAGCAAAGCGTACAGATGCAACTATTGTGCGGTACATTTACCGTCTAAGCTCACAGATTCTTAATTGTGCAGATCCGTACACAGATTCTACTGCATTAATATGTTTGACAAATCTGAAGAGTTAAATCTGTAAAAATACAGATTTAACATCATTTACAGATTCTACTGCGAGTGCTCTAAGAACATGTGATGCAATGCCGCCTCAATCATGCAAAATGAATAATAAAAGAAAAGAAAATTGGTGTCCTATAAAATATCATAAGCTTTCATAACATATGCTAAACTATCTTTTGACTGATCAACTAAGTTTGTTTTTTATTTTATTTTTTTCAGGTATACCGTCACAATGCTAAAGTAATAAAAATAGTTTTTTTTTTTTTTAGTAGAAAAAGGAGGATTTTTTCTTTTAAGGAAAAAAACGAGAATTGTTGAATGAATAAGAAAAAAATGTTTTATTAATTATATGGTTAAAAGAGTTACTATAATATCAGGTAAAATTGTGTTAAATAATGAATTTCTTTTCACACTATAAAAAAAATTTAGTACACAACATTTTGTTTCCATTTTTGCATTTGAAATTTATGGGCTTTTTTTTCGTACAGATCGATTTTGACCGAATTTTAGGTACAATGTTGAATCTTTTCCTCACTCAATTATTTTAGGAAAATATTTCTAACAGGTATTGGGTCAGACTATTCATTTTTTTCTCACTTGATTTGGGTTAGAATAATCTAATATGTGAAAAGATGCCCGTTAAATATATGTATATATATTTAGAAAATATATGTATATGTATATGTATAAATTTTGGAATGGATGTAATAAATGTAAAAGGCAATTACCCACATTCAATGTATATGGTTATGGAGTATATATATGGTACATTGTCATAAAATGTAAATCATTTTACTAAGGTTTTTTTTTATTCATTCACAATATAAATCATTTTTGAAAGATCATATTTAGGTGATTGTCTTTTCACACAACAAAATATCTTATCACACTTTTTTTTTTTTGATTTTATCATTCAAATTTTTGTGAATATTTATTCTGACCCAATATTAGACAAAATGTTGCCTGAATTTGAGTTAGAATATATGGAATAAGCTTTCTAATCGGTATTAAGTCTAGAAAGCATTTAAGTTCTGACTGAAATTAAATCAAAATAATCAATCATATTCTAACTTATATTGGATCAGAATAATGTTCACTCCCATTTAGGTCGCTCTCTTTAAAATTTATGTCTAACATGTATGAAAAGTAGAGTTTTGACTAATGTACTAATGTAACGGCAAATACTAAAATGTATATATATATATATATATAGAAATGGGTTAATATACATCACTTATTGATCCATACTTACCAGATTTACTACTAAAATAGTCGATCGATCATTATTTTAGTAAGATTGCTGATTATTGTTTGAGTCTTGGCTGGTTTCTGTGACAGCTTTATATAATAAATAATAATGAGTTTATCTGATAACTGTTGCTTACTCAAACAATAACTGGAGTCTGCACTAAAATAGTGATCGATGCAGGTATGTAGGTATGTATGGATAGATGGTATGTAGGAACTCCAACCCTATATATATATATATATATATATATATAGAACGTGAGGAATTTGACTTCATGAAAATAGGAAAAGAACGCAAGACTAGTAGAGAGGAGAATGAAACGTACATTTTGGGCGTTGAAAAGAGCAGGGCCTTATGGAGAGCGACGGTGTAATTATCCGGCGGTGGAGCCTTAGTTTTGTGCTTGGGAATAGTCTTAACAATGATAATCGGGAGTCCGATCACAAAAATCGCGATCAGGATCCCATAAATGCTCCACTTAAATGCTTTCCGGCTGCAAACGACGCAACCTAAATCGATGTATTTTTTCTTCTTCTTCTCCGGCGGTCCTAACAGCCAGCTCTGTTGCGTCTCATCTAGATGATTGTAATTTTGCTGATGATGATAAACCGACGATTTGTCCCAATCCTGAAGGTTTCTACTCCGGTCATCTTCTGTAATCGAATCTGTTGCACTGATTTCTAGTGATCCTCCCCAATGATTCCCTGGATGCATATCTTCTTCTTCTTCGAAATAAAATCTACGTAAGAAACAAAAAGTACCTGAAATGGAAAGTTTGTGACTGAATCACTCAAACTTTGAGTGATTCAGAAGAACTCCGTCGTCGTCGTCGATTGATTGTTTCTGTGTTTTTTTTTTTTTTTTTTTTTTTTTTGCGTGTGAATATACAGCAGTAGCAGTGTTTAGAATAAATAAAATAAAAAAAAACTAGAAAAAGGTATGGGTTGAGATTGGGGGGTAGAAGGAAAAATTTAAAGGAAAGGAGACGTTGACTTGGGGGGGAGGAAATATAGGGGTGGTGAGTTTTGGGGTTAGGAGAGGGGGAAGGTGTTGTGTCTTGAGCTGTCTTGTAAATTTATATTGTCATGATGCGGATTTCATGCATTCGTTGGAAAGAGACTAGGGGATGGTTGATTTTGTGATGTTGACTACCTTTTATTCTTTCCCTCTATGAAAAAACAAAAACAAAAACAAATAACTTTATCAAATCTTTGATGGGGTATGCGATTCCAATGATTTTAGAGAAATGTATTAAAAAAAATATGCACAATAAAGTTTTCCTCCATCGATTTTTATAGGATTTATTTGAATTAATAGAGCTCACGTCATAATTAATTGTCTAAAAAGTATATAAAAAACATTGCTGTGATAATTTTGTTGTGAAACTATTATTATTCATGACTTTATGATAGTCATAAAGCATGTTTTGAATTATCATATCATCAAACAAAATTCAATCAAAATGAAAAGGAAAAGCCTTACCCTAAACCTCGTCTAGCGATTCTTGCCACCGCTCCTTGTTGTATTATGTGTCTCGGTTGCTATAATAGTTTGATTAAGTTTCCTAATATTATCATTAATATGTTACAGTATAATATACTATATGTCTCTCTAATGGTCATAAAACTTCAATTTTACATCATATGGCACAACTATTTGTTGATTTGTCTTTGCAGGATTTGAGTATAATTAATTGGTAACTGAATTATGTAATTATCAAATTATTTGATTAATTATATAATTAATTATATAATTATTTTTGGATTATATGATGATGGGCTCATCCTCCAGTTTGGCCCGTGTTTTCCTAGCCTGGCTCGTGTATCCATGTCCATTAACATGGGCCTTCAACCTCTGACCTGCATTAGACCCGATATTCCTACCCTAATACTCCAACACCTTATATCCTTTCATTTACACCAATATCTGGTTGTATACTCTTGAAACCCTAGTCGTTTTCTCCTCTCCTAACTTGGATTTGTCTAGTCGGCTTATAGATGGAGAAGGTGAATAGTGGCCCAGTGCCGTGAGGGTCGTTTCGAAGCTGAGTAAATAGCTCAACATCGTAAGGGACATTATGATCCTCACCACTTGAAGTTGCACGCCGTTGGGTAGACTCTGGGTCGCCTTCAAGAAAGATACAAAGAATGTGTCGAAAAAGAAGTCTGAGTCCGTTGTATAGGGTGTCGAACTAAAGGAAAATGAGATCCCTCTCATCCCTATAGCCCGTCTGAGACACGTCTTCCAGCTCTATGAAGTGGAACCGGTACACCTCCATATTCATCCCAAAGGGCGTCAAGGACTCGTTAGGTGTATTCTGTTGTCGGGCCGACCTTTACATGTTATGGACTCGCCCTTCGTGGAGCTTCTGTTGACTATGCTCTTCGGCAATAAGCTGACTATCGAGCTAGACCTGCACTGTCCCAACTTCGGGTACCTCATCTAGCCCGGATGATCCGTTGTTGCCCTCTGACTCATATCCGCGATTCGTGCTTTGAGAATACATTATCTCGTCTGAAAACTGAAGGGCGAAGAGGACAATTAGTCACCTATTACAAAGTGTAAGGCCAAGATGAACATCTCCGCCCATCTCGACACCTCACCCCCTCCATCAACTCAGCAAAAAAAAAGGTTCCTAAACCCTAGTTCTAACAGAACTAGATGGGGCAAACGGTGATGATCTTCATATCGCTACTAAGCAATGCAGATCCACCCTAATTAAACTACGAAAAGCAGAAAATCATACAGATCTGGGCATGCAAGAGACAAACGACACGTTTATTCATTAAAAATACGAGAAATCACACACACACACACACACACACACACACACACACACATATATATATATATATATATGGGTCACCAGACATGATCTAAGTGATTATTCATCAGATCAAGCATGTATGTGCATATGTAAGACGAACTAGACGTTTATTCTTCAAAAAATCATGCATGAACAGGTATTCAAAGCAAGAAAATCATGGAATAAGACAGAAAACACGTTATGGAACTCAAATGTAAGCAAATATTAACTGCTAACCTGGTTGATGGATGAGATCTAAGAGCGGGATTTGAAGAAGTCCTTTGCAAACGACCGGACTCAGGCCTGATTAGCCAAAAGATTCTTGGGTTGCCGGAGAATTCTTGCAATATGTATTTAAGATTTTCGAAAAGTATGCAAGTGTCAAGGATCCGACCTTATATAGGGGACTGGTGAACGGTTACAATGTTTCGAATTCTGAGACAATAATGACACTTCACGGCTCTCGAAACACGCTACCACTTTGAAAAGACGCAGCCCTTCACATCTCAACAAATCGAGTCATCGTTGCGCTTGCGAATCTCGAGGAAAACTCCTCACCTCCAAATTTCAACAAGTGGATAAAGAGACGGTTCACTATTAAGCCCGTTGATATTCCACCCAACGCTATTTAGCTCGACGATACTCAGCTCATCGCTACTAAGCCAAACGCTATTTTTGCTCTTTAGCTATTCAACATGTCTCTATTCATCCCGACGCTATTATTAAGCGGATGCTCAAAGGACGATGTCCGCCACGGCAAGGGCTAAACAAGTCGCCTCACAACTTTACTCCATGACTTTCATATGCACCATGAATAGGTCAAGGAGTAGGGGGCATTGATACGCCAAGCCCAAAGTGAGCCCGCGAGTGATGAATTGGGCTCTTATTTTCAGACCCAAGAGTCACAAGGTCCTCGGCCCACATGGTCCACACCTCATAAGTCGAGCCGGGCCGAGTTCACATCCAGCTCGGCCATCGCCTTAGCGATATTCCTCACGGCAGGGCAAAAGAGCATCGATCAGCTAAGCCTCCAACCCGCCCTTAACGGTCGTCGAGGAGCATTGGTGACCGACCTGCTTGCCCCACAACTCGACTGTCCGACCTTGATTCGGACCAAGCGCGCTAAACAAGCAACAACAGTTAAAGCGCGATGGTTATAGCTATTAATCCGCGACGATTACCTTGACGCCCGAACAATCAGGAAAGGACACGTCACCCACATTTATTATTTCCTTTAACTGTTGTACTTACACCTATAAATAGCGACACTTTTTTCCCTTGGAAAGGACATGCTAAATTGACAATTGCAATAAAATTTCCGTTTAATTACTGCTTAATTCACAATAAAAAGGAATTGTGGTGCCAAAAGTAATATTTTGTGGGTGCCGATAGAAATAGGGTGCCACTAATAAAAAGTGGGTGTCACCCCTATCATTTTCCTTATTTGTTCTCATGGCTTCTATCAACTTTTGCAACAAGCTAAAATGCAAAGTCACATAACTGCTCTAAAAGTTCATAAAAGATCCCCACCGGTAAGCCCACAATTTCTACAGATAAGCTTCTCGTATTGTCAACAGTCTCTCCCTATTTATACTATGTTAGCGTTTATTCAAACTTTTCTGGATGATGTAAACTCATTTTATGATATAAATAAGTATTTATTGTTTCTGAAATTAAAAAAAAAAAATTGTTATTACAAAAATACAATTGCGCGAATACCAGAAGAAAAAAAAAAAGAGAGGAGTTTTTGGTCATTGGAGCATTTCATCGAACACAAGGGAGAAATACAGAAGTTATGATTTTGATTTAATTTTGATACAATTAAATAAATAGTTACCCTGAGGCAAATGCTAACCACCAACTGCTATGCTATGCTATGCTGCAAGCTCTGTTATTTTTTTTTCTTCAGTGATATTCTCTGAAAATATAGGGAGGCACAAAACCTTCCACATGCATCCACAGATGAGATACAATGGGGCCACCAACACCATCATCCTTACCTTCGCAATTTGCAGCATCACACAGGAAGAGAATATCCTCTGAGGTATGTTGAGTCCACACCCGACTCCCTCACCAACGCCACTCGTCCGGTCCGAGCCACCTTTTATATATACCATGAAAATTACTTTGATTTAACAACGATGCTTACTCAACCCTTGCGTTTTTATACACAATAAAGCACAATCACATATGTCCAATTTCCATACCAACAACACCATACGGCGCAGCAACAACAACAAAAAAGACAGAAAAAAAAGACTGACAAGTTAATAGGATTTTAGCTATAGATGAATTCGCTTATTAGTCCACAAGACAAGACAACGAGGAAACAAACCTCGCAGATTCCATAGGGCTCCAACAATCTCTGCAATGCAACCATCTTGTTGAAGTCTCCAGTCAACTAAGCAAATCAATCAGTTACAAAAGCTTATTATGCTGTCAGGAAAAGTAAGTATAATGAACAGAAAGGAAAAACAGGAAAATCGTTCAATCCATTGTTAAAGCTTGCACCAGCAGACAATGTGACAAAAACAATTGATTTAAGTTTCTACTAGTACTGTTTATAAAGATTATGCCAACACTTGGCTTCTATTTGGTGTACCCACTTCGGCTTTCAGATAATACCCCCATGACCTCTCAATCTTATAATCCTGCAAACTTATACAGGAAATAAAGAACTCAACTTTCCAACCACGCATGGCAAGTAAAAGGACGTTAATTGTTTTACATCGCTTTGAGCTCACAAATCCCTTGTCAAGTTAATTTACATGAAATAGTTAATCCATTGCATTCACTCGAATTACTTAATAAACATTTAATCCTCAAGCCGTTCGTCTGACTAAGTTTAATAATTGCGAATCAATGATGGAAATGGTTTATGTACAGAGTTCTCTTGAAGCTAATGGAGCATCATTGCCTGCAAACCATCCGATTCTTACTGAGTTAAATTTTATGCTTATTTTAAATAAACTAAAAAAGATTCGACCAAAATGTTACTTCAAAATAATGCATTTGGAAAACGCATTGAACACTTCAAGTGCCAAACATTTTTCCTGAATAAAATAGGAAGAATGCTCCCTTAGCCAGTGAACTGCAGAGAGATTCAAAGTGAGACTTCTCCGTCAATTCACCTCATTTAAAAAGCTTATGTATAAGAAAAGCAACATTTCGGTCCCTAAAGTAATGTAACTTAAAATGTATATTTTCTGAAGCAACAAGCGTTCAACAGTATTTTCCTCTAAATCAGTCCCTGAAGGACTATATATATATATATATATATATATATATATATATATATGTGTGTGTGTGTGTGTGTGTGTGCGCGCGCGTGCACGTGTGTGTGTGTGCGCGTGCACGTGTGTGTGTATGTGTATGTGTGTGTGTGCGCGCGTGTGTATATAAGGAATCATTACTCTTGGAGAAAGAACGGAAAGTATACGATACATGCGTAATGACTATTCATATAACCGGCGCATATGCAAGCAGATCTCTTACTCTATAGGAACAGTAAGCAATCGCACACCCATTGACAAAGAGTAATATGGGTGTGAGAAATAAATTGTTACAAATAAAAAGGCAGGCAACTAATTGTTACATCTGCATAAAGCTGACCATGAAAGGGAAATAAATACAGCTGAAATAGAAAATGTCTGATAGGAGTATCACCTCTAATGTTACAGTATGGTCCGAGACATCAAGAGGTTTGGCTCGGAAAATAGAGGCAATATCAAGTACATCCCTTCGAGCTGTAGCATTCACAGCAACTTTGACTAACATTAGTTCGCGCTGCAAATGGTAAGTGTGTGATATCTTGAACCTGGTTGGTCATTGTAAAATAATAATCAGATGGTCGGATCATTCTCCATCAACAGTGAAGAGGTAACGAGAAACATCTGATAACAATGCAATCCATGTTTCAAAAATGAATGATCTTCAAGAAGCGCAAAAACCTTTGTCATAAACTGATGGCATGAAGTAGATTACAAAATTGTAACTCTACGTGAGCAGCTACATCTGTAAAGGTAAATTCACAAAGCACATAAAAACCACCCCTCACCTCATGAACATCCACCAACTTGTAAAACTGCTGGACCAATTTAGCAATAGTTTCATCAGTTCCAGGAACCACAGTTGTAATTCGTGAGAGTCCTTCCTTTTCTGCAGGTCCTACAGCAAGGCTCTGAATCGAAGAAAGTAATCGAGACATTTGCAATGAATAACCCATGCATGATAACAATCAAGCTAAAAACAGAAATAATAAAGCAGAAAATGCGACAACTTTTTCAATAGTCTCAATTTGCTCTTGAACTAAAACTAAGTTCTGGTTCCAGAACATTAAATTTTGTGCCTGGTTGCAAAACACAATACAAGACCATTTTTTCTTACTCTTCTTGGACCCATAATTATACACATGCTTCTAACATACAGCAGACACACTGGCGAAACTGTATGCAACTATAAAAGAGATCCTTATAGCCATGAGAAAATTTTGAGAAAAAAAATATTAAATAAACACTTTGTAATGGCGGAAAGGATGGTTCTAGGGTTCAGACGAGTTAACGTAGAGAAGCAGTGTCACCTTCACTGTTTCTTAAGCCCCATAAAGCTGCAACAGTGGCCACACTATCGTGAGGTGTAACGAACTGTTTACAAGCCCAACGGTATGGTGTTCATGATCAGGGCTCCCTTGATTCAAAGATTGAGTCTATCGAAGAGGATGCACTGTAATACATACATCCTCTGCTGGTATACATAATAGAAACAACACTAATAGGCCACCAAAAGTTAGCTCACCACCATATGGTGACTCGTCATGAATTTCTGATGCTCAAAGTTGCCGGAGATGCGTTCAGTTAAATGATAATAGTACCCGTTACAGTCAAACAAATTGAGCCATAATACACAATTAATATTGAATCCTAATAGACAAAACAAATTCTCATGTCGGTCCACGACACGATCCAAGCAAAATGTTGCGACTGCAACAAAGTTGCCTCAAATATATCACCATAAGACCGAAAATCAGTAGTTTTGTGATTCCGAATGCATTTTAAAATGGGGCAGTGTGCCATCCAATTCTGGTGCTGTTTATCGTTTTGGAGCAGTCATCGTAACGAAATTTGAGTTTTAGAGAAAAGTCTGGCAACTTTCGAAGTTTAAGGGTATAAATGAGACTACAGGAATACTTGGAGCATATTCTGCAACAAATTCCCACATAACAATATATTGGAGCAGAGGCAGAGAGACCTGAACGTTGTATCCTCTTCGAGATATAACACCTGTCACTAGATTCAGAACTCCCGGTGAATTGTTAACAAGCATGGACAGAGTGTGCGACTGGAGTCCACTTGACTGCACAAAAAGATACACTAAGGTTGCAATGTGCACAATACTAGTATAAACCTTACCATTTTGTTGTGCGATTAACTAAGATGTACATAAATTGCAAAAGTGAAGCACTCAACTAAAGCATAAAATACCAATTAAGCAGCTCAGGGTATATTCACCATATATAGAAATCAATGATTTCACATGTGAATTTCATTTAATGATACTGCTAAGTGGCATATCCATCAGAAAATGATATCATACTGCAGTACTGACAGAATGAATTTCGGAAAGGCTTAATAGTAAAAGAAGAAGCAGAATTATGGTAAATTCTTACATCCCCTCGTAGATGATTCCCAGTGCGCATCGAGGACTTGATTTACAGGGAAGTCGTCATCAGGTTCCACAGGATAAACATCGCCTTCACGCTTAAAGGAAGCATTGCTAAGAAGTTAGAACAATAAACACAGTTGAAAAAGAGAAAATGCACATACTACAAACAATTAGTGCTACCTCTGTACCATAATAAGAGTCGCTTTGGAGGTTTTTACAAGGATTAAAAATTGGATGAATGCCATAAATTTTAGTTTATAAAGTCTAAAATGCCCCTTGACTATCATTAATGCAGTTGTTTAAATACTTGAAAAGTTGTTGGATTAATAAATTAGCAGTTGCCCCTCGACTCTTATTTAGGGACAATTTTTTTTAGGCTAAAGTGACTCTTATTTTGGGATGGAGGTAGTACTACGTTTCCTAATTTGTTCTTTTAGTACTTGCTTGAACAGTATATTTATTGACCATCAATGTCCATACAACAGGAAACAGAAATTAAAGTTTACATTACTTATATGTTATCGGAAGCAGAATATAGAAGTCCTCAATGAACATGCACATGAGATGATATACAGCATATCCTTCCATTTACAATAGTTAATGCAAAGGTGGGATTCATGTAAAGAGACAACGTAAGAAACTTCTTTGAGCTCCAAATCTAGATCAAAAGTTAACTATTTCCGAAAACCTGAATTTGTAATAAGCTGCTATAAATTTAAGTATACTGTGAAGTTGAGCATGTGCCATTGGGGAAATTTATGTCCAGTAAGCATGCTTTATCGCATTGTAGCATATGAAATCAAACATTATCAAGTCGATTCTAGTGATATTAGCAAGCTACATTCTAAAAATCAATATGAACATGCTGATAGCACAATAACAGGAAAACCATAGTACCACACAGAAATTTGCTATTGATCATATCATATTAAAATAGAAAAATACAGATCATTTTTGTTAAGTTAGGTGCAAGATTGTCATTGAATCGGAAAAAAAAAATACAGAACCCAGACCGAATTTGATTGAGGCAAGTGTAGCACTATGTTTATTAGAAGATATTGCACCAGTCATGTGCTCACAGTAATCGCAACAGTCTCATAAGATACACGAATCATTGCATTCAATCCAAAGTAGCACTTCAATTGAACTGAAGCAGGCAAAAAGAAATATGATTTGCACCCTTTGATTTGGAACGTATGTATAGAGTATTTTAGTGATGCAAAGTGTTTGAATACTATGAATTCGTTTTTATTCCAATTTACAGGCACTAAATTTATAGAGAATGAGGAAAAACAAGTAAGCCCATTCGGTTACCCGTTTTTGGGTTGCAACTTGTTGAAGTAATAAGCAGTAATATTTATTTCTGTAATTTGGTATGTACTTAAGTTTGTATCCGTTGGTTGTGATTAGTTATACTCTAACTCTCAACTACCTCTTTTATGTCTTTAGACAGCTGCTTTTGACAGCTTTCTCCTAGGATAATGAACAGTCAGCCGCTTGACTGTCCCTCTCGTTGTATCTATTTATACTCCACTCTTTCATGGAATAATACAAGTTTATTCCCATTTTTGTGTAAACTCTACATGGTATCAGAGCACAATAAACTAGATCTTCTGCAATAAACTAGGTTCCTTGGATGTAAACCTGCTATATCTCCCACTGAAGCACACCTCTATCTTAAGGAAGGACGAGAAGACGAACTTGTTAAGGTATCACAGGCTAGGCAGACTCATTTATCTGTGCCAAACGCGCCCTGACATCTCTTATGTTGTCAGCCTGGCTAGCCAGTATATGCACAACCCCAAGAAGCACCTCAACCTTGTTCACAAGATCCTCAGATTTCTCAAATCCAACCCTGGACAAGGCCTCTACTTCACCAAACACCAAAGTAAAGATCTGAAAGTGACTACACTAATGCAGACTGGGAGGGTTCCCACATTGAAAGAAGATCCACCATGGGTTAGTGTTGTTACCTATGGAGGAACCTGGTCACCTGGGGAAGCAAGAAACAGCCTATTGTCTCAAGAAGTAGTGCAAAGGCTGAAATAAGAGCCCTGGCACTTGGTGTGTGTGAAGACATCTGGATTCAAAGGGTCCTACATGACCTCAAGATTCTTATTCATCTACTCATCAAGTACTTTTGTGATGATACCTCTGCTATCAGGATGGCCCAAGACCCTGTCCATTATGACAAATCTAAACATGTAGAGATAGACAGCATGGCCCAATACCTTGTCCATCATGACAAATCTAAACATGTGGAGATAGACAGGCACTTCCTGAAGGAAAGGGTGGATTCAAAGGACATCATATCCACATTCCTACGAAATTTCAGATTGCAGATATCTTCACCAAGGCTGTCTCCCATCTTGTTCCCTTATTTGTGTTCCAACCAAGCTTGAAGAGGTGTTGAAGTAATCAACAATTATATTAATTTTTATGTAATTTGGTATATATTTAAGTTTGCATCCGTTGGTTGTGGTTAGTTATATCTCAACTACCTCTTTTATGCCTTTAGACAGCTGCTTTTGACAGCTTTCTCCTAGGAATCCAATAGGATAGTGAGCAGTCAGCCGCCTGACTGTCTCCTCTCTTTGTATCTATTTATACTCTATTCTTTCATGGAATAATACAAGTTTATTCCTATTTTTGTGTAAACTCTACACAGCTCTTCAACTTGAAAGTCTACTTTCAGTCCGAAATATTGCAGCCCTTTGAAATGTCGCTATTGTAGTAACGGGTTGGAAATCCCCGCCATGGCCAAACTGGGTCGGACTCGGTCCAACAGGATTCAATAGAAATTAAATTGTGGTGCAAAATGTAAAAGAAAGTTCAAAATTTGATTTCAACCAAGCCCAAACTCAACCCGACCCGGACCAGACAACAGTGTCAGCAGCACGTGTGTTAAACCGGTGGCCATCTACCCCTCCCTCCCGCATAAAAGTGTTCTTGCCCCTCTGGAGCACGCTTTAATGAATCAACTGTCTCTTACAAGTCTTGCTTACTTGAGGAATGTGGGTTGAAGTTAATCACCTTTTCAACTCCCTTCACCTTCAGTTTTTCTCCCACGTTGAGTATTGGTTTCTCCGTGACTCGATTTCAGAATCATGTGATTCAAAGTCCTATCATCATCTACTCTATGTGTAGAATTTATTGATATGATGATCCTCAAAGTGGACTGTTCAACATGAGTTAATAAACCCACTTCCTTCACTTTTGTTTACTGTTTGAACATGTGCCGACCAAAGAGGAGGAAAGAGAGAATCAATGAATGTGAGTGATGGAGATGATAAATAAGTAACAGTATCCTTTTCATGCTAATTGCTAAAGCAGATTCAGTCACTTCCAGATAGGAAGCTACAATAAATGCCACAAATAGAGTCAATATCCAGGATACTTCATTAATACGAAAGTGAATGACTGGAAGCTCCATTTGCACCCAATACATCGTTAAAAAATATATCCCAAAGTAACAGATGCTAAAGGAGACCTACATATGGAACATCTGCAATAATAGAATTCTGGTCGAAAGCAGCACATAAGTTAATCTATAGTCTAGATCGAACAGCAACCACATGACAATTATAAGATATGTAAAAGGCGACGCTTACTACATCAGAAACTAGTATCAACAATATAATCTTCAAAAAGAATGTACCTTAGATGTAGCAATGCCCTTCTCATTTGGCGATTTAGCAGTCTTTGTAACAAGGCTGGTAGGAACTCTTTCCTCAAGATCAGGATATGAAGCTGCAGAAAACCTCCAAAAAGGAGCTGTTTCCCCCATCTTTTCTCGTCGTAAGGCAATCTGCAAGCAGCGATAACTCCAATAATCATATAAGCATTATTTTAATGCTGGTTATCAAATGCACCTATTCTTTCATGTTTGTTCAATAAATGCTGCAATAGGAGCTTTTGTCCCCGAAATGCAGCTCAATGCATTGTGATTAATCAAAGATCAGCTCAATTGAGAATCTAATGATGACAATTACTTGTAGTAAAATAATTTTGAATCTTCCGTTAAGAGACTTAAATATGGTTAGTCCTCCAGGACCTGCATGTGGCACACGTCAACATAACTATACAAAATTATTCAACCAAATCAACGGACCTTTCCAGTTCTTGCAAGTTCTTTTACTCCAAACTTGCTTAGATTTCTCAGAACAGCAACCATTTTCCCTGGGTCTCCAGTGACCTGAATGCAACATGAGGACTTGAATTACTATTTGATGAAAACATTTGACAGCTGAAAGTCTGAAACAAGACTTTTTTTGTGTGCGTAGCAAATGGTACGAACTGGGCTGCAATTAATTGAGGTTGCCTACGATAGGCTCAAATGGTATGGCCCTTCACAGACGCGCAGGTAAAATACTTGCATGCACTGGGTTGTCCTAAGCAAATACTATGAACCCTTCAGTTAGCTGCAGTAATTTATTAAAATATGAACAAGAGCTACATGGCCTAAACAACCATCAGCAACATATGCTTTATGTTTTCGTATCATCTTTATGTTGTCCATACATGCAGGGGCGGCTCTAGAAAAATCGGGAAGCGGGTCACAAAAAATTTTCATTCTTTTTGTCTTCTAAACTTAAGCCTGTATATTATATCTCATTGTGGGTCAACATTTAAAATAGTTGATCAATATACAAAATTAGCGGATCAATTTCATATATATACATGTAAATTGTTTTTTTTCTACTGTAATATTTTTTTAGCGGGTCGGGCTGCCCACACAAACACTATGGCTCCGCTTGTTTTGGGTTGGGGTTTTTTTAGGGGTTTTTATATACTAGTGGATAATAAAATATGATAAAAATGATTGAAGTAATGATTAGAAAGTTAAAATGTTTTTTTGAAATTTGTGTACATAAAAAAAAAAGAGTGGTGGGAGAAATTGAAATAAGGTAGTATAATGAATAAAATAATGTTAAAAAGGGTAATAAAGTAGATAAAGTGAAATGGTGAGAGATGATTTAATATTTTTTTATTTGTAGTTGAAAAATTGATTGGTGAGAGAATTGTAAGAAATGATTGGTGATGTGATATATAAAAAGCCCCAAAAAAAGACCCCAACCCAAAACACCCAGAACAAACAAGGGCTATGTGGCGCCGCCCTTGCATACACGTATCTCAAAGATCATAAAGAAAATAAATTTGAACTTCAGTTTCCATATCTTCCATTAGAAAAGTTGCTCCTGAACAAGCCTTTGAAAATTGCTTTATACATGATTTTTTATGATGTGCCCCCCTAGATCATCCGCAACAATGACTCGGTCATACTCTAAACACCTCGGTTTCTGTTCCAGATACTATTTTTCAACACTCCAAATTAATTCATTCAATTAAGCACTTTTTGCACAACCCTCTTAACCCATTCGAAACCCTACAACCATCCTCCACACACTCGCCGTCTCTGACTATCTCCTCCCCCTCAAAATTGTGCTGCCGCCTCCACAATCACATTTTTGCAAAACAGTATTTTCCTCCTATTGCTCTGTTTGGATTGGTGGAAACAAACAGAACAGAAAAAAATGATTGTGACTGAAGAGAAATGAGGGGAAGGAGTGATTTCAAAGTCTATTTGTACGGGTTGGAATGATCGGAGAGGAAAGGAACTGAAATATTAAAATATCATTGGAAAATCAATGGAAGAGAAAAGAAATGAGCAAGGCATATATAAATTTCCACTTTTAAACATAATAAACAATATGAAACAAAAGGAAATTTAGTAAACAAATAGAATATTTTATTAAAACTTTGGTAAATAAATCTCTATTCAATTTCCTTTTTTCTTCGTTTCTATTGCCATTAGCGCTATTTTTTTTACTATTAGCGACAATTTTTTCTGTGTGATTAGCATCAACTAGTTGCCATAAAATAAAAAGGATATATACTAAAACAATTAGAATAGTTTATTAAAACTCCCGAAGAAAATCTATTTTTTCTTACTCTTTTTTTAAAAGAAAACTATATTGTATCATTTCCATCGATTTCCAGCCTTCTCCTTTCCTTACCTCTTATTTCCTCTAATCCAAATAGAGCCTAAATTCAAAATTTTAGAAATATGTGGCCTTGTCTAGAATGTGTTACTATTCACGTAAGAGTGTTTTGCAAAGGTTTTTTTAAGGGAATAGAGAAGGAGATTTTTATTAAATTACGGACGGGTGAGAATCGAACTCTGGTTCTTACTAGAAAGTGCAATGGCATGTACCACTAGGCCAGATCTGATTCCCAACAAAAGATTATGTAGAATTATTACATATTATTATATTCTGTTACATACTAAATTATTACATTAATCATGTAATAGGCCGCTGTCTTTTTCTAGCCGTTATTCCTCTTAAATCATTAGACAACTAGGTTGTCGGGAACACACATTTATTATGGTGGTTGTCATCCCTATTTATTGTCCAGCCTGTTGGACTCCTTTGTAACTATTTGAACTCTCCTTTTTATCTTCAATAAACAGAAGAGTTGTATTCCTTCTTTTTCCAAATTCTTCATGGTATCAGAGACTACTCGGTTCTAATCTCTATTCTTCAACAAGAAAAAGAAAAGAAATCTTTCATCTTCCCCCTGAAAAATGTCGATCACTACTGCAAAAAGTGAAGGCAACTCCTCTGAAAACTCCCATATTGGATCCTCTGAACCCATTTCTTCTGTCATTTCGAGCTACAAATTGAAAGACTGTAACTATCTTCGGTGGTCAAGATCCATAAAAATGTTTGTCACTGAACAGGGTTAGATGGAGTATCTAACAGGGGATGCTACTCAACCTGAATCCACAGATCCAAAATTCAAACTTTGGAATATTGAAAATAACTTGGTCATGTCATGGCTCATTCGATTCATGACCCCTGACACAAGTGAAAATTTTATTCTCTATGAGACAGCCCAAGACATCTGGTGTGCTGCTAAAGAGCTCTACGCCAAACAAGACAACACAGCTGAGATTTTTGAAATCAAGTCTCAAATCCAAAAGCTTGAGTTAAGGTGAAATGCATGTGACTCAATACTACAACAGCCTCTCAAGAGCATGGCAACAGCTAGATTTTTTTGAAGAAATTCCCTGGGAATGCAGTGAAGACATGAAGATCTACAAAGGAATTGTTGAACATGAAAGGGTCTTCAGGTTTCTCATTGGGCTAAATCAACATCTTGATGATGCTAGAGGAAGAATTCTCGGTACAAAGCCTATGCCTACTCTCAAAACTGCCAACTCTGAAATCAGGTATGAGGAGAGTGGGAGGAGACTGATGCTGAAAAACACTCCCTCAGAAGGCTTTGTTGAAAGTTCAGCACTGATGTCCAAGAGTTCCACTCAAAGACATTCGTCTACAAAAGGGAGGAAGGACAAACCATAGTGTGGCACTGCAAGAAATCTAGCCACACCAATGATAAGTGCTGAAAAATACATGGTAAGCCTGAGAACTTCAAACCTCGTAAGGAGTTAAGGACTGAACACTTTAGCAATGTTGCAGACACACCTGGAAATGGGGAAGGGAATGTTGAGCCATTTACCATGGCCCAAATGGATGCACTCAGGAGACTATTCTCACAGCAATCCATCACTGGATCTCCCTCTCGAAACCACTATGATTCTGCAACTCTTGCACACTCAGGTAATCCTCTACTTGCTTTTTCTGTCATGACTAATTCCCAGTCCTACTGGATAATTGATTCTAGGGCATCCTCACACATGACAGGAAGTTTACAGTAACTCAAAAAAATTAAGAAATGTGAATCTAAAGTCTAAACATTCTGTCAAGATTGCTGATGGATCCTCTTCTGAAGTTCTGGGATATGGTCAGGCTAGACTAACACCTGATATTATCTTGTCTGATGTTCTATATGTTCCAAACTTACATTGTAGTCTCCTCTCTGTTAGCAGACTAACCAAAGATTTGAACAGCCTTGTTACCTTCTTACCTACTTCTTGTGAGTTTCAGGATTCTCTCTCCAAGCAGAGGATTGGCAGAGCTAAGCTTATCACTGGTCTCTTTATTTTTAAGGATGATGATATTAGTTTTATGTCCAATTATATTGTTTTTAATTGCCAAGTCAAAAATTGTAATATGAACAGCAATATGAAATGGCATTTTTGTTTGGGTCACTCCAACATTATTTACTTATCTAAGTTATTTCCCTCTTTATTTAAAAATAAAAAATCCTAATTCCCCACAACGTGAAGCCTGCCAATTATCCAAACACACTAGAATCAGTTATCCTGCTCTAACCTATAAGAGCTCTCGTCCATTCTCACTAGAGGATTTACCCAATGTTATGGTATAGACTATGTTCAAACATTTGTACCTGTAGCAAAATTAAATACTATCAGAATTCTTTTTTTCCTAGCTGTAAATTTGGATTGGCCTTTACATCAATTAGATGTAAATAATGCTTTTCTCAATGGGGACCTCACTGATTAAGTCTACATGAGACTACCCCCTGGATTTGACCAAGGTGTCCCTCCAAACAGAGTATGCAAACTCAACAAGTCTTTATATGGATTTAAGCAATCTCCTAGGGTTTGGTTTGGGAGGTTTTCTAAAACTATTACAGACTTTGGGTACACTTGGTGTAACTCAGACCATGCCTTGTTAGTGAAACACATGTCTGGCAAGATCACTATCCTAATAGTATATGTTGATGACATAATTGTTACAGAGGATAATGTTGCTGGCATTCTGGAACACAGGAAGTTACTTACTAGCAGATTTGAAATCATAGACCTTGGAAGCCTCAAATACTTCCTAGATATGGAAATTGCTAGAACAAAGGATGGTCTCATGGTGTCCTAGAGGACGTATGTTCTCCCCCTCTTGGAAGAAAATGAATACTGGGCTGCAAACCAGCCATCTCTCCCTTAGAATCGAGCCTTAAACTTGGAGATCACAAAGACAGTGAGGATGTGGACAGAGGCAGATATCAGAGATTAGTGGGGAAACTCATCTACCTTTCCCACACAAGACCTGACATCAGCTATGTTGTTAGTCTTGTCAGCCAGTTTATGCATCAGCCAAAGAAAGAACACATGAATGTGGCCAACAGACTTCTGTGCTATCTGAAATCAAGCCCTGGACAGGGCCTGGTTTTTCAGAAAAACCAATGCAAGTACCTGAAAATTTATACATATGCTGATTGGGCTGGATCAATCACTGACAGGAGGTTCACTACAGGCTATTGCACTTATCTTTGGGGCAATTGGTAACCTGGAGAAGCAAGAAACAACACAATGTCTCTAGGAGCAGTGAAGAGCTATAACTCTTGGTGTGTGTGAAGGCATGTGGATTGAAAGGGTTCTAAGGGATCTGCATATCCTACTATCTACTCCTATGAAGCTTCTGTGTGACGACCTTTACTCCATCCACATGGCTCAAGATCCCACTCATCATGACAAGTCCAAACATGTGGACATTGACAGACACTTTCTCAAGGAAAAGATTGACAACAAAGAGCTCATTGCTATTCATGACTCATCTGCTCATTGGATTGCTGACATTCTCACCAAAGCTATTCCTCCAACTCTGTTCAAAGACTTGTGTGGCAAGCTTGGTTGTTTCAACATCTACAACCAACCTTGAGGGGGGTGTAGAATTATTACATATTATTTAATTCTGTTACAAATAAAATTATTACTTTGATCATGTAATAGGCAGCTGTCTTTTTCTAGCCGTTATTCCTCTTAAACCATTAGACAACTAGGGTTGTTGGGAACACACGTTTATTATGGTGGCTGTCACCCCTGTTTATTGTCCAGCCTGTTGGACTCCTTTGTAACTATTTAAACTCTCTTTTTTATCTACAATAAACAGAAGAGTTTCATTCCATCTTTGTCTAAATTCTTCAGCTTACAATGTGTAAGCAGCTAAATATTAATTAGTAACTATTATGGGGAAGAGGGGGTTTCATAGCCATGCGCATAGAGGGAATAAATGGAATATACTACTTACTACTCACTTAATATAACCCAACTTATTCACGGTGAACACTAGAAAAAACATATTTTTGAAGTTTTTTGTGTTAAAAATGTAATTTACTCACCTCTTCAGCATAAGCTTTGAGAAAGATGGTAATTTCGAGCACATATTAACAGCTTGTTGTGAATGAGTGAATGGGGTATACGCGTTTAAACTAATTGAGTCAAGAAACAGCGAGGATGCAGACCCAAAAAGGACGGCTTCAGTCAACCAAAACAGAGAAATAAAAATTAGACTTACTTCAATGGTGAGAGAGTGCTCTGATATATCCACAATTTTAGCTCTGAAGACATCTACCAACCACATGATCTAGATACAAAAGCCAGATGTAATCATTAAATAAAACGAATGCATAATGAAACATGCAAGTCTGAACGAAGTACTCCCTCCGTCCCAAAATATAAGTCCTACATTTTTGGTTTGTCCCAAAATATAAGTCACTTTACATTACCATTGAAGCATTTATCACTCTTTTCTCTATATTACCTCTATTTTATTATCAATCCAACCACTTACTTTACTTTATAACAATTGCATTAATAATTGTCAAAGGTTACTTTAGTTGTTTCTTCTTTGAATTTATGATTATGACATTCAATCACTTCTTTAATCTATGTGACAACTACTACAATGACTTGTATTTTGGACGGAGGAAGTACATCTTACTTGGACTAGTGGTACAACTGCACTAATAAGCAGAAGGTTTCACATTATATTGTCTTATCTGACTTGTACCTGTAAGACTTCAATTACCCTGTGAATTAGTAGGGTACCATAACAAAATAGCTTTTATGCTTGATTCCTATATTCCAACTCGATACTTCAGTCAACAACAGACCCAAAAAAAATAAATGGATTCTTTTTTATAACATTCTCAATATGCCACAAATAGAGATATAAAACCAAATTAGCCTTGAACAGGTTTGGTCGGCAACAGGCTTGGAATCCTAAATTAGTTGCCGAGATAAAGATGAATGTTTGAAAATGTCTGTCAGTGGTTCAAAAAAGAAAATGTCCGTCAGAAAACCAATGACTAATCCACACAGCATGGAGGTTTTAAACAGTGGAGCGAAATGGTCATATACAAATTACCCCTAGGGCTAACGAGCATACTGTATCTGGCACCTTCAATAGAATTATTTCAAGAGTATCCTGACAACATGCAAATGATAAGAACGTTAACACAAAAACTCAAGGCAATTTATACCTCAGCTCTTGTATTTTGATCTGCATGGAGCTTTATCAGCATTAGTTCACGCTCTACTTGAGGTTCTTTGGACAGATCTTCAACCTGAAGGACCACATAAACTATATTAGGAATGAGGAAGGAGTACAAGAGCAGGAAATGCATTAAACTAAGAAATAGAAAGGAAAAAACATGAATGCACTTTTTTTGCTTGAGCATTGTAACACCAAATTTATGTTTTCTGATGCATCACATCTAAGCATGCAGCAGAACTAAACTTCCTGGAGTAAAGGAGAAGCAACTAATGGTATTAAATGATTAAAACTTAGGCTACGGTCACACATATAGGCAGAACCGAATTGCCAACAGGCAACCAATCGTCAAACTGTTGTTCCCATGTCATGCTCCATAACCAAATTAAGCTTCCTTGTTCATTGCATAAATAAATCAGCACAGTTACTGAACCTCCTTGACTTTACAATATATCAACACACACACAGACCCACACACATCACACACAGATTTAGCAATGTCCGCACAAATGTACATTATTTTTTGCTTAGAGTCCCGGTGTAGGGGACCACCAACTGGCCTAACTAATCTAGAGTTCGGTCCGGGCGGTGCCCGCAGAGTTTGACTATTACTCGGAGGCAAAGACCTGACCTAGAGCTCTTTAACATGGCGTCTCATGGGATAATTGACCTACGACCGCCCTAGGCATTCACAGGTTACTAACAGCTTTAACCAAGCGGCTGGGTTCAAAATTGTATGTCAATGAAAACAAATGTAAAAGATTGTTTATTTAGTCAAGGTTAAATTTCATTATTATTTGGACTTCTTGATTTGTGAAGATGATTTACATTGAGCTGTCTTTTAACATTATGCACAATATATAAGGGCATGTACATGCAAATTTACAGCTAACAGTTACTAATATTTCATGTACAGTATCGATACTGTTAAAAACTGATGCTAGTTTTCAGCGCAAATAATCAGCATAGTTAATAGCAGTGATTCTGAGAGATGATTTTGCTGCTGAATTCTTGGTTGGAGAATCAGAAAGCATTCATGTCAAATTAAATTGACTACTGAATTGTAATCCTTGAAAAAAAAATTATGATAACCTAATGGCCAATCACATTACGTTAGGTGATTCCAATACAGCAATATTTTAAACTATGATTCTCAAGAGCTCTAAGTAGCACAGTTGACATATTTGGAAGTTAGATGAGAAATTCAACTAAAACGCTACAGGAGTAGCCACAAGGGAGCCTGTTCCTGTAAATATTGCTCCTTTCACCCATAATCAACAAAGACAAAAAGACATGTGCAGTTATAAAGGTGGAGGCTCTTTCCTCAAAATTTTGAGCTCTTCCGCTTAAAGTCTCTCGAGCATTCATCCGTGATGTGGTACTATAAAAATATCAAGCTCACAAATCAGGAAGTGACATTAATAAATGGTGGACAATTACACTGATATCAACAAAGGTTTGAGATCAAGTTTTGGCCGTCACTTGAAGATATTAAGGCAAACAAGTGGTCAGGACAGACATGAGGAAATGGATAAAATGCTCATGAAAACATCAAGTATGCCCCTTTTGCATACGTCAAGAAGATATCCAGTTTAATTCAAGATCAAGCCTTAAGGCCCTAATGTTAGTATCCACATCTGAGTTGGTCCTCGAACCAACCCAGCAACTCACCTGCCAAGTGCAGGAAACTTTCAAACCCTATCCATTCCTATTACTGTGGAGAAATGTCTTGATTCTTTGTATTAATTCGTTTAATTATATGTTAGTAATCATGTTTTAGTCCCCTATGTCTCTTCATTAGAAGGAGTTGATCCTAAATCTTGTCTAGCAGGATTTACTGTTCACTAGCTGTTGCACCCTTGCAACTTGTAATTCTAGCCATTGGGCCCTCTCTTTATAATTGTAAGAACACTTATTACACCCGATAAGTGGATCTAATAAAATTCTCTCTATCCCAAAGTTCTAAAGCTTGTCTATCATTGCTTTCTACATGGTGTCAGAACCTTGATTTCTTCCACAAGCATAAAAAATGGCAATTGAGCATTCTTCAGAAGTTATATCAAAAGTATAAACCTCCATGAACTCTTCTCCTTGGAATTCTAAACTCTCTGTTATGCCTATCTCTACTCACAAGCTCAATGATGACAACTTTCCCAGTGGTCTCGCTCTGCCAGGTTGACAAAGAAGAGTACTTGACTGGAGAAAACAAGGCATTTAAAGCTGTTGATCCATCTTATAAAAGATGGAGGGTTGATAAAAGCCTTGTAATGTCCTTCCTTCTAGGCTCTATGACTTCAACAACAGCTGAGAATTTCATTCTATATGATATTGCTGAGGAAATATGGTCAGCAGCTAATGAACTATATTCCAAAAGGGATAACACCTCAGAAATTTATGAGGTTGAGGCAAAACTGCAAGAACTTCAACAAGGAGAATTGTGAGTAACGGACTATTATAATCTCATGTCAAGGTCTTGGCAACAACAAGACAGCTTTGAGGGAATAACTAAGCCTTCCCTTGAGGATGCAAAGACCTATAAAGACCTGAGAGATTAAAGAAGGATCTTTAAAGTTTAAAGTTATGTTGGCCAACGGACGTGATTCGATTTATACCACTCCACTACTTTTTTAATACATTAATTATTCATTCCAATCATTCCTTACAATTTCTCTCACCAATCATTTTGTTAGAAATCCTATCTATCTGTTATCTTATTATTATAATAATATTAGTTTTATGTAATATCCTTTGTCACCTTTATTACCCTTAAATCTTATAATAATTAAGGACCTTTATTACCCTTAAATCTTATAATAATTAAGGTGTAAAGGTGTACAAAAGAGTAGTTACTTTTTTGGCCTTTTTTCTAGCTTTTAGTGGCTAGGACACTGTCCTTGTTACCGTTGGAACAGTGTCCCCAGACTCGCCTTTATTCCAACTAGCCGTTGGAGCTCTCTTTCTAGTTTTTAAGGATAAGGTAGTTGTAAAAACAATTAATGAGCTTTCTATTCTATAATAAAAAGAATACTTTCCTCATTGCTTTGTTTCTTTACATGGTAGCAGAGCCTTAGGCTTTTTTCTGGGAAATCTCTTGTCAAAATTCAAATTCTCTTTCTGTAATCAATGGCTGGATCTACTGCAACCAGTGCAGCCACTGATTCTTTTGCCTCTGAAAATCCTACAAACTCAGGAGAGCTTCAAACCATTCATGCTTCTTATAGGCTGAATGGTAAGAATTATCTAAAATGGTCACAATTTGTCAGAACCTACTTGAAAGGTAGAGGCAAGTTGAGCCATCTTTTGGGGACTGGTCCAGCTGAGACTGATCCCAATTTTGCTAAATGGGATGAAAAGGACTCGATGGTGATGTCTTGGCTCTGGAATTCTATGATTCCAGAAATCAGTGATCCTTACATGTTTCTCAACTCTGCTAAGGAAATCTGGGACACTGTCAAGCAATCCCACTCCAAGGTAAATGATGCTGCTCAAATCTATGAGATAAAGGCAAAGATTCAAAACACCAAACAAGGTAATAAGTCTATCACTGAATACTCCAGTCTTCTTCAAGGTATGTGGCAAGAGCTGGATCACTATCAGTGCATTCAAATGAAAGATAAGGATGATGCTGATACCTTGAGGAGAATGATGGAGAAAGATAGGATTTTTTCCTTTCTTACTGGTCTTAACCAAGATTTTGATCCTGTAAGGATTCAGATCCTTGGAAAAGATACCCTTCCTAGTCTGAATGAAACTATGGCTATTGTTAGAGCAGAGGAAAGCAGATGGGGTGTCATGATTGACACTCCCTCTATTGATAGCTCTGCCTTGATAGCTAGCCAAAGGAACCAGGGATATCCTAAGACCAATGAGTCAATGGGGTATTCAGAAAAGAAATTTCCTTCCCAAAAGGAAAATGTGAAATCTGACAGGGATAACCTGTATTGTACCCATTGCAAAAAAAGCAGACGCACTAAAGAATTCTGCTGGAAATTGCATGGCAGACCTGGGAAAAATAATGCCCTTGCTCATGCTGCAAATTCTAGCAGTAAAGAAGGCACTCTAGGAGTGAACCAGATTGCTTCAAATCAACACTCCACCCTTGGACAGACTGAGATTGAAAAGTTAAGGAAGTTCTTAGATACCTTGGAAAATCCATCATCTGCTATGGTTTTCTCAGGTATGGCTTCCCTTAATCTTTTAAATCAAAAGGTCACTGAGGGGTGGGTGGTTGACTCTGGGGCTACTGACCACATATCCCATGAGTTGCATCTGTTTGAATCCTATGTCTCCTGCAAAACTAACAGGAGCATTATTGTTGCCAATGGCTCTACTGTTAAAATTGCAGGGACTGGGAATGTTAAAATAAATGACTTCTTAACTCTTAAAGGAGTCCTGTTTGTTCCTGAACTATCTGCTAATCTTGTGTCTGTCAGAAAACTCACTAGAGACTCAAATTGCTATGTCTTGTTCTCTACTGATTTCTGTGTGATTCAGGAGTTGGCAACAATGAGGAAGATTGGACTTGCTAGGATAAGAGAGGGCCTCTATTTTGTGAAAGATCAAAAGGAAGATGAAGAAAAGTTTGATGTTTGTCTGAAACTTATAGTGATAAACTTATGCTGTATCATAGAAGATTAGGGCATCATTCATTTCAAATTTTAAGACATTTGTTTCCTATTTTGTGTCAGGACTCAAATGCTGAGAATTTTAAATGTAATGAATGTATTTTTGCCAAACATAAAAGAGTTCATTATCCTATTCAGTCTCATTTTGCTTCTAATCCCTTTGATCTTGTTCATAGTGATATATGGGGCCCTGTAAGAAATAAAGCAATGAGAGAAAAGTATTCTAGTCTTATTAGAATAAAAGCTCATTAAATGTTATTACAACTACCACTTCCTTAAATACACTTTAGGAAAGGCTCCAACGGCTACTTGGATGAAAGAGGGTGCTGGGAACACTGTTCCAACGGTAATAAAGGGATAGTGGCCCAGCACTTAGTTACTACTAAGAAGAAGACAAACTAACAGCCTTATTGCATCCCTAATTAGCTCCTTAATTATTAGAAGATTAAGGATAAATAAAGGGATGCAATAATTTACATATGCTACAGTACAAAAGGGTAAAACAGGAAAAACATAGACAGAATTTCCAACACTCCCCCTCAAGCTGGTGAATGGATATCAATCATTCCCAGCTTGCCAAGGAGATAGTGGAAAGGTCTTTTTGGTAGGCCCTTTGTTAGGAGATCAGCAATCTGCTCTTGTGAGTGAATAAAGGCAGTCTTGATCAGCCCACTGTCCAATTTTTCTTTGATAAAATGTCTGTCCACTTCTACATGCTTGGTTCTATCATGTTGCACAGGGTTATGTGAAATGTCTATGGCAGACTGATTATCACAGTATAAGGTCATAGGAGAAATTCTGTGGATCCAAAGATCATCCAGAATGATTTTGAGCCAAAGTAATTCACATACACCAATAGCTAGGGATCTGAACTCTGCTTCTGCACTGGACCTTGCAACAACTGGTTGTTTTTTACTTCTCCATGCGATAGGATTCCCAAATAAGAACACACAGTGGCCAGATGTAGATCTTCTATCATCTTGACACCCTGAATAATCTAAGTCTGTGTAGGCAGCCATAGTCTTCTGATTTCCCTTTTTAAACAAAATGCCCTTGCTTGGACAGCTCTTTAGGTAATAAACAATCCTCTCAGCAGCCTTCTGATGACATTTCTTGGGATTATGCATGTATCTACTCACAACATTTACATCATAAGCAATGCCAGGTCTGGTGTGAGATAGATAGATTAGCCTTCCCACTAGCCTTTGATAAGATTGCTTGTCCACTGCTTCATCTTCTGGTGCAAGAGTTAAGCCATGATTAGGATCAATAGGTGTATCCACTGGCTTACACCCCAACTTTCCCAGATCTTTAAGGAGATCCAGAATATACTTTTGTTGGCAGATAAATATTCCAAGTTCAGAGTATAGAACTTCAATCCCTATGAAGTATTTCAACTTTCCTAGTTCTTTTATATCAAATTCTTTGCACAGAAAAGATTTTAGGAAAGCATTGCCACTCACATCATCCCCAGTGATGATGATATCATCAACATACACTAGGAGAATAAAGCTATTCCCAGATTGATTATGCTTTATAAATAGGGTATGATCCCCTTGACTCTGTTTGTATCCCAGGTTCACCATTGTTTTGGCAAATCTTCCAAACCAAGTCCTAGGGGGTTGCTTTAATCCATAGAGAGAACATCCATGAAAATGGTTTCCTCTAAATCACCTTGAAGAAAGGCATTCTTTACATCATATTGATGTAACTTCCGGTCTAAGTTGACTGCCAAAGACAACAAGACTTTCATGGTGTTCATTTTTGCTACAGGAGCAAAGGTTTCAAAGTAGTCCACCCCATGTGTTTTGGGTGTACCCCTTTGAAACAAGCCTAGCTTTATACCTCTCTAAGGTTCCATCAGAGTTGTATTTGATGGTATAAACCCATCTACAACCAACTGTTTTCGCACCTTTAGGAAGAGATACAAGATCCCAGGTCTTGTTCTTTTCCAAGGCCTTCATTTCATCTTTCATAGCATTTGTCCAATTTTCATCAGCCAATGCCTCATTTAGATTCTTAGGGATAGAATCATTTATCAATCTTTTCATAAAATTCCTCTGTTTTTGAGAAATCTTATTGTAAGATAAGAAATTTCTCAAAGGGTGTTGTGTACATGCCCTTTTTCCTTTTCTTATAGCAATGGGAATGCTTTCTTCTTCCAATGGAATATCAGAAACATTATCACAGGGCTCAGACAACTCATCACTTTCAGTTGATTGAGTTCTAGATAGGCCCTTATGATCAGAGGGTTGGACTTCCTCATTTTCAGTATGATGTTCAAGGATAGTACCCTCTTCAAGAGGAACTACATTCTTCAACTTGATCCAATTTTTTCTAATATAGATAATAGGTTCTTTGTTGCTTTGAGGATCACCAGATTCATGAGTTTCCTCATTCTTATCTAGATCTCCCTCACTGGTACTTTGATCAGCCTTCTCCCTCTGACTTGTATTATCAGGGGTATCATCAAGGAGATACAAATGTTTTACAAGATCAGAGTGTAAGTTCTCCCCCTTAGATGTAGGTGTTTCAGAAAAATAAGAATTTTTTTCATAAAAAGTCACATCCTTAGATATGATGATTTTCTTAGTTAGAGGGTGGTAGCATTTATACCCCTTCTGTGTGTTTGAATAGCCAATAAACACACATCTTAGGCCCTTGGGTCAAGCTTTCCCTTGTTGGGTATATGAATATGAGTAACAGTCAGTATACACACCTTTTAAAGCTTCAATAGGACTTTTCTTTTCCAGAACTCTACTGGGAAGCCTATTGATTAAATGAGCAGCAGTAAGTACTGCCTCTCCCCAGTAGTTTTTAGGAAGATTCATTTGAAATAAAAGAGCTCTTGCAGTTTCTAGGAGATGTCTGTTCTTTCTTTCAGCCACCCCAATTTGTTGAGGTGTATGAACACAAGAAGAGTCATGAATAATCCCTTTTTCTTCAAAGAAAGGATTGAGAGTTTTGTTAAAGTAATCTCTTGCATTATCAGATCTTAATCTCTTGACCTTAGTGTCAAACTGAGTAAGAATCATGTTGTAAAACACAGGAAACACATGAGTCAAGTTAGACTTGTGTTTCATTAGATATATCCAGGTGGTCCTGGTGCAGTCATCAATAAATGTGACAAACCAGTGAGCACCATTGATATTAGGTGAGGTGGCAGGGCCCCAAACATCACTGTGAATTAGATCAAAATGATTAGAAGCAAAGTGAGATTGAATAGGGTAATTAACTCTTTGATGCTTAGCAAAAATACATTCATTACATTTAAAATTTTCAGCATTTGAACCCTTACATAAACTAGGAAACAAATGTCTTAAAATTTGAAATGAAGGATGTCCTAATCTTCTATGATACATCATGAGTTTATCACTATTATTCTTGGAAAAACAGCAGGTTTTTTGAAAGGTTCCTTCATCTCCCCTTTGATCATTCACAAAATAGAGACCATTTCTTATCCTAGCAAGTCCAGTCTTCCTCATTGTTGCCAACTCCTGAATCACACAGAAATTAGTAGAGAATAAAACATAACAATTTGAATCTCTAGTTAATTTCCTGATAGATACAAGGTTAGCTGACAGTTCAGGAACAAATAAGACTCCCTTAAGAGTTAAGAAATCATTTAATTTCACATTCCCAGTCCCAACAACCTTAACAGTGGAGCCATTAGCCACAGTAATGCTCCTGTTAGTCTTGCAGGGAACATAGGGTTCAAACATATTCAAATCATGGGACATGTGATCAGTAGCCCCAGAGTCCACAACCCACCCCTCAGTGACCTTTTGATTTAAAAGGTTAAGAGAAGCCATACCTGAGAAAACCATAGCAGATGATGGATTTTCCAAGGTATCTAGGAACTTCCTTAACTTTTCAATCTCAGTCAGTCCAAGGATGGAGTTTTGACTTGAAGCAGTCTGATTCACCCCATGAGTGCCTTATTCTTTATTACTAGAATTTGCAGCATGAGCCTGGGCATTATTCTTCCCAGGTCTGCCATGCAACTTCCAACAGAATTCCTTGGTGTGTCTACTTTTCTTGCAGTGAGTACAATAGAGATTATCTCTATCAGAGGTTTTTTGATTTTGCCTTTGATTAAAAGGTTTTTTCGGAATTTCCTGACTCATTTGTCTTAGGAAATCCAGATCTGTTAGACCAACAAGTAGAGCGTAACTCGGTAGATGTATAGGGTCAAGATGACACCCTTCTTCCTTCTTCAGCTCTAACAATAGATATTGTCTCATTTAGAGTAGGAAGAGTTTCTTTTCCCAAGATTTGAACCCTGACTGGATCAAATTCTTGGTTTAAACCAGTAAGAGAGGCAAAAATCCTCTCATTTTCCATCATTTTCATTAAAGTGGCAGCATCATCACTATCTTTCATCTTGATGCATTGATAGTGATCTAATTCTTGCCAGAGATTTTGGAGAAGACCAGAATATTCAGTAATAGACTTGTTACCTTGTTTAGTGTTTGCCCTTATCTCATAGATTTGGGCAGCATCATTGACCTTTGAGTGAGTTTGCTTCACATGATCCCAGATTGCCTTAGCGGACTCTGCAGAACATGC
Source organism: Gentiana macrophylla (assembly GCA_026214975.1). NCBI lineage: Eukaryota > Viridiplantae > Streptophyta > Magnoliopsida > Gentianales > Gentianaceae > Gentiana > Gentiana macrophylla. Next base: position 71,238,665 of record CM047816.1, on the reverse strand, counting down.
AAGTATCACCGATTTACTGAACCATTGAGCTCAGAGCCAAGACATCACCATAGAATCCTTCTCGTCCCAGTTGGCAAATTTGGAATCATCCCGAGCGGGACCAGGGTCCAAAGTAGGTGGCTCAGTTTGCCTCTACCTTTCAAGAAGGTTCTGACAAATTGTGACCACTTGAGATAATTTTTTCCATTCAGCTTATATGCAGGCTGAATGTTTTGAAGCTCTCCAGAGGGTATGGAGTTTTCAGTAGTGATAGAATCAGTGGCCATACTTGTTGCAGAGGATTCAATCATTTAGAGAGAGAAAGAAGATTTTTTGAAAAAATCCCAGAAAAGAGCCTAAAGCCCCTATACCTTGTAAGAAATAAAGCAATGAGAGAAAAGTATTCTAGTCTTATTAGAATAAAAGCTCATTAAATGTTATTACAACTACCACTTCCTTAAATACACTTTAGGAAAGGCTCCAACAGCTAGTTGGATGAAAGAGGGTGCTGGGAACACTGTTCCAACGGTAATAAAGGGATAGTGGCCCAGCACCTGTTACTACTAAGAAAAAGACAAACTAACAGCCATATTGCATCCCTAATTAGCTCCTTAATTAATAGAAGATTAAGGATAAATAAAGGGATGCAATAATTTACATATTTCTGATAAAAGGGTAAAACAGAAAAACATAGACGCAATTTCCAACAGCCCTCTATCTCAACTAACATCGGTGGTGCTCACTGGTTTGTCTCTTTTATAGATGACTACACCAGAACCACTTGGATCTATCTGATGAAACACAAATCTGACTTGACTAATGTGTTTCCTGTGTTCTACAATATGATCTTCACTCAGTTCAACACTAAGATCAAGAGATTAAGGTCTGATAATGCCAAAGACTACTTCAACAAGTCTCTTAATCCTTTCTTTGAGGAGAAAAGGGATAATTCATGAGTCTTACTGTGTTCATACACCCCAACAAAATGGGGTGGCTGAAAGAAAAAACAGGCACTTGTTAGAGACTGCAAGGGCACTTTTATTTCAAATGAATCTACCTAAGAATTATTGGGGAGAAGCTGTTCTTACAGCTGCTCACCTAATTAATAGGCTTCCCAGTAAAATTCTTGGAAAAAGGTGTCCCATTGAAGTTCTAAAGGGTGTTTACACTGACTTTCAAAAAACTGAGGGACTAACCCCCAAAGTTTTCGGATGTGAAGTGTTTACTCACATCCATATACCCAACAGGGGAAAACTTGATCCAAGGGCCTTAAGGTGTATCTTTATTGGTTATTCAAACACACAAAAGGGTTACAAGTGCTATCACCCTCCTACTAAGAAAATTATCATATCTAAGGATGTGACCTTTTATGAACAGAGCCCCTACTTTTCTGGGACATCTGTGACTAAAGGGGAGAATTTATCATCGAATCTAGAAAGGGATTTGTATCTCCTTGATGATAGTCCTGACTATACAAGTCAGTGGGAGAATACTGATCAGTGTGCTAATAGGGGTGATCCAGGGATTGATGAACCTTGAGATCCTCAAAATAGCCACTCACATCCCACTGAAAGTCCTGATATTGAAGATAAATTAAAAGAGAAAGATCCTATCATCTATACAATAAAAACTTGGATGAAATTAAATGATGTTGTTCCTCTTGAAGATGTCATTCTTGAACAACACACTATGAATGAGGAATCTCAATCATTTTTAAATGAGTGGTCTGGATATGAGTCCCCTGGTAGTATGTCTATGTCCCTACAATCCCTTTGGAAGAAGAGAACCTTCCCATTGATATAAGGAAAGGCAAAAGGGCATGTACTCAACATCCTCTGAGGAATTTCCTATCTTATAATAAAATCTCTCAGAACCAGAGGAATTTTATGAAAAGACTGATTCATGATTCTGTCCCTAAGAATCTAAATGAAGCATTGACCGATGAAAATTGGTCAAATGCTATGAAAGAAGAAATGAAGGCATTAGAAAAGAATAAGACCTGGAATCTTGTCTCTCTCCCTAATGGTGCCAGAACAGTTGGTTGTAGATGGGTTTACACCATCAAATACAACTCTAATGGGACATTAGAAAGATATAAAGCTAGACTTGTTGCAAAGTGGCACGCCCCAACACACACGGGGTGGACTACTTTGAAACTTTTGCTCTACAACTAAAATGAACACAATGAAAGTCCTATTGTCTTTGGCGAACAAAGTTGATCGAAGTTGCATCAATATGATGTAAAGAATGCCTTCCTTCAGGGGTAACTTGGAGGAAACCATTTTCATGGATGTTCCTCCAGGCTTTCAAACTGATAAAGGTTGTGTAAGCTAAATAAGGCCCTCTGTGGATTAAAGCAATCCCCTAGGGCCTGGTTTGGAAGATTTGCCAAAAGCATGATCAGTATGGGATACAAACAGAGTCAAGGGGATCATACCCTATTTATCAAACATAATCTATCTGGGAATATCTCAGTTCTCCTAGTGTATGTTGATGATATCATCATCACCGGGGATGATGTGAGAGGAAATACTTTCCTTAAATCTGTTCTGTGCAAAGAATTTGATATAAAGGAACTGGGAAAGTTGAAATACTTCCTAGGGATTGAAGTTCTTTACTCTGATCTAGGGATCTTTATCTCGACAAAAAAATACATCCTGGACCTTCTCAAAGATCTAGGAAAGTTGTGGTGCAAACCAGTGGATACACCTACTGATCTTAATCATGGCCTAACACTTGCACCAGAAGATGAACAAGTGGACAAGCAATCTTATCAAAGACTAGTGGGAAGACTAATATATCTATCTCACACCAGACATGACATTGCTTATGCTGTCAATGTTGATAGTAGATACATGCATAATCCTAAGAGATGTCATCAGAAGGCTGCTGAGAGGATTGTTTATTACTTAAAGAGCTGTCCAGGCAAGGGCATTCTGTTTAAAAAGGGATATCAGAAGACCATGGCTGCTTACACAGACTCAGATTATGCAGGATGTCAAGATGATAGAAGATCTACCTCTGGACATTGTGTATTCTTGTTTGGGAATCCTATAGCATGGAGGTGTAAGAAACAACCGGTTGCAGCAAGGTCCAGTGCAGAAGCAGAGTTCAGATCTCTTGCTATTGGTGTATGCGAATTACTATGGCTCAAGATCATTCTGGATGATCTTCAAATCCAAAGAATCTCACCTATGATCCTATACTGTGATAATCAGTCTGCCATAGATATCTAACATAACCCTGTGCAACATGATAGGACCAAGCATGTGGAAGTGGACAGACACTTTATCAAAGAAAAACTTGACAATGGATTGATCAAAACCGTCTTTGTTCACTCACAAGAGCAGATTGCTGATCTACTAACAAAGGGTCTTCCAAAGAAGCCTCTCAACTATCTCCTTGACAGGCTGGGAATGATTGATATCCACTCACCAGCTTGAGGGGGGTGTTAGAAATCCTGTCTATCTGTTATCTTATTATTATAATAATATTAGTTTTATGTAATATCCTTTGTCACCTTTATTACCCTTAAATCTTATAATAATTAAGGTGTAAAGGTGTACAAAAGAGTAGTTACTTTTTTGGCCTTTTTTCTAGCTTTTAGTGGCTAGGACACTGTCCTTGTTACCGTTGGAACAGTGTCCCCAGACTCACCTTTATTCCAACTAGCCGTTGGAGCTCTCTTTCTAGTATTTAAGGATGAGGTAGTTGTAATAACAATTAATGAGCTTTCTATTCTATAATAAAAAGAATACTTTCCTCATTGCTTTGTTTCTTTACACTATTCTTCATCTACAAATAAGAAAATACTAAACATTCTCTTACCACATCACTTTATTCACTCCACTGCTTTTTTACCATTATTTTATTCATTATTTTACTTTAATATAATCTCTCTCACCAATCATTACTTTATCTACATAAATTTCAAAAAAAAACTTTTCAAATTTCTAATCATTACTTCACTTTATTTTATTATATTTTATTCCCCTGATTCGTTTCAAGTCGAAATAATTCATTTCTATAGAATTTAGGAAGAGGAAGAAGAAAGAATTATATTTCTTATTACTTCATAAGTTAAAACAGCTGGGGATATATAAGTGTTACAATGCATAGAGCAGACAAGGAATTAATTAATGACCTGGGCTCATAAATAGTTAGTTGGGAACTAAGAGGGTAATGACATTTAAAGTAACGGCTAGAATAACAACCACTAATTACAACTTTATAGAATAGTTGTATTAAGTGTATTATAGGATAAAATAATTAAGATTATAACTTATACTCCTCCTCAAGTTTGGTTTGTATAGGTCAAATAAACCAAGCTTGCAAATCGAATTGTTGGAAAGGGACTCTGGCGGGCCTTTGGTAAAAATATCGAAGAACTTGCGCTTTAGTGTTGATGTAGGAAATGTTGATCTTGCCATCTTCTTGTTTCTCTTTAATAAAGTGTCTCACAATCTCTATGTGTTTAGTCCTATCATGTTGGACTGGATTGTTGTTGAGATCTCAATAGCAGATTTGCTATCACCGAATAGATTGATAGGGCTTGAATAGGGAATCTTCAATTCTTTCATAACTCTCTCAGATCCACAAAGAACTCACATATTCCTGTGGGCAATTGCCCTAAACTCACTTTCTGCAACTCCTTGCAACAACAGATCGCTTTTTGCTTCTCCATGATACTAAGTTTCCAAAGAGATAGATGCACCATCCGGATGTGGATCTTCTATCGATGGTTGAACCAAAATTGAATCAAAGATCCACATATCCTTCAATTTTTGATGTTCCTTGGGATTTGAACAGGATGCCTTGCCTGGGCTTCCTTTTAGAATTTCAAGAACCTCATAGCTCCATCAAGATGAATTTGTTTAGGTGAATGCATGAATTGGCTTAGTGGTGGCCGACAAAGAAAGGAGATGTCAGTCTTGTATGGGATAAGTATATCAATTTTCCCACAAGTCTCTGAATTTTTCTTGATTTATAGGAGCACCATCATCATCTTTTCCAAACTTCACCGTGTTGTCCACTGGGGTATCAACCTGGTTTGCACCCCAAAGAACCCATATTCCTTTAATGATCCAAAGTATACTTCCTTTGAGTGAGAGAATGCCATCTCTGAATCTCGCAACCTCAATCCCTGATAGTACTTGAGAGGTCAAGATCTTTGATTTCAAACTCATTTTTCAAATAGTGCTTGAGATTGGCAATGTCACAACTGGAGTTTCCAGTGATGACAATGTCATCAACATACACAATGAGGATGGTAACTCCTCCTGTGTTAGTATGCTTGTAAAACAGAGTATGGTCACTGTGACCTTGAGCATATCCTCCTGTTTTCATAACTTTTGAGAATCTGTCAAACCATGCCCTGGGAGATTGTTTAAGTCCATAGAGGGACTTATGTAATCTACACACATGATTTGGTTTAACAACAAATCCAGGGGGTGGGTACATATAAACTTCCTCTTTTAAATCACCATTCGAAAAAGCATTTTTACATCCATTTGATGTAATGCCCGATTATTCACAAAGAAAGTGAAATAATTATTCTAACAAAGGTTGAGTCTTGCTACTGAGAGCAAATGTTTCATGGAAATCAACACCATAGGTCTGAGTATATCCTTTGGCAACCAGTCTGGCTTTATGCCTATTAATGGTGCCATCAGGATTATGTTTTACAGTGAATATCCATCTACATCCAACAGGCCTGACACCTTTTGGCATAGGCACTAAATCCCAGGTGTGGTTGTCTTCTAGGGCATTTAGCTCTTCCATGACAGCATTTTTCCATTGAGGACAACCAAAGGCTTGTTGTATGTTTTTTGGAATATTGACTGAATCTATCTTGGCAAGATAAGATTGAAAAACAGTGGAGAGTTTACCATAGGAGACAAACCTATCAATAGGATGTTTTGTACATTCCCTTGTGCTCTTTCTCAATGCTATGGGCAGTTCTTCAGTTGGTGAGGGATCACATCTTTGGATTACAGGTGATGTTTCCACATTCTCAGAATTTTCATCATCATTGTCTTTGATGAGTGATATCCATACCGCAGGGAAGATCATGTGATTCCCGCAAATCTTGGTTAGTACAAACATCGAGATCAGATATGGGAGTGCTAAGATTTTTTTGAGGTTTCTTCTGCCTTGTATAAACAATCACTTGTTGTTCAGGCAGAGGAATGATTTTGTCTGATCATTGAAGGCTGTTTCCCAGGTGAATCATCGGGAATAGGAAGAATAACCACGAGTTAAGAAAGTCATACTTGATTAATATCGGTAGGTTTTTCAAGTCCCGATTCACGAGTAAAAGGGTTGTTCTTCAAAAGGTGACATCCCAGGGATGTATAAAATTTGTGAGTTTTAGGGTCAAAACACTTAAAACCTTTTTGTGTGGGAGAGTACCACTAAAAGATGGTCTTAACGACCACTTGGTCCAATCTTGCTCTATTTTGAGCATGGATGTGCACAAAAGTCAGTACAACCAAAATTTTTCAGGGTATATTAGAGATTAGTTTGGAGTCGTGGTAAGATGCAGAAGGGGTTTCAATAGAGATTTGAAGCCTAGGACTCTGGATGGCATTCTGTTGATAAGAAATGCAAGCAGATGAGGACTGCTTCACCCCAATAAGCAAACAAAGAGGAACATTGTATGAAAACAGTAGTGTTCTTGTAACTTCAAGAGATGTCTATTTTTCCTCTCACCACTCCATTTTGTTGTGGAGTATTAGGGCAAGAGGTCGATGGACAATTCCTTTTCGGTCAAAAAAGTCCAGGCATGAATTCAAATACTCTGTTCCATTATCGGACCTAAGTATTTGAATCCTAGTTTGGAACCGAGTTTCAATCATCTTGTAGAAATTTTCAAAAATCAGCGGACTTCGGTTTGTGTTTCATGAGATATATCCAACTAACTCTAGTGTGGTCATCTATGAAAGTCACAAACCATTTTTGTGAGTAAGATTAGGATTTTGTGAAGGACCCCATACGTCGTCGGTGTGAATTAGTTTAAAGGGCATGGATGCCTTATAAGACACTGTTTTGAAAGAACTTAACATGTTTTGAAATCTCACAAAACTCACATTTCAAATCATCAACTTTTACATTAGAAAATAAGTTTGGATACATCCTTTTTAAATAATGAAAATTTGGATGTCCTAACTTTAAATGCAACAGTCTGATCTTGGCACAATTAGGGGAATCAGGGGTAACACATAGGCCTTTAACATCTTGATTCCTTCCCCATAAAGGAGATACAAGCCTTTAGACTTCTTAGCACCGCCAATCTTCTCCAAAGATGCCTCATCTCGAAACTCACAATGAGTAGGGTGAAAATTAATAATACAATTCTTATCTTTAGAGAACTGACCGACGAAAACAAGTTACAATCAAGTTTAGGAACATATAAATCTGAGATGAGAGATTAAGGTTTTTATCAATAGTGATGGTGCTATTCCTTCTACTTTTGAACAGATCCATCACCTATCTTAACAAAATGAGGGTAAGTAATTACGTGAAATGAGTCAAATAGGAGAAGTCACTGTCATATGACTTGAGGCACCGAATCTATGATCCAGTGTTCTTACCATTTTGAATCGAGGCCCAAAGCGATGGTATCTCGCATTAGACGCGCCTAAATTTTCTCATCAAACAAGAGAGTTTAAGGCCTCCATTTGCTCCTTTGAGAAGATGCTTGGTTGTTCAGCAACATTGTAAGCCTTCTTCCTTTCTCGACCGATTGCCATCGGACTGCTACTTGGACCTTTTTGTAGGTGTGGAGGCTTGCCATGAAGATTCCAGCAGGTGTCCTTTGTATGACCCCTTTTTTTACAATGTTCACAGTGTAAACTCCCTTTTTGCTCAGTCTTCTTGTAAGGCCCTTTGTTATGTCCCATGAGAGCGAGTCAAGCGACAACATTTAATGCAGATTGTTCTCCTCACTGAGTTGGGAGAAGACCCCCATAACCCCTTTGTTGCTCTCTTTTCTTTCTAAGAGTTGCAAAAGCCTCTTGTACAGAAGGAAGAGGGACTTGAGCAAGGACTCTTTCTCTGGCAGCTTCATAGATGGGGTTGAGACCACTGAGAAAGTCAAAGACTCTTTCTTTCTCAATAAGTTTCTGAAAGTTTTCAGCATCACTAGTACAATCCCACTTAGTGGCAGTAAGTTGATCATAGTCCTGCCATAATTTTTTTAGGGTATTGAAGTACTTAGTAACATCAAGGGACCCTTGTTTGGTTTGTTTCAGGGTGTTCCTGATACCAAACGCTTGGGCAAAGTTCCCTTGATTAGAATAGGACGCTGCAAGGTTATCCCAGATTGCTTTAGCCGAGGGGTAGAATAGGTGGTTTTGACTTATCTCATCTTCTACATGGAGTTAAGTAACCGTGAAGTGACGATTGCATTCTCTGTTTCCCGTGTTTTCGTAAGCCTCGTGATCATCTTGATCCGGAATTTTCTGAGACCAGTGAGGTATCCTTGTTTCCTCCTTCCAGTGATGAAGATCTTGACCGATTGTGCCCATTGTAGGTAGTTTGGGCCTTTGAGTTTCACCGATGTGATAGGAAGTGTAAATTATCCAATCCTATCACGAGTTTGGAGGAATTTCCGGACGTAACATCGAATGTCGCCCAGATTCGACATGTTTTCAAATGAAGAAGAGGAAAGAAGATGGTAGATGCGGAAGAGATCTCGAATTTTTCGACACTCTCGATACCATATAAATTTAGGAAGAGGAAGAAGAAAGAATTATATTTCTTATTACTTCATAAGTTAAAACAAATTTGAGGATATATAAGTGTTACAATGCATAAAGCGACAAGGAATTAATGACCTGGGGCTCATAAATAGTTAGTTGGGAACTAAGAGGGTAATGACATTTAAAGTAACGGCTAGAATAACAACCACTAATTACAACTTTATAGAATAGTTGTATTAAGTGTATTATAGGATAAAATAATTAAGATTATAACTTATAATTTCCAAACAGACCTTAAATTTCTCATGGGTCTAAACCCCAATCTTGATGATACTTGGTATGAAACATTTCCCATCAATAAAAACTGTCTCTGAAATCAAGCATGAAAGAATACGAGAAAACTCATACTAACGGTTGTAAATTTCAGGATTTGAGTTATAAGGAAGGGATTGGCAATGTTGAAGCTGTCTCTGGACTGTTCATCTTCAAGACCTCCTACTCTAACAAAGCTATTGACCATATTTCAAAAGGCTTCACTAGTAGTGTTACTGATTCTAGTTGTAACAAGATCCTGTTGCTTCATTATAGATTAGGCCATCCTAATTTTGCCTATTTAAAATGTTTGTATCATGAATTATTCAATGTTAAAAATGTTGATTCCTTACATTGTGAAATACGACAATTTTCTAAACACACCAGGACTTGTTTTCTTGAAAGGGGTATCAACCTCTAAACCTTTCACCATGATCCATAGTGATATATGGGGGCCCTCTAAGAAAACTACTATCACTGGAAAAAGGTGGTTTGTAAGCTTCATTGATGACCATAGTACGGTTACTTGGCTATTTCTTCTAAAAGAGAAGTCGGAAGTGGGGCAAATATTCAAAAATTTATATACCATGATCTAGAACCAATTTTGTACTGAGATAAAGTACTGAAAACTGATAATGGTAAGGAATATTCTGAAAAAAAAAAAAAAAAAAAAAAAAACCTCACATCATTCTTCTCTGAGAAAGGAATTGTCCATCTGAGTACTTGTGTGGAATCTCCCCAACAGAATGGGGTGGAAGAAAGAAAGAATATGCACCTTCTTCTGGAAGTGGCTAGAAGTGTGGTGTTTACAATGACTGTCCCCCTAAATTCCTATGGGGAGAGATTGTCCTAATAGCTACCTACCTAATTAAAAGGATGCCCTCAAGGGTCCTGAATTATAAAACACATGTCCATGTACTAAAGAGTCATAATCCTGAAATACACCTACTAAGCAACCTTCCTCTGAAAGTGTTTGGATGTACATGTTATGTACACATTCACTCTCAACACAGAGGTAAGCTTGATCCTAGGTCTATCAGATGTGTTTTTGTGGATTACTAATCCACCCAACTAGGGTATAAATGATACTGCTCTTCAACAAGAATGTTTTATCGCACTATGGATGTCACTTTCTTGCTCTGAAATTCAGGGGGAGAGTTTCAATGAATACCATCAGGCAAGGAACATAGAAGTTCCTGAGTACAATGATGAAAAGAACACAAGAGCTACACCTCATAATCCAGAGGATGAAATCTTCGGATCAATCCAAATCTTAAACCTATTGAGTCCGAGCCTATTCAAGAGCCTAACATAATCATCTATTCCAGAAAAAAGGAAGGCTCTCTTTCAGGAACCCAGACAAACTTGCTACAGACCTATATGAACATCATGAGTTTCAAAATATGGATACACCTTATCAGACTCATGATGGTCAAAATACGGGCACTCAAAGGTCTCCTGATACCCAGGAATCTGATAAACAGGAACATGATGTTCTAGAAAAACCTGATAATGGAGTCAATCATGATGAAAGACACATTGCCCTAAGGAAAGGGACAAGAAGTTGTACTTCTCATCCCATCTACAACCTACTATCCTAATATTAACTATCACCTAAGTTTCATACTTTCACAAGCAGTTTGGACTCAATCCCAATACCCAAAGTTGTGCATTAAGCCATGACTGTTCCAGAATGGAAGAAAGAGGAAATGAATGCCCATGTCAAAAATGGGACTTACAATGTATTCTAGCCGTTGGGGCCTTCTCTTTATAATTGTAAGAATATTTATCACACCCGATAAGTGGATCTAATAAAACCCTCTCTTTCCCTAAGTTCTAAAGCTCTATTACTTTGTACAATAACAATCACAAACTCGACAGCCAAAGCTATCTTCAGTGGTCATAGTCCGTTAAAAATGTCCACTAAGAGAAATATCCAAACGGAGAGATATCGACACCAAAGAAGGATCGTCAAATGCTATAAAAAGTGTAAGAATGAGAATAATCTCATCACGTCGTGGCTCATCAACTTCGATGGACACTGACATTGGTGAAGCAAAAAACAACTGATTGTATCCAGAAGTAGTACAAGCTCTAGTGTGTGAAGTTATATGGATTAGAAGTCTTATATGAGCTGAAAGTTCACTGCAGCAAAACGATATAGTTAAAGTGTGACAATAAAGCACATTCGAAATGGCAAGGGTCATGACATGACAGAACCAAACATGTAGAGATAGACATTTCATAGAAGAAAAGATTGAAAATTTTGAAGTTCATCTAGAGTTAACCCCAACAGAGGCGCAACTTGCATACATTCTTAGAAAGGCTTTAACAGCACACAACTTGAGGAGTCAAGTAGCACGTTAGGAATGTAGGATATAAACATCTAACATATCCCCACCTTGAGGAGGGGGGGGGTCAATAAATACTCCTCAAAGATGGTAGATAAAGTTCGTTAAAAGCGAAGTATTTACATACAGGTCGTTAGTCAACATTCTTAGCTGTTTTAACTTAGATAACATAGATTATTGGGGTTGTTACGAGTTTGTCACATAGCTTTATCTTCAAAATATAGTTAGGAAACAATTTATAAGTATTATGTACTTCTTTCAATAATTAAGGACTCGGAAGAGTTTGATCTACAAATCCTTTTGTTTTCCATTATTTTAGGTTGTGAAAACTTTTTTGTGCACAATGATTACTGAACATCCTGAATGAGGAGGCTGGAATTTATTTACATGTATTTCCCGAGACATTTTTTTAAGGATATTTGGATAGCATACTCTTTTGATTCAAGCCCAAATACCTTAAGCATCATAAAATACATCCAAAAAATCATGACAGCCTGGGAAAAGCTCTTACCCATCGGAGCTATAATACATTACCTTTAAAACATTCACAAGCTTGTTGAGCTGTTCTACAACTTGCTGGAGAACCTTTTCTGTTCCAGAGACAACAATTGTAAAGAGTGCCTTGTCCTCGTTCAGGCCAACAGCAAGTGACTCGATGTTGTACCCCCTCCGAGCAAAAACCCCAGCTATACGGTTTATGATCCCACTTTCATCTCCAACAAACACAGAGATTGTGTGCCGTTTCATCCTGAAAAAATGCATTCTCTGGCATTAGACAAAAGTCTAAACATTTGCTATATGCCCTCATGAAACCCCGACTTGCATAAGTCAAAGATCAGCAAGAAAACAAAATCTTCTCTTTCATCCATTCTAGTATTAACCTGGCAAATACCCGTTTAGAAAAGAAAAGGGAGGTACCCTCTAAAGTTCTAATCCATTAGTCAGAACCCCAACTTGCTTAAGTCAAAGATCAGAGAGAAAACCAAAAAAGTGCATCATTTTCTTTCATCTGTTATGATATATACCTGGCTGATATTCATTTCAAAAAGCAAACGGAGGTTCCCTCTAAGGCTCTACCATAAGTCAACTTCATAGTCACGCAAATTACAACATCAGATACTAAATAAGCAATACTTAAAACAAAAAGGAGACCACCATTTGATTACTACATCAAAAATCAAAAGTTGCAGAACTTCGCTAAATTTGAACATTCCACTACTACCCCTGGTTTCAATAAAATACTGTCACGTTTTTGGCATGATTTGCAAATTAAGTACAGAGCTTTTAACAAAACACATCCTAATCATCCTGAATACCCTTTATTTTAAGTAACATTTACCTTTTAAAAAAAAGTACCAATTTTGGCTAATACTGAATGAGCTCAAGGTTTTTGTAGAATATTGGGTTATATAGAATCCTTTTGTCAACAGAATCAAACCATCGCCAAAATCAAACTCAGAGTGAAGTATCGTTGATTGAGTATCCAAAAAATGGACGTTGAATAGATAAGGATTGGTAGAAATTCCCACTTGAGCAATTCATCAATGAAATCTTGAAAAGTATTTTGAAGTACAATTCATTAAAACTCACCTAAGGAATAGACAATTAGAACACTAAATCTAACGTAATGCAGCTGGATTAAATCTGAATAGACAAAAACAACATGCACTAAAAATATTCCACGTTAATTCAAAAAAAAATATTCCACGTTCCGTACTACCTCGAAGAACTAGGCGCAAGCGGTGGTGGTTGACGAGGTGAGGACGCATCGGCGGCCAATATACTCGCTGCATTATAGGGGCCGCTGCCACCGCTGGTATTTGTGCTCGCATGAACAGCGACCGGAGATTGTAACAACATTCTGCTATTATTCTTCATCAGCATCCCGGACTCTAGTTTATGACACATTGGTGCTGGCCTCGGCGCTGGTATATTAGTCTCAATGCCCGTCACCGGGAAATGGCGAACCACAGCCGCCGCCGCCATTGTTTTTGTTTCTGCTCCACACTTGGAGATGCTCTTCGCGGAAGTAGTTGTATTTACTGTGAAAATAGAATTAGATTTTTTTTTTTTTTAGAAAACCGTGAAAATAGATTTAGTTAGAGCACATACAAGAAAATATAAAATAAAAAAATGAGAATATTAGGCTTTAGTCCACTTTCCGTCCTGTATATAAATTTTAATCCAGTTTATATTTTCTTGTTGATTTAAGGACAAAACATTTTTTTCGATTATTTTGCTTTTTTCTTTAGGGAAACGGCTAACTTATTTCTGGATCACGAGAGTTGTATGATATGTGTTTTGTAGGGTGTTAGTTCACATGGAGGAAGAATCAAATTAACCCTGGGACGAGAATTTGGCGCGATGGAGATGACGAACCCGATTCCGATTCGTTGCGGAGAGTGATTCCGCCTCGTTCTTGGTTCTCCGGCGGAGGATTGAGACGATGAGGAGGTCATAAACAGAGGAGGAATATTCCGGCGGTGATGAATGATATGACCGGAAGTGTGCCCGGAGGATCTCTGAACTTGGGACCGAGATGACGATCCATTTTGTTAGCTGAAGAGACACTGAATGTGAATTGCTGAGTCAATGCCGTGAAACAGATGATCCCAGATGCCCAAATCGGGATTATTGGAATCAAGCATTTGATTTCTTCGATTTGGTTAGAGTTTAATGTCCATTTTTCTTACTCCATTAACGACCTCTTTTTCCATTGTATTTTGCATTTTTGCGATTTTTTGTTTGTCTAATTTTGTTCGTTGATTCATCTGTATTGCAGCTTGACTTGGTGTAGCTTTGCATTAAAGTTAGATTAGCTCTTTTAAGCTATCTATCCTTTCGGAAAATTTTGGTCCTTTATTTAAGAAATGGGAAATGTTCCCGGTAGAAGCAAGGAAAAGCTTGCACTTTTATCTTGAGCATTGAGTAGCTAAATAGAGTTGACATTTGATTTTCAGCTAAGTTATTCACAATAATATTTTTTTACATTGGTTTTTAAAGATTAATAAGTAGTATAATACTTGTGTTAGTCTATGATTTGACACTATAATTGAAATTAATGAAGATAATAAGGTGGGTGTGTTGTAGCTTAATTAAGCTCGTTGAAATCTGGCAGGAAGCTTTGGTTCTAGTGCTTGATGTTGGACCAACGATGCACCCGGTTCTTTCTAAGGTTGAGAAAGTTTGTTCTATGCTTATAGAGAAGAAGGTAAACATTGAAGCTTTCTCTTCAAAAAGAGAAAGACATGTATGTTGTTGCCGCTTAAATTTGTTGTTGGTGATAGTTTTCTAATGTATGCAGCTTATTTATAGCAAAAGCGATGAAGTAAGCGTTGTTCTATTCCGATTCCTTCAACTGCCAACGACCCGGCAACATCGGTATCGAGAAATGGAAGAGGTGGTGGTGCAAGGCGGTGGCCGACGGTTGATGGACCACTTGGGCTTTCAGAGGAGGAATCAATAGGTCAAGCTGGAAAGTTCTTCAAGTTCGGATTTTGTTTTCTTCCATGGCTTTGGGCTGTCAATTGTTTGTATTTCTGGCCCGTTCTATCGAAATCCCCTTCAAATTCTCATCCCAAGCTCCGTTACTGTAATTTTTCTTTTCCCTCTTTAGCTTTATAATTATGCATTCTATTTGGGATTGTGTGTATAGATGCAGGTTTAATATACATATTTCTCTTCATTTAATGATTTCACCTGAACATATTTGAAAGTTTTATGCATATAATTGTACAGATTCTTCAATTGTTTTGCTGGCAATTGCATTGTTAATTGATGCATACATTTTTTTTTTCGGGCTTCTGGGATTTTAAGAAATCAAAGCAAGTAAAGATTTTGCACCCCTTGATCACTATTCTAAGAAGAAGTTTTGTTTCAAAATGAAGAACAAAAGGTTTGGTTTTTCAAATTTAATTTTAAATTTTTGTGAAATTTGGAGTTAGTTTCTGGTAGCCATTTGCATGAATATGATTTCTATGATATACTATTTGCATTTAATCATACTTGCATTCAGTGGCTTCATTGACTTGTAAATGCAAAGATAGAGAAATAAACTAAAGCATCCCAAAATAGAAAATTCAGCAGCCCACATGGAGAATGATTTCAATGCACTATTTTCAAAGAACTGCATTTTTTTTTGTCAATTTTTATTTTGAGTCTAGGACCGTTCCTAGGGCAACTGGGGTTGAGGGGAATCCCAAGGCAGGTATTGAAACTTCCATGGTAGATATTGAAGCTACAATCGTCAACTCTTTTGATAACCATGAAATTGAAACTAATAGTTTTTTTTTGAGAGAGGGCTAATAGTTCTGTTGAGAACATAAATAATGGTAGGTTTGTTGTGGTTGATCATATTGGTGATCCCACGGTTTAAGGTTTGGTTTAAGGATGCATCTATGATGTTTTAAAGAAGATTGATTGTGTTTTTTACTTGGCATATCATTAAGCTTTCTAATAGACTAGAGTTACTTTGTTAGTGTGTTACTTTGTTGGTGTGTTACTTTGTTGCTGTGTTACTGTGTTACTTTGTTGGTGTGTTACTTTGTTGCTGTGTTACTTTGTTGAGAACAAAAATAGACTAATGTATTACTTTGTTGGTGTGTTACTTTGTTGGTGTGTTACTTTGTTGAGAACAAAAATAGACTAGTGTGTTACTTTGTTGGTGTGTTACTTTGTTGAGAATAAAAATAGACTAGTGTGTTACTTGGTTGGTGTGTTACTGTGTTGCTGTGTTACTGTGTTACTTTGTTGGTGTGTTACTTTGTTGAGAACAAAAATAGACTAATGTGTTACTTTGTTGGTGTGTTACTTTGTTGAGAACAAAAATAGATTAGTGTGTTATTTTTTTGGTGTGTTACTTTGTTTAGAACAAAAATAGACTTGTTACTTTGTTGGTGTGTTAGTTTGTTGAGAAAAAAATATACTAGTGTGTTACTTTGTTAGTGTGTTACTTTGTTGGTGTGTTACTTTGTTGAGAACAAAAATAGACTAGTGTGTTACTTTGTTGGTGTGTTACTTTGTTTAGAACAAAAATAGACTAGTGTGTTACTTTGTTGGTGTGTTACTTTATTGAGAACAAAAATAGACTAGTGTGTTACTTTGTTAGTGTGTTACTTTGTTGGTGTGTTACTTTGTTGAGAACAAAAATATACTAGTGTGTTACTTTGTGAGTGTGTTACTTTGTGAGTGTGTTACTTTGTGAGTGTGTTACTTTGTTGGTGTGTTACTTTGTTGAGAACAAAAATAGACTAGTGTGTTACTTTGTTGGTGTGTTACTTTGTTGGTGTGTTATTTTGTTGAGAATAAAACTAGACTAGTGTGCTACTTTGTTGGTGTGTTACTTTGTTTGTGTGTTACTTTGTTGGTGTGTTACTTGGTTGGTGTGTTACTTGGTTGATGTGTTACTTTGTTGGTGTGTTACTTTGTTGAGAACAAAAATAGACTAGTGTGTTACTTTATTGGTGTGTTACTTTGTTGATTCAAATGGTTATGTTTGTGTTTTTTTGTCTTTAGAAAATTGGTGGAGCCTAGATTCTCTATTGATGAAGCCGAGCCGATGCTATTTGAAGTATTTTCTGCTTCATACATCTTTCATGGAGTTTGATGTGGTGCGGGTTTGAAGGATGAATGTCCATAGATGGTAAAACATACACTTTTGTCTTCAAGAACTTGAAGAATGTTTTAGTTTCATTAATATGCTTTTTGATTACATCCAATAGTATTAGGTTTTTATTCTCTTGATTCCCCCGGAGTTGCATCTCCATAATGCTTTCATAGATTGTTTCATTT
This sequence comes from Gentiana macrophylla, assembly GCA_026214975.1. Classification (NCBI taxonomy): domain Eukaryota; kingdom Viridiplantae; phylum Streptophyta; class Magnoliopsida; order Gentianales; family Gentianaceae; genus Gentiana; species Gentiana macrophylla. Next base: position 71,221,531 of record CM047816.1, on the reverse strand, counting down.
GGATATGAAGCATTTTTTTGATAGATTGTTGTATTATGAATGTTAATGGTGATATTTTGGATGTTAATAAAACGTGTCACCATTATTCTTTGTGTCATTTATTCTTTGTATTCTTGTATTCTTTATTCTTGTGTTACTATTCTTGTTATTCTTAAAAAGCTGCGATAAACTTCGGCTTTCAAATACTACGTCGAAAACGTATCAAACGTGGTCTCAAATTGAAGACAAAAAAAATTATGAATTTTGGTGAAACAATTTTGATGATCGGTGTTCTGAATCAAAAGTTACGGTCGTTTATAAGAAAAAACGCTCCGGTTAATATAAATGTTTTTTCGTCTTTCAAAATATATGTCGAAAGGATATCGTGTTTGGGCTCAAATTGAAGAGCAAAAAAACATGAATTTTGGTGAAAACATTTCGATGATCGGAGTTATTAAACAAAAGTTACGAGTGTTTGAAAAAAAAAAAAAAAAAAAAACAAAACCTGAAGCAAAGTCTTCAGCGGAGGTAATGAAAGCTTGTAGCGCGTCCCTTTTATTCAAATGGGTATTTTTGTCCGTCTGAAATTTTTTTGTCCTTTTTGCAACTAAAAAAATAAATGTGTCCTATTTATTCATTTTGTAATGTTTTTTGTCCTTTTCCCTCAATCCCCCTAAAAAAATTTGGGTTTAAATAGGATATTTATAAATAAATAAAAACTGTACAATCTGTTCGAAAACAAAAAAAAAATATACTGCACTAATCATTATCAAACTACATTATTATCCATGTCATGTTAGATGTAGTTCTCGTGTCTTCCATATAGCTTGGGTGATACACACCAATTTAGGGGCCCTGTGGCGATCGTCATGGTGGAATTCTTCGCTGAGCCAATACCAAATACTTGAAATTAGTTCCCGAAACAGAAACCTCTAGAAGACGATGTTATCTTTCTTGTACATGTCCTTTCTGTAAACAATTGTCAAGCCAGGCTGGGACATCATGGGTGTTGAAAAATTCGTGCCAATATTGGTGGTGCACGATATCTTTCCACATTCAACGGATCCAACAACAATCTCTAATGGCGTGAAGGATGGATTCATTATAGCTTCCACAGGATGGACACGAATCATCGTTAATAACGTGTCTCGCAGTAAGTGTGCCAGCTGTGGGGAGGGAGTTCATACGTATGAGCCAGAGCAGATGGTTGCCTCGAATTGGGCCTTTGATATTCCAGATTCGTTTCCAATTCACACTATCATTACTCCCTTGGGTTGAAATTTACAGACTTCATGATAGGCCAAGCTCACCGAGAATTTGCCGGAGGGTTGGCCGGCCCAAGAAGGTGCTCCTGATTCGTCCAAAGTGAATATCTCTCTCAGTTCATTCGCAGCAAAACAAGTATGTCGCCATATAAAAGATGAGGTCGGCTTCGGAGTCGCAAAAGGTGAACCGTATTTTTGTGTCATAATCTGCACCCAAAGTTTGTTAGGATCTGTCAAAATTTGCCACACGAGATTTGCTAAAAATGCAGTATTCATCTATCGGGCTTTGCGTATTGCTAAACCACCATGAGGTTTGGGTCGACAGATATTTTGCCAAGCTACATGGTGAATTCTCCGCTTTTCTTCGTTGTCAGCCCAAAAAAATCTACGGGCAAGCCTGTCCAATTCATCCGTTATAGAGGCTGGTAATTTGACCGTCTGCATGTGTTAAAAATCCGTCATGGTAAGCACTGTTTGGGTGAGGATGGCTCGACCAGCAGCCGAGAGAGAGAGTTAGCTTTCCACGCCTGAAGCTTGGACCAAACTTTATCAACAATGAAGGTGAAGTCCTCTTTTTTAACTCTTACATGGTGCAACGGAACGCCAATGTATTTTTCAAAGTGTTGGGTGTGTGTCATTCCGAGGACTTCCGCAATATAACTAGTGGTTTGAGAGCCGATATTAGAGGAGACTGCAAACTTTGATTTCTCAATGCTAACTTTCTGGCCCAATATAGCACAAAATTCTTGTAAGACTCGATCCATTTCCTTGGCTTGATCAATAAAGGCTTCAGAAAAAAGAATAAGATCGTCCGTGAAAAAAAGATGAGAAAGTCGTTGTCCACCCCGTGAAACTGTTATCGGTTTCCATTTTCCATCATTTATTGAAGAATTTATCATCTGACTTAACACCTGCATCACAAGAACAAACAAATACGGGGCTATGGGTCCCCCTGTTTGAGGCCATGCCGTGGGGTGAATGCCTCAAGAGGGTGACCATTCCAAAGGACCTTCAGGGAAGTGCTGGATAGGGAGTACATAATAAGATCAATCAGACCACTGCAGAAGCCAACCAACTGAAGAATGTGTCTTAGGAATTACCAGTTAACCCTGTCATAGGCTTTTTCTAGATCCACTTTAATAATCATAATACCTTTCCGACCTGACTTTCGTTTCATCGTGTGAAGAACTTCTTGAGTGATAATAATGTTGTCCGAGGTCTGTCTTCCGGGAATGAAAGCTTTTTGGCAATTGTCCGCGAGTTTGCTAATCACTAGACGCAACTGATTGGCAATAATTTTGGTTATAATTTTTGCGGACACATTAGCGAGTGCTATCGGGCGGAGCTGAGTAACTGATTCCGGCGAATGAACTTTCGGCATTAGCGAGATGAACAACATGTTTGCCTCAGAACGAAAAGAGTGCCTCTGGAATGCGTTAGTGACCCAAGTAATAACAGATTCACCTACCACTTCCCAGTTGTGTTGGAAGAAAATCGGGGGGAAACCGTCCGGCCCTGGTGATTTGAAAATATCAAATAAGGCTGCTCGTATTTCATTGCTGCTGACCGATCTGTTAATAAGTCTTCTATCTGAGTGGCAGAGGGTCGGGACGCGGAGGTTTTCCGTGAAAGGATCAACTGGTTCCTCTCTGTATAAGTCAATAAAGAACTCACGGACCATATGTTGAAGCAATAAAGGGTCATAGATCCAATCGCCATTGGTATTCTTTAGATAAGTAATATTACTTCTCCCCCGTTTTCGAATGGTAGAAAAGTGAAAATATTTGGCGTTTCTCTCTCCGTTTTCAATACAATTCAGTCGCGATTTCTGGAGCCATTATATTTCCTCTTGATCAAGTATTTCTTCATATTCTTGTAGTAAGTCTCTGTTAAGATCACTTAGGAATTTTGAGGGTGCTTTCGAAAGTGCCATTTGAATACCATTAATGCAAGCTTGGCATCTGGCCTGTCTATGGAAAATGTTGCCAAAGACATTTTTATTCCAACGCCGTAAATCAAAAGCAAGGGACATCAGAGAGAGGTGCAGGAAATCCCAGAGTTCATCCAGACACTAACCAAAAAATCCCGAAAAGCAGTATGTTGCAGCCAGCAAGCTTGGAAACGGAATGGTCTAGTGAGTATGCCATGGTTTACTTCCGGTTCTAGCGCCAAAAGAATCGGATGGTGGTCGGAGTGAGTACGAGGAAGATGAAGAACTGTTGAAGTTGGAAACCGGTCCCACCGTTTATTATTTCAAAGAGCTTGATCGAGGCATAATTCTATAGTAGAGAGAGAATGAATCGAGCTGGACCATGTGAATTTAGGTCCTTGGTAGGGTATATCAATAAGGCCGCACATATTAATTGCCCTTCTCATCCGTTCAACAGAGGGCCTTAAAACCGGTCGACCACCCTGTTTATCATCATCATTAACCACTTGGTTGAGATCACCAATAATACACCACGGAGTCCGAATAAACATAGCCGCTTCCTAAAAACGTTCCACAATTCTTCACGAATAATGGGAGTTGGCGAAGCGTAAGTCAAAGATAGAATCCAAGAAACCATGTGATTATCAACTACTGCCAGAAACATTGTGAGGTTGGCAGCAAAAAGTAAACGCAAATCTACAACTGAGTAGTCTGGTTCAATCAATCAAATTATCATAATATAGCCTACCCGATAATTTGGATATTGTCAATTAGCCACCTGAAGTTGAAATGAGGATAGTGACTTGTAAATGAGTCTTCAAGAAGAAGGAATATCTTCAGTTGAAGGAATCAAGTATAAGGCATGTTTGGTTACAAGATGGTTCGGTCAGAATGAAGGTGTGGAGGGTCTGCTTCCATGGGAGGTGAAATGGATTCACTTCCGCTGAGGGAATCAAGTATAAGGCACGTTACCAGTAATCATACACACTTTCCGCTGAGGGAATCAAGTATAAGGCACGTTACCAGTAATCATACACACTTCAATGAGAGTGCTACTTGCACATGGTGGGACTCGAACCCGTGACCTCGGTCACGGAGCTCAGCTTAACCATTGAAGTAATCTTTATTGACAAATGCATATGTCCATCAAGAAAAATGAAGTGCATATGAATCTGTACCATACCGATTTAAATTGAGAATCTAAACTTCATGGAGAAAGTAGCGCATGTTTTAGAAAATATGTATTTATAGATTTGAATAGAGATTATGGTGTAAATGATAGAGGTGGTATTATAAATAATATATATATATGTGTGTCTGTATACTAAATTTAATGATTAAATCATTCTAAAATTTGTCTTGGAGTATATTATATATTATAGATAAGCGAAACATTTAGATATAAAAGGAAAGACGAAAGCTGACGTGCCACCAGGCCTTTTTTTTTAAATTAGGTAGTACCAGATGTGTAATAAGGACGTGCAAACTCCTGCTAAAATATGTAAAACGCGACATGTAATGGTATTTAATTATGTCTACCATTATTACTTAATAAATAATATATTAAAGTCAATGTTTCATGTTCTGATGTGACGGAACGGATCGTAGAATATCAACATCAACGGGCGGGGATTTTGCATTTCAAAATATAAATCATCATATATTTTTTTATTTGTCTTTTAATATAAGTCGTTCTATATTATCAATACAATATTATTGTCCTTTTTTTATTTTATCCTTAATTTATTATGAATCAACAACCTTTTATTACTTAACAACTATTATATTAATGATAGTAAATGAATGTTTTCGACATTAATCTTTCAAATTAATGACATTTAATTAAATTTTTTAATTTATGTAAAAGCTTTTTGAATAACTTGTATTTTGAGACGAATGTTGGAGTCATTAGGATGCCTGCCAGTTGTTTATAGTTGGAGTTTCGTAAAATTAATTTAGTATTGAATCGTGTACGACCATCTAAGCTTGTGAATCATTTTCAATGGGAAAAGGAACCCAAGACTTTAATTTTGGGAATCTACGCAAGCCATAAAATATTAGTTCTAATTGAGGCTGTCATTCGGTAGTTATGATGCACTGATACTTTAATATGATCGCCGCGTGTGTTGTGTTCGACACAAAAAAGATATGACACGCGTTCAATACATTTTGACACCGTGTCGATCGATTAATTATTATCTCTCATCCGCACTCTATTTATCTCAAGAGCGGTTGTTTCGAAAATGTCAAGTGTATGAGATACATTTAAATAACAACTAATCTTGAATTAAAAAGTGTTTGTATTCATTCAATAAATTTATGTATGAATTTTGGCGAATCTTGATAAATAATGCGATTTAGTGAGATATTATTTAAACTTTAAATATCCGATACGCTTCCGACACACTGTCGACACTCCCCGACACGGCACCAACTCCACGACACTCCTGAACACAATTTTTTAATTTTTTTTTCTTTATTTAAGTTTCTTCACTGGAAACGATAAAATATACGATTTTCATTTATATAATAATAATAATTAAATAAATAATACATCGTATCAAGTTTATATGTTTTTTTGTTGATAAACAATCATTTTAACAATTTATAATATTTTGAAGGTCAATCAAATTTTCTTTTGCCACAGTATAAAGGTCGAATATATATTTTAAATATTCAAAAAGTTTACGTATTACCTATCTTATTTTGTCTAGTTTTTTAGATTTTTACGAATATTTTTTTTTTTTTGATAAACTGAATCTTATATCGCAACTCCGTTTCGTTGCGGTAACATTAATTCGTATAACAACTCGTATGCAAACAATTATAAAATATTTACTGTATGAATATCTAACAGTTAGTCCCCGAACGTCGTGGTAATTCTGTTGGTGTTGATGTTGTGACTTGGGTGAAGGGATCGAGTCGTTTCGAGGAAATCGATATTGACAATATCGAAATCCCTCCTTTTCTTTTTCGAAGAGTGGGAAGTGACCAGTGATAATGGGGCTTCCGAGGCTAAGAAAGCGTCGAAAGGGTTCTAAGACGTCTGTAGTTCATTTGAGAGGTCTTAATATATTATCCAGATTTAAAACAAGCAATCTAGTTCAGCAAGAATGTGTGGTAATGAAGAACTATATTATTATCAATGTTTTTGAAAATCTTCAAGAGTGCAATCTAAAATGCAATAGTTAGACATCTAAGCCAGAAGATACAACCTAGATTTCAAGCATGCTACATTTTGTGTCAGAAATTTTATGGTGTTCTAGAACTAAGTAGAAAAGCAATCGTGTCAAGCAATTTCTATCAATAAGAATTTTTTTGAATAGTAGTTTTTATTCTATAGACAAAAGTCCACCAAAAATATTTTCATTCGTATTGGTTTGATACACCAAATACCATTTAGTCATGGGCGAAAACAAAATTTGTGTTTTGTGATAAGACGTATAAGACGAATTATATTGCATGCCATAACTGATTATATTGTGAATGGCTTCTTAATCTCATCTGCTATAAAAGCACTTGCACTAAATATTATAAACAATTTTTAAAAAACTGTATTTTAAATATTTCAACAATTTAAAAAAAATAACAGTACCTTCCAAAAAAAAAATAAATAAATAACACCGCAGCACCAGATACTCTATTAAGCACTTGCAATAGATACCGTGAATATTTTAAAAACTCTGTTTTGGATATTTCAACAAAAAAAAAAAACATTACAGAAGATACTTTATTTTTTTACTCTAAAATACTGATTCTGGAAAATTTCTTTTACATCAACAGTATTCATTCAGATTCTGTAAAATTTTCAATATATCTAACAAATTATGTAAAATAGAGAATCTGATAAATACAATCTTAGATACAGATTTTAAATTAGAAAAACATAAAATTTAAAACTATAAAATACAGAATTTTCAAAAAAATAAATAATAAATAAAATAAACAACTATAAAATAGAGTATTCGTTAAGAGGATTTTATACGAGTGCTCTTATTCAATGTAAAATAAAGATGCTGTAAAATTTCTTTTACATTTGACGCATTCATCTAGATTCTTTAAATTTTCTGTATATTTACTCTATTATGTAAAACAGATAATCTGATGCATTACATATTAGATAAAAAAAATTATAAACTAAAAATACATGTTTAAAACTGTAAAATAGAAAATTTTATTAAAATGATTTGATGCAAGTGTTCTAACAGGTTTTTATTTTATTTTAAGAAACACAAATTTATTAAATGAAATCGGTCAAACAAAGTTATAACACGTTTTTAACAAAGTTATTAATTCATGTACAACGCTCCAAAATTCAAATACTAAGAACATGTGATGCAATGCCGCCTCAATCATGCAAAATGAATAATAAAAGAAAAGAAAATTGGTGTCCTATAAAATATCATAAGCTTTCATAACATATGCTAAACTATCTTTTGACTGATCAACTAAGTTTGTTTTTTATTTTATTTTTTTCAGGTATACCGTCACAATGCTAAAGTAATAAAAATAGTTTTTTTTTTTTTTAGTAGAAAAAGGAGGATTTTTTCTTTTAAGGAAAAAAACGAGAATTGTTGAATGAATAAGAAAAAATGTTTTATTAATTATATGGTTAAAAGAGTTACTATAATATCAGGTAAAATTGTGTTAAATAATGAATTTCTTTTCACACTATAAAAAAAATTTAGTACACAACATTTTGTTTCCATTTTTGCATTTGAAATTTATGGGCTTTTTTTTCGTACAGATCGATTTTGACCGAATTTTAGGTACAATGTTGAATCTTTTCCTCACTCAATTATTTTAGGAAAATATTTCTAACAGGTATTGGGTCAGACTATTCATTTTTTTCTCACTTGATTTGGGTTAGAATAATCTAATATGTGAAAAGATGCCCGTTAAATATATGTATATATATTTCGAAAATATATGTATATGTATATGTATAAATTTTGGAATGGATGTAATAAATGTAAAAGGCAATTACCCACATTCAATGTATATGGTTATGGAGTATATATATGGTACATTGTCATAAAATGTAAATCATTTTACTAAGGTTTTTTTTTATTCATTCACAATATAAATCATTTTTGAAAGATCATATTTAGGTGATTGTCTTTTCACACAACAAAATATCTTATCACACTTTTTTTTCTTGATTTTATCATTCAAATTTTTGTGAATATTTATTCTGACCCAATATTAGACAAAATGTTGCCCGAATTTGAGTTAGAATATATGGAATAAGCTTTCTAATCGGTATTAAGTCTAGAAAGCATTTAAGTTCTGACTGAAATTAAATCAAAATAATCAATCATATTCTAACTTATATTGGATCAGAATAATGTTCACTCCCATTTAGGTCGCTCTCTTTAAAATTTATGTCTAACATGTATGAAAAGTAGAGTTTTGACTAATGTACTAATGTAACGGCAAATACTTAAATGTATATATATATATATATATATATATATATATATATATATATATATATATATAGAACGTGAGGAATTTGACTTCATGAAAATAGGAAAAGAACGCAAGACTAGTAGAGAAGGTGAATGAAACGTACATTTTTGGGCGTTGAAAAAGAGCAGGGCCTTATGGAGAGCGACGGTGTAATTATCCGGCGGTGGAGCCTTAGTTTTGTGCTTGGGAATAGTCTTAACAATGATAATCGGGAGTCCGATCACAAAAATCGCGATCAGGATCCCATAAATGCTCCACTTAAATGCTTTCCGGCTGCAAACGACGCAACCTAAATCGATGTATTTTTTCTTCTTCTTCTCCGGCGGTCCTAACAGCCAGCTCTGTTGCGTCTCATCTAGATGATTGTAATTTTGCTGATGATGATAAACCGACGATTTGTCCCAATCCTGAAGGTTTCTACTCCGGTCATCTTCTGTAATCGAATCTGTTGCACTGATTTCTAGTGATCCTCCCCAATGATTCCCTGGATGCATATCTTCTTCTTCTTCGAAATAAAATCTACGTAAGAAACAAAAAGTACCTGAAATGGAAAGTTTGTGACTGAATCACTCAAACTTTGAGTGATTCAGAAGAACTCCGTCGTCGTCGTCGATTGATTGTTTCTGTGTTTTTTTGTTTTTTTTTTTTTTTTTTTTGTGTGAATATACAGCAGTAGCAGTGTTTAGAATAAATAAAATAAAAAAAAACTAGAAAATGGTATGGGTTGAGATTGGGGGGTAGAAGGAAAAAATTTAAAGGAAAGGAGACGTTGACTTGGGGGGGAGGAAATATAGGGGTGGTGAGTTTTGGGGGTTAGGAGAGGGGGAAGGTGTTGTGTCTTGAGCTGTCTTGTAAATTTATATTGTCTTGATGCGGATTTCATGCATTCGTTGGAAAGAGACTAGGGGATGGTTGATTTTGTGATGTTGACTACCTTTTATTCTTTCCCTCTATGAAAAAACAAAAACAAAAACAAATAACTTCATCAAATCTTTGATGGGGTATGCAATTCCAATGATTTTAGAGAAATGTATTAAAAAAAATATGCACAATATAAAATATGCACAATATAGTTTTCCTCCATCGATTTTTATAGGATTCATTTGAATTAATAGAGCTCACGTCATAATCAATTGTCTAAAAATTATATAAAAAACATTGCTGTGATAATTTTGTTGTGAAACTATTATTATCCATGACTTTATGATAGTCATAAAGCATGTTTTGAATTATCATATCATCAAACAAAATTCAATCAAAATGAAAAGGAAAAGCCTTACCCTAAACCTCGTCTAGCGATTCTTGCCACCGCTCCTTGTTGTATTATGTGTCTCGGTTGCTATAATAGTTTGATTAAGTTTCCTAATATTATCATTATTATATGTCTCTCCAATGGCCATGAAACTTCAATTTTACATCATATGGCACAACTATTTGTTGATTTGTCTTTGCAGGATTTGAGTATAATTAATTGGTAACTGAATTATGTAATTATCAAATTATTTGATTAATTATATAATTATTTTTGGATTATATGATGATGGGCACATCCTACAATTTGGCCCGTGTTTTCCTAGCCTGGCTCGTGTAACCATGTCCATTAACATGGGCCTTCAACCTCTGACCTGCATTAGACCCGATATTCCTACCCTAATACTCCAACACCTGTATACTCTTGAAACCCTAGTCGTTTTCTCCTATCCTAACTTGGATTTGTCCAGTCGGCTTATAGATGAAGAAGGTGAATAGGTGGCCCAGTGCCGTGAGGGTCGTTTCGAAGCCGAGTAAACAGCTCAACACCGCAAGGGACATTATGACCCTCACCACTTGAAGTTGCACGCTGCTGGGTAGACTATGGGTCGCCTTCAAGAAAGATACAAAGAATGTGTCGAAAAAGAAGTCTGAGTCCGTTGTATAGGGTATCGAAGTAGAGGAAAACGAGATCCCTCTCATCCCTATAGCCCGTCTGAGACACGTCTTCCAGCTCTATGAAGTGGAACCGGTACACCTCCATATTCATCCCAAAGGGCGTCAAAGACTCGTTAGGTGTATTGTGTTGTCAGGCCGACCTTTACATGTTATGGACTCGCCCTTCGTGGAGCTTCTGTTGACTATGCTCTTCGGCAATAAGCTGACTATCGAGCTCGACCTGCACTGTCCCAACTTCGGGTACCTCATCTCGCCCGGATGATCCGTTGTTGCCCTCTGACTCATAACCGCGATTCGTGCTTTGAGAATACATTATCTTGACTAAAAACTGAAGGGCGAAGAGGACAATTAGTCACCTATTACAAAGTGTAAGGCCAAGATGAACATCTCCGCCCATCTCGACACCTCGCCTCCTCCATCAACTCAGCAAAAAAAAGGTTCCTAAACCCTAGTTCTAACAGAATTAGATAGGGCAAACGGTGATGATCTTCATATCGCTACTAAGCAATGCAGATCCACCCTAATTAAACTACAAAAAGCAGAAAATCATACAGATTTGGGCATGCAAGAGACAAACGACAAGTTTATTCATAAAAAATACGAAATCACACACACATATATATATATATATATATATATATATATATATATATATATATATATATATATATAGGGTCTACCAGGCACGATCTAAGTGATTATTCATCAGATTAAGCATAGACAGGCATACAGAAGACGAACTAGACGTTTGTTCTTCAAAAAATCATGCATGAACAGGTATTCAAAGCAAGAAAAAAATGGAATAAGACAGAAAACATGTTATGGAACTCAAATGAAAGCAAATATTAACTGCTAACCTGGTTGATGGATGAGATCTAAGAACGGGATTTGAAGAAGTCCTTTGCAAACGACCGGACTCACGTCTGAGTAGCCGAAAGATTATTGGGTTGCCGGAGAATTCTTGCAATATGGATTTAAGATTTTCGAAAAGTATGCAAGTGTCAAGGATCCGACCTTATATAGAGGACTGGTGAACGGTTACAATGTTTCGAATTCTGAGACAATAATGACACTTCAAGGCTCTCGAAACACGCTACCACTTTGAAAAGACGCAGCCCTTCACATCTCAACAAATCAGTCATCGTTGCGCTTGCGGATCTCGAGGGAAAACTCCTCACCTCCAGCTCAACAAGTGGATAAAGAGACGGTTCACTATTAAGCCCGTTGATATTCCACCCAACGCTATTCAGATCGACGATACTTAGCTCATCGCTACTAAGCCAGTCGCTATTTTTGCTCTTTAGCTATTCAACATGTCTCTATTCATCCCGACGCTATTAAGCCGGACGCTCAGTGACGGTTTGCCACGGCAAGGGCTAAACAAGTCGCCTCACAACTTTACTCCATGACTTTCATATGCACCATGAATAGGTCAAGAAGTAGGGGGCATTGATACACCAAGCCCAAAGTGAGCCCGCAAGTGATCAATTGGGATCTTATTTTCAGACCCAAGAGTCACAAGGTCCTCGGCCCACATGGTCCACACCTTCATAAGTCGGGCCGGGTCGAGTTCACATCCAGATCGGCCATCGCCTTAGCGATATTCCTCACGGAAGGGCAAAAGAGCATCGATCAGCTAAGCCTCCAACCCACCCTTAACGGTCGTCGAGGAGCATTGGTGACCGACCTGCTTGCCCCCCAACTCGACTATCTGACCCGGACTCGGACCAAGCCCGCTAAACAAGCAACAGCAGTTAAAGCGCGACGGTTATAGCTATTATCCGCGACGATTACCTTGACGCCCGAACAATCAGGAAAGGACACGTCACCCACATTTATTATTTCCTTTAACTGTTGTACTTACACCTATAAATAGCGACATTTTTTTCCCTTGGAAAGGACATACAAAATTGACAATTGCAATAAAATTCCTTTTAATTACTGCTTAATTCACAATAAAAAAGAATTGTGGTGCCAAAAATAATATTTTGTGGGTGCCGATAGAAATAGGGTGCCATTAATAAAATGTGGGTATCACCCCTATCATTTTCCTTATTTGTTATCATGGCTTCTATCAACTTTTGCAACAAGCTAAAATGCAAGTCACATAACTGGTCTAAAAGTTCATAAAAGATCCCCACCGGTAAGTAACAACTGCGTTGTGCCAAAAGTTGTAAACCTCCGATTTGAGTAAACATTACTACAATTATATACAAAAAATTGTAAACCCTCGTTTTGAATAAACTCTGCTATAATTTTATATACAAAAAGTTGTAAACTCATGTTTTGGGTAAACTCTACTATACAAATATATACCAAAAGTTGTAAACCTCTATTTTGAGTAAACTCTACTACAATTATATACAAAAAATAGTAAACCCCCCGTTTTGATTAAAATCTACTACAATTATATACAAAAAGTTGTAAACACCCGTTTTGAGTAAACTCAACTATAACTTTTATTGTGAAGTAACCAAATAATAAAAATATTTCTGATTAAATTTATTTTACTTTATCACACCACATAATTACTTTTAACACCACAAACATATTAAAAATCGAATTTACTACATTTAAGTCCCTACATTTCTTTTCTTCTTTTAAGTAAAGTCCCTACATTTACAACATTATAATTTCATTCATCTTTTTCAATTGTCAAACCCTAAAACCTATCTCCCACTCCCAGCAGCCGCCGCCGCCCTCCTCCCCCAACCGCCCCAATCCCTCCCTTCTTGTAAATCAACCTCCCAAAATGCTCCAAAATCAACCCACCCCTGTGAACCTGCAAACTCTTCAAATTTTCATCCCCCAATCTGAAATTTTTTCCTCCCGCTTCTTGCAATTCGTGAAAATAAATCACCAATACTCTTCCTTTTTCCAACCACCTCCTCGCCATTTTGCAGGAGATAGGGGCCGGCGGCGGCGACTTGAAGACGGGACATTAGGTTTTTTGTACACGCGTTTATTTAGTTGGATTGTGGTGGCGTGGTTGTTCAAATCGCATTGGGTTGAACGACGGATTCACCGGAGGTCATAATTGCTTGACCGGAGCTGCCATGGTTGAACACAAGGTGAAAATGAATCACCAATGCTTTTAACTTGGGATGGATAAGTAGTTCCGGTGCCTTCTTGCTGCGATTTGGGTTGAGGGTGGCGGTATTGGGTGTTGCTAAAAATGGGGTGTTGTATGATAACGCAGTAAGAGGGGCGGTTTGGGAGGTCGGCCGGCCGGATTCCACCATTAAAGAAGCAGAGGCGGTTGGTTTGGGAGTGAGACGGTGGTAGACACCGCCAGAACAGGGTCACTGGAAAATGAGGGAGGGGGGTTGGGTTTTGTTGTATGAAAATGCAGAAGAGGGAAGTGAGAAGGGGGGCGTTTGTTTAAGTTTGTTAACTAATGACTCAAATGCATTTTTTTAAAGTTGTGGTATAAGAAATAGATTTTTTATTATTTTTGTGGTGTGTGAAGTAACAAAATAATAAAAATAATTTTACGGTACCAAAAATAATATTTTGTGATGCTGGTAGAAATAGGGTGTCACTAATAAAAAATGAGGTGCCATTAGAACCTCCCTATCATTCTCCTCGTTTGTTCTCATGGCTTCTATCAACTTTTGCAACAAGCTAAATTGCAAAGTCACATAACTGGTCTAAAAGTTCATAAAAGATCCCCACCGGTAAGCCCACAATTTCTACAGATAAGCTTCTTGTATTGTCACCCTATTTAGCGTTTATTCAAACTTTTCTGGATGATGTAAACTCATTTTATGATATAAATAAGTATTTATTGTTTCTGAATTAAAAAAAAAATGTTATTACAGAAATGCAATCGCACGAATACCAAAAAAAAGGGTATATTTTAAAAGATAGAAATACAGAAGTTATGATTTTGATTTAATTTTGATACGATTAAATTAAATAAATAGTTACCCTGAGGCAAATGCTAACCACCAACTGCTATGCTATGCTATGCTGCAAGCTCTGTTATTTTTTTTCAGTGATATTCTCTGAAAATATAGGGAGGCACAAAACCTTCCACATGCATCCACAGATGAGATACAATGGGGCCACCAACACCATCATCCTTACCTTCGCAATTTGCAGCATCACACAGGAAGAGAATATCCTCTGAGGTATGTTGAGTCCACACCCGACTCCCTCACCAACGCCACTCGTCCGGTCCGAGCCACCTTTTATATATACCATGAAAATTACTTTGATTTAACAACGATGCTTACTCAACCCTTGCGTTTTTATACACAATAAAGCACAATCACATATGTCCAATTTCCATACCAACAACACCGTACGGCGCAGCAACAACAACAAAAAAGACAGAAAAAATAAAGACTGACAAGTTAATAGGATTTTAGCTATAGATGAATTCGCTTATTAGTCCACAAGACAAGACAACGAGGAAACAAACCTCGCAGATTCCATAGGGCTCCAACAATCTCTGCAATGCAACCATCTTGTTGAAGTCTCCAGTCAACTAAGCAAATCAATCAGTTACAAAAGCTTATTATGCTGTCAGGAAAAGTAAGTATAATGAACAGAAAGGAAAAACAGGAAAATCGTTCAATCCATTGTTAAAGCTTGCACCAGCAGACAATGTCACAAAAACAATTGATTTAAGTTTCTACTAGTACTGTTTATAAAGATTATGCCAACACTTGGCTTCTTTTTGGTGTACCCTCTTCGGCTTTCAAATAAAGAACTCAACTTTCCAACCACGCATGGCAAGTAAAAGGACGTTAATTGTTTTACATCGCTTTGAGCTCACAAATCCCTTGTCAAGTTAATTTACATGAAATAGTTAATCCATTGCATTCACTCGAATTACTTAATAAACATTTAATCCTCAAGCCGTTCGTCTGTCTAAGTTTAATTATTGCGAATCTATGATGGAAATGGTTTATGTACAGAGTTCTCTTGAAGCTAATGGAGCATCATTGCCTGCAAACCATCCGATTCTTACTGAATTAAATTTTATGCTTATTTTAAATAAACTAAAAAAGATTCGACCAAAATGTTACTTCAAAATAATGCATTTGGAAAACGCATTGAACACTTCAAGTGCCAAACATTTATCCTGAATAAAATAGGAAGAATGCTCCCTTAGCCAGTGAACTGCAGAGAGATTCAAAGTGAGACTTCTCCGTCAATTCACCTCATTTAAAAAGCTTACGTATAAGAAAAGCAACATTTCGGTCCCTAAAGTAATGTAACTTAAAATGTATATTTTCTGAAGCAACAAGCGTTCAACAGTATTTTCCTCTAAATCAGTCCCTGAAGGACTATATATATATATATATATATATATATATATATATATATATATATGTGTGTGTGTGTGTGTGTGTGTGTGTGTGTGTGTGCGCGTGCACGTGTGTGTGTGTGTGCGCGTGTGTGTGTATAAGGAATCATTACTCTTGGAGAAAGAACGGAAAGTATACGATACATGCGTAATGACTATTCATATAACCGGCGCATATGCAAGCAGATCTCTTACTCTATAGGAACAGTAAGCAATCGCACACCCATTGACAGAGTAATATGGGTGTGAGAAATAAATTGTTACAAATAAAAAGGCAGGCAACTAATTGTTACATCTGCATAAAGCTGACCATGAAAGGGAAATAAATACAGCTGAAATAGAAAATGTCTGATAGGAGTATCACCTCTAATGTTACAGTATGGTCCGAGACATCAAGAGGTTTGGCTCGGAAAATAGAGGCAATATCAAGTACATCCCTTCGAGCTGTAGCATTCACAGCAACTTTGACTAACATTAGTTCGCGCTCTGCAAATGGTAAGTGTGTGATATCTTGAACCTGGTTGGTCATTGTAAAATAATAATCAGATGGTCGGATCATTCTCCATCAACAGTGAAGAGGTAACGAGAAACATCTGATAACAATGCAATCCATGTTTCAAAAATGAATGATCTTCAAGAAACGCAAAAACCTTTGTCATAGACTGATGGCATGAAGTAGATTACAAAATTGTAACTCTACGTGAGCAGCTACATCTGTAAAGGTAAATTCACAAAGCACATAAAAAACCACCCCCTCACCTCATGAACATCCACCAACTTGTAAAACTGCTGGACCAATTTAGCAATAGTTTCATCAGTTCCAGGAACCACAGTTGTAATTCGTGAGAGTCCTTCCTTTTCTGCAGGTCCTACAGCAAGGCTCTGAATCGAAGAAAGTAATCGAGACATTTGCAATGAATAACCCATGCATGATAACAATCAAGCTAAAAACAGAAATAATAAAGCAGAAAATGCGACAACTTTTTCAATAGTCTCAATTTGCTCTTGAACTAAAACTAAGTTCTGGTTCCAGAACATTAAATTTTGTGCCTGGTTGCCCCAAAACACAATACAAGACCATTTTTTCTTACTCTTCTTGGACCCATAATCATACACATGCTTCTAACATACAGCAGACACACTGGCGAAACTGTATGCAACTATAAAAGAGATCCTTATAGCCATGAGAAAATTTTGAGAAAAAAAATATTAAATAAACACTTTGTAATGGCGGAAAGGATGGTTCTAGGGTTCAGACGAGTTAACGTAGAGAAGCAGTGTCACCTTCACTGTTTCTTAAGCCCCATAAAGCTGCAACAGTGGCCACACTATCGTGAGGTGTAACGAACTGTTTACAAGCCCAACGGTATGGTGTTCATGATCAGGGCTCCCTTGATTCAAAGATTGAGTCTATCGAAGAGGATGCACTGTAATACATTGTAGAAATTAAGAGAGATAGAGAAGAAACGTTTATTATTCTCTTAGAAACACTTATCGAGTAATGATAAGTGTGATTTACACTTTATAGAAAGAGCCATAACGGCTAGAAAAGCAAGTTGCAACAGCAACGGCTATGAACAGTGGAAACTGTTCAGAAACAACAATAACTAGTAATAAACTAGGACAGAGATTAACTAATGCTAAAAAATGAAAAATAACATTAATTAAATATTAACAACACCATAATTCAACACTCCCCCTCAAGGTTGGTTGTAGATATCAATGCAGCCAAGCTTGTGATGAAGGTGTTGAAACACTTGATTGGAAACAATTTTTTGTAAGTAGATCAGCCAGCTTGATCTTTGGAGGCCACATGAACAAGAGATATTTCCCATTATCCACCTTTTCTCTTATAAAATGCTGTCAATCTCAACATGCTTTGTTTTGTCATGTTGAGTGGGATTTTCAGCAATACAGAGAGTGGATATGTTATCACAGAGAGGAGTTGTATAGATCGGAATTAGGTAACCTTAGGTCAGCCATAAGTCTTCTAATCCATATCCTTTCACAAATTCCCAAAGCAAGTGCTCTGAGCTCAGATTCAAGATCGCTTCGGATACAACATGTTGTTTCTTGCTCCTCCATGTCACAAGATTCCCCACACATAGTGCAATAGCCGTAAGTTGACCTCATGTCGAGGTGGATCCACCATAGTCGATCATCGGTGAAAATTTGAACATCTCTCGGAAGGATTCTTCTTGATATGGATGCCTTGCCAGGGCTCTTCTTCTTCAGAATCTCAAGATCCTTTCCACACACGCATATGCTTCTCGGTGGGATTGTGCATAAACTGCTCACCAATCCTACAAAGAAAACATATATCAGTCGAGTATGGGACAGATATATGAGCTTTCCAACAAGTCTCTCGATATCTCCCTTTGTCAACAAGGGACTATCGCTTTCTTTCCCAAGTTTTAAACTTGGTTCAACAGGGTATTTGTCGGCTTACGACCAAGCATACTGTTTTTTTAAGAGATCTAAAGTGTATTTCCTTTGGGAGACAAAAATACCCTCGAAATTTCTCGTAATTTCCATCCCTGTAAAGTACCTTAGATCCCCTAAATCTTTGATCTCAAACTCTTTTGCAAGAGATTCCTTTATTCCTTTTATTTCATCAAGATCATTCCCAGTTAGAATAATGTCATCCACATAAACTACTAGGATGGTCAAATTCCCAGGTTTAGTGGTCTTTGTGAATAGAGTATGATCAGCATGACTTTGATTGAAGCCCTGATTGGTGATAAACTTAGAAAATCTCCCAAACCAAGCCCTTGGGGATTGTTTGAGGCCATAGAGAGATTTTTTTAGTTTACACACATCACCCCTGTTTCCTAGGTTCTCAAACCCAGGAGGGATGTGCATATAAACATCCTCTTCAAGATCCCCATTAAGAAAGGCATTCTTAATGTCAAGTTGAGTTAGATTCCAGTCCATATTAACTGCAATACTCAACAGAACTCTAATAGTATTCAGTTTGGCCACTGGAGCAAAGGTTTCATGATAATCAATTCCATAGGATTGAGTGAAACCTTTTGCTACCAGCCTTGCCTTGTATCTGTTCAGGGAACCATCAGCATTACACTTTATGGTGAATATCCACTTACACCCCACTGGAGTATTTCCAGTTGGGAGTTGAGTGATATCCCAAGTATTATTTTTGTGCAAGGCACTCATTTCTTCTTCCAGAGCTGCCTTCCATTTAGGACTAGTAATGGCTTCATGAACATTTTTTGGAATCTGGATTGCATCCAAATTACCTATAAAACCAGTCTCTTTGGAAGTAAGGTTGTGATAGGATAGAAAGTTGTAAATAGGATGGGAGGTACAGCTCCTCACCCCCTTTCTCACAGCAATGGGTTGATCATTGTCATCACTTATTTGTTTAGAGCTTTCAGAAGTGTCAGAATCTTGATTCTCACTGTCATTGGTACTATCAAGACTTTGATATTCAGTCCTATTTTCATAGTCATTTATGAGTCCTCGACTTTCGAACTATAACTTGGTTCTGAAATATCACAGTTGGGGTTTTGTGATGTGGCTTTTCTTTTTCTTGAATACACAATGATAGGAGGTGATTCATGAGGGTCATCAGATACATCATGTATACTCCCTGACTGATTCTGAGTGGTCTCAGTGTTTTCTGTGTTGTTCACAGTATCACTGAGATTTTCAGTGTCCCATGATTGATAAAAGTTATGAAAGTTCTCCCCCTGAACATCTTGACCAAAGTAGGGAGTTTCTTCCATAAAAGTCACATCTTTGGTGTTGAAGAATTTTCTGGTGGTTGGACAGAAGCATTTGTATCCTTGTTGGGAGGGTGAATACCCAACAAAGACACATTTGATTGCCCTAGGATCAAGTTTCCCTCTGTTATGGGAATGAATGTGAACAAAGCAGGTGCTCCCAAACACCTTGAAGGGAATAGAACTCATAAGATGAGTGTTAGGATAAGAATCCTTTAGGACTTGAATAGGTGTCCTGAAATTCAGAACTCTAGAAGGCATTCTATTTATGAGATAAGTGGCTGTGAGGACAGCCTCTCCCCATAAGTACTTAGGTACTTTCATAGTGAACATTATGCTCCTGGCCACATCTAGAAGATGTCTATTTTTCCTTTCAGCCACCCCATTTTGTTGGGGTGTATCCACACAAGTACTAAGATGAATAATCCCTTTTTCAGAAAAGAATGAGGTGAGACTCTTTTCAAAATATTCCTTACCATTATCGCTTTGAGAACTTTAATTTGAGTCCCAAAACGATTTTTGATCATGGTGAAGAAATTTACGAAAATGGATCCAACTTCGACTTTTCCTTTAAAAGAATAGCCAAGTTACCTCTTTATGGTGGTCGTCAATAAAACCGACAAACCATCTTTTTTTCATGATGGTTTTCTTCTTTGAAGGTCCCCAATGTCACCGTGAAACAAAGTGCAAATGGCCGAGAGATGGTTTATGAGAAATTTTTGGAAACACAGATCTCACATGTTTAGATAATTCACAAGTGTCACAATGAAGAGAATCAACATTTATTCCTTTAAAAACATCGGAGATACTGACTTCTTTTAAGTACAAGAAATTAGGATGACCTAATCTATAATGAAGAAGCATAATATTATTATTACTACTGAGACATGTTAGTCTACAAATACTAGACAGACCCTTGGAAATGTCTTCAAAGAATATGCTAGATTGATCTGTCTTGAAAACAAACAAGCCTGAAATGCCTTCAGCACTGCCAATCTCCTCCATAGAGTTCAAACCCTGAAATTTGCACCCATTAGCATGAAAGATCACAGAGCAATTAGAGTCTTTAATGAACCTACTCACCGACAATGAGTTGCAAAGAAGATTAGGCACATAAAGAACATCCTCGGGGGTGATATTATCATTCAAGGGAATTGTACCAATTCCAGAGACTTGAGATATAGTACCATCAACAATTTTTACATTATGAGGTTGTTTGCATTCGATTAGATTGGTGAAGAGGTCGGGGTTTCAATCATATGATTGGAAGCCCTAAATCAACAATCCAGACCTTTTCGATATGTGATTACCGAGTAGGCATTAAAACACAGACTGTATTAGCAATGGAAGTGGAGCCTTGAGGAGCATTTGTGCAGGATTTTGAGCGCATGTAAGTCTCTTTAAGGCTTCAATCTGCTCTGTGCTAAAAATCCTTCAGACTTTTTGTCCTCACAAGTGGCTAACCTCCCAAAGCTTTGTGTGTCGGGTTGTGCCTAGCGAGTTTCCGGTTAAGCGTGCTTGCCATGGATCTTCCAACGAGTTTCTTTTGTGTGCCCAGTTCTTTTGCAATGCTCACGAAAAGGCCTGTTTACCATCGCTTTTGAGCAAAGATTAGAAGCGCCTTGGTGAAAAAGAGCACTACTTTCGATGAAGTGGAAGAGCTAGTAGTGTTCTCATTCATCATGAGCCTTTTTCTACTTTCCTCATGTTTAATATCAAAGAAAGACCATTTTTATGGATGGAAGAGGTTTTGAGCTCAAGACTCGCCTCTAACATCATCAAGGTTGGAATTTAGACCCTATAAGGAACTTAAAGATCCTTCTCTACGATCTTTCAAGGACTTGTAGGTTTTAGCATCATTAGCATTGTGCCACTTTATGCTCTCACAATTGTCAATCTGTTTGCCAAGATCTGACATGAGATTATAGTATTCATAAACACTTAAATCTCCTGTTTCATATCTTGCGCTTTGCCTCAATTTCATACATCTCGAAGTATTATCCTTCTTTGAGTATAAATCGAGGCTTGCACCAAATTTCCTCAAAGATATTAAGGAGGATGAAGTTTTCAAGCAGATGTCGTGGTCATGAACCACTACGAAATAGACATCACAAGGTCAAGTTTCCACCCTCCACTTTTTGTAGGTGGCATCTCCAAAGATCTCGGTGCCTTGCTTTCCCAGGCTAGTACTCCTCCTTTCCTCTTCCAGGTTATAAGAAGGTGAATGGATTTGGACCACTGTAGGTAATTATCACCATTGAGCTTGTGAGTAGGAAGTGGCATTAGTGAGGGTTCAGAAGTCCAGGAAGAGGTATTTGAACTTCCTTCTTCCCTTGAGTTTACTTCCGAAGAGTGCTCAGTAGCCATTTAAGAAGAAGATTTTTTTCAGGAAATCGTGCAAATCTCTGATACCATGTAGAAATTAAGAGAGATAGAGAAGAAACGTTTATTATTCTCTTAGAAACACTTATCGAGTAATGATAAGTGTGATTTACACTTTATAGAAAGAGCCATAACGGCTAGAAAAGCAAGTTGCAACAGCAACGGCTATGAACAGTGGAAACTGTTCAGAAACAACAATAACTAGTAATAAACTAGGACAGAGATTAACTAATGCTAAAAAATGAAAAATAACATTAATTAAATATTAACAACACCATAATTCAACATACATACATCCTCTGCTGGTATACATAATAGAAACAACACTAATAGGCCACCAAAAGTTAGCTCACCACCATATGGTGACTCGTCATGAATTTCTGATGCTCAAAGTTGCCGGAGATGCGTTCAGTTAAATGATAATAGTACCCGTTACAGTCAAACAAATTGAGCCATAATACACGATTAATATTGAATCCTAATAGACAAAACAAATTCTCATGTCGGTCCACGACACGATCCAAGCAAAATGTTGCGACTGCAACAAAGTTGCCTCAAATATATCACCATAAGACCGAAAATCAGTAGTTTTGTGATTCCGAATGCATTTTAAAATGGGGCAGTGTGCCATCCAATTCTGGTGCTGTTTATCGTTTTGGAGCAGTCATCGTAACGAAATTTGAGTTTTAGAGAAAAGTCAACTTTCAAAGTTTAAGGGTATAAATGAGACTACAGGAATACTTGGAGCATATTCTGCAACAAATTCCCACATAACAATATATTGGAGCAGAGGCAGAGAGACCTGAACGTTGTATCCTCTTCGAGATATAACACCTGTCACTAGATTCAGAACTCCCGGTGAATTGTTAACAAGCATGGACAGAGTGTGCGACTGGAGTCCACTTGACTGCACAAAAAGATACACTAAGGTTGCAATGTGCACAATACTAGTATAAACCTTACCATTTTGTTGTGCGATTAACTAAGATGTACATAAATTGCAAAGTGAAGCACTCAACTAAAGCATAAAATACCAATTAAGCAGCTCAGGGTATATTCACCATATATAGAAATCAATGATTTCACATGTGAATTTCATTTAATGATACTGCTAAGTGGCATATCCATCAGAAAATGATATCATACTGCAGTACTGACAGAATGAATTTCGGAAAGGCTTAATAGTAAAAGAAGAAGCAGAATTATGGTAAATTCTTACATCCCCCTCGTAGATGATTCCCCAGTGCGCATCGAGGACTTGATTTACAGGGAAGTCGTCATCAGGTTCCACAGGATAAACATCGCCCTTCACGTTTAAAGGAAGCATTGCTAAGAAGTTAGAACAATAAACACAGTTGAAAAAGAGAAAATGCACATACTACAAACAATTAGTGCTACCTCTGTACCATAATAAGAGTCACTTTGGAGGTTTTTACAAGGATTAAAAATTGGATGAATGCCATAAATTTTAGTTTATAAAGTCTAAAATGCCCCTTGACTATCATTAATGCAGTTGTTTAAATACTTGAAAAGTTGTTGGATTAATAAATTAGCAGTTGCCCCTCGACTCTTATTTAGGGACAATTTTTTTTAGGCTAAAGTGACTCTTATTTTGGGATGGAGGTAGTACTACGTTTCCTAATTTGTTCTTTTAGTACTTGCTTGAACAGTATATTTATTGACCATCAATGTCCATACAACAGGAAACAGAAATTAAAGTTTACATTACTTATATGTTATCGGAAGCAGAATATAGAAGTCCCTCAATGAACATACACATGAGATGATATACAGCATATCCTTCCATTTACAATAGTTAATGCAAAGGTGGGATTCATGTAAAGAGACAACGTAAGAAACTTCTTTGAGCTCCAAATCTAGATCAAAAGTTAACTATTTCCGAAAACCTGAATTTGTAATAAGCTGCTATAAATTTAAGTATACTGTGAAGTTGAGCATGTGCCATTGGGGAAATTTATGTCCAGTAAGCATGCTTTATCGCATTGTAGCATATGAAATCAAACATTATCAAGTCGATTCTAGTGATATTAGCAAGCTACATTCTAAAAATCAATATGAACATGTTGATAGCACAATAACAGGAAAACCATAGTACCACACAGAAATTTGCTATTGATCATATCATATTAAAATAGAAAAATACAGATCATTTTTGTTAAGTTAGGTGCAAGATTGTCATTGAATCGGAAAAAAAAAATACAGAACCCAGAACGAATTTGATTGAGGCAAGTGTAGCACTATGTTTATTAGAAGATATTGCACCAGTTATGTGCTCACAGTAATCGCAACAGTCTCATAAGATACACGAATCATTGCATTCAATCCAAAGTAGCACTTCAATTGAACTGAAGCAGGCAAAAAGAAATATGATTTGCACTCTTTGATTTGGAACGTATGTATAGAGTATTTTAGTGATGCAAAGTGTTTGAATACTATGAATTCGTTTTTATTCCAATTTACAGGCACTAAATTTATAGAGAATGAGGAAAAACAAGTAAGCCCATTCGGTTACCCGTTTTTGGGTTGCAACTTGTTGAAGTAATAAGCAGTAATATTTATTTCTGTAATTTGGTATGTACTTAAGTTTGTATCCGTTGGTTGTGATTAGTTATACTCTAACTCTCAACTACCTCTTTTATGTCTTTAGACAGCTGCTTTTGACAGCTTTCTCCTAGGATAATGAACAGTCAGCCGCCTGACTGTCCCTCTCGTTGTATCTATTTATACTCCACTCTTTCATGGAATAATACAAGTTTATTCCCATTTTTGTGTAAACTCTACATGGTATCAGAGCACAATAAACTAGATCTTCTCCAATAAACTAGGTTCCTTGGATGTAAACCTGCTATATCTCCCACTGAAGCACACCTCTATCTTAAGGAAGGACGAGAAGACGAACTTGTTAAGGTATCACAGGCTAGGCAGACTCATTTATCTGTGCCAAACGCGCCTGACATCTCTTATGTTGTCAGCCTGGCTAGCCAAGATATGCACAACCCCAAGAAGCACCTCAACCTTGTTCACAAGATCCTCAGATTTCTCAAATCCAACCCTGGACAAGGCCTCTACTTCACCAAACACCAAAGTAAAGATCTGAAAGTGACTACACTAATGCAGACTGGGAGGGTTCCCACATTGAAAGAAGATCCACCATGGGTTACTGTTGTTACCTATGGAGGAACCTCAGTCACCTGGGAAGCAAGAAACAGCCTATTGTCTCAAGAAGTAGTGCAAAGGCTGAAATAAGAGCCCTGGCACTTGGTGTGTGTGAAGACATCTGGATTCAAAGGGTCCTACATGACCTCAAGATTCTTATTCATCTACTCATCAAGTACTTTTGTGATGATACCTCTGCTATCGAGGATGGCCCAAGACCCTGTCCATTATGACAAATCTAAACATGTAGAGATAGACAGCATGGCCCAATACCTTGTCCATCATGACAAATCTAAACATGTGGAGATAGACAGGCACTTCCTGAAGGAAAGGGTGGATTCAAAGGACATCATATCCACATTCCTACGAAATTTCAGATTGCAGATATCTTCACCAAGGCTGTCTCCCATCTTGTTCCCTTATTTGTGTCCCAACCAAGCTTGAAGAGGTGTTGAAGTAATCAACAATTATATTAATTTTTATGTAATTTGGTATATATTTAAGTTTGCATCCGTTGGTTGTGGTTAGTTATATCTCAACTACCTCTTTGTATCTATTTATACTCTATTCTTTCATGGAATAATACAAGTTTATTCCTATTTTTGTGTAAACTCTACACAGCTCTTCAACTTGAAAGTCTACTTTCAGTCCGAAATATTGCAGCCCTTTGAAATGTCGCTTATTGTAGTAACGGGTTGGAAATCCCCGCCATGGCCAAACTGGGTCGGACTCGGTCCAACAGGATTCAATAGAAATTAAATTGTGGTGCAAAAATGTAAAAGAAAGTTCAAAATTTGATTTCAACCAAGCCCAAACTCAACCCGACCCGGACCAGACAACAGTGTCAGCAGCACGTGTGTTAAACCGGTGGCCATCTACCCCCTCCCTCCCGTACAAAAGTGTTCTTGCCCCTCTGGAGCACGCTTTAATGAATCAACTGTCTCTTACAAGTCTTGCTTACTTGAGGAATGTGGGTTGAAGTTAATCACCTTTTCAACTCCCTTCACCTTCAGTTTTTCTCCCACGTTGAGTATTGGTTTCTCCGTGACTCGATTTCAGAATCATGTGATTCAAAGTCCTATCATCATCTACTCTATGTGTAGAATTTATTGATATGATGATCCTCAAAGTGGACTGTTCAACATGAGTTAATAAACCCACTTCCTTCACTTTTGTTTACTGTTTGAACATGTGCCGACCAAAGAGGAGGAAAGAGAGAATCAATGAATGTGAGTGATGGAGATGATAAATAAGTAACAGTATCCTTTTCATGCTAATTGCTAAAGCAGATTCAGTCACTTCCAGATAGGAAGCTACAATAAATGCCACAAATAGAGTCAATATCCAGGATACTTCATTAATACGAAAGTGAATGACTGGAAGCTCCATTTGCACCCAATACATCGTTAAAAAATATATCCCAAAGTAACAGATGCTAAAGGAGACCTTCATATGGAACATCTCCAATAATAGAATTCTGGTCGAAAGCAGCACATAAGTTAATCTATAGTCTAGATCGAACAGCAACCACATGACAATTATAAGATATGTAAAAGGCGACGCTTACTACATCAGAAACTAGTATCAACAATATAATCTTCAAAAAGAATGTACCTTAGATGTAGCAATGCCCTTCTCATTTGGCGATTTAGCAGTCTTTGTAACAAGGCTGGTAGGAACTCTTTCCTCAAGATCAGGATATGAAGCTGCAGAAAACCTCCAAAAGGAGCTGTTTCCCCATCTTTTCTCGTCAGTAAGGCAATCTGCAAGCAGCGATAACTCCAATAATCATATAAGCATTATTTTAATGCTGGTTATCAAATGCACCTATTCTTTCATGTTTGTTCAATAAATGCTGCAATAGGAGCTTTTGTCCCCGAAATGCAGCTCAATGCATTGTGATTAATCAAAGATCAGCTCAATTGAGAATCTAATGATGACAATTACTTGTAGTAAAATAATTTTGAATCTTCCGTTAAGAGACTTAAATATGGTTAGTCCTCCAGGACCTGCATGTGGCACACGTCAACATAACTATACAAAATTATTCAACCAAATCAACGGACCTTTCCAGTTCTTGCAAGTTCTTTTACTCCAAACTTGCTTAGATTTCTCAGAACAGCAACCATTTTCCCTGGGTCTCCAGTGACCTGAATGCAACATGAGGACTTGAATTACTATTTGATGAAAACATTTGACAGCTGAAAGTCTGAAACAAGACTTTTTTTGTGTGCGTAGCAAATGGTACGAACTGGGCTGCAATTAATTGAGGTTGCCTACGATAGGCTCAAATGGTATGGCCCTTCACAGACGCGCAGGTAAAATACTTGCATGCACTGGGTTGTCCTAAGCAAATACTATGAACCCTTCAGTTAGCTGCAGTAATTTATTAAAATATGAACAAGAGCTACATGGCCTAAACAACCATCAGCAACATATGCTTTATGTTTTCGTATCATCTTTATGTTGTCCATACATGCAGGGGCGGCTCTAGAAAAATCGGGAAGCGGGTCACAAAAAATTTTCATTCTTTTTGTCTTCTAAACTTAAGCCTGTATATTATATCTCATTGTGGGTCAACATTTAAAATAGTTGATCAATATACAAAAATTAGCGGATCAATTTCATATATATACATGTAAATTGTTTTTTTTTCTACTGTAATATTTTTTTAGCGGGTCGGCTGCCCCACACAAACACTATGGCTCCGTTTGTTTTGGGTTGGGGTTTTTTTTGGGGTTTTTTATATACTAGTGGATAATAAAATATGATAAAAATGATTGAAGTAATGATTAGAAAGTTAAAATGTTTTTTTGAAATTTGTGTACATATAAAAAAAAAAGAGTGGTGGGAGAAATTGAAATAAGGTAGTATAATGAATAAAATAATGTTAAAAAGGGTAATAAAGTAGATAAAGTGAAATGGTGAGAGATGATTTAATATTTTTTTATTTGTAGTTGAAAAATTGATTGGTGAGAGAATTGTAAGAAATGATTGGTGATGTGATATATAAAAAGCCCCAAAAAAAGACCCCAACCCAAAACACCCAGAACAAACAAGGGCTATGTGGCGCCGCCCTTGCATACACGTATCTCAAAGATCATAAAGAAAATAAATTTGAACTTCAGTTTCCATATCTTCCATTAGAAAAGTTGCTCCTGAACAAGCCTTTGAAAATTGCTTTATACATGATTTTTTATGATGTACCCCCCTAGATCATCCGCAACAATGACTCAGTCATACTCTAAACACCTCGGTTTCTGTTCCAGATACTATTTTTCAACACTCCAAATTAATTCATTCAATTAAGCACTTTTTGCACAACCCTCTTAACCCATTCGAAACCCTACAACCATCCTCCACACACTCGCCGTCTCTGACTATCTCCTCCCCCTCAAAATTGTGCTGCCGCCTCCACAATCACATTTTTGCAAAACAGTATTTTCCTCCTATTGCTCTGTTTGGATTGGTGGAAACAAACGAATGAAAAAAATGATTGTGGATCAAGAGAAATGAGGGGAAGGAGTGATTTCAAAGTCTATTTATGCGGGTTGGAATGATCGGAGAGGAAAGGAACTGAAAATATTAAAATATCATTGGAAAATCAATGGAAGAGAAAAGAAATGAGCAAGGCATATATAAATTTCCACTTTTAAACATAATAAACAATATGAAACAAAAGGAAATTTAGTAAACAAATAGAATATTTTATTAAAACTTTGGTAAATAAATCTCTATTCAATTTCCTTTTTTCTTCGTTTCTATTGCCATTAGCGCTATTTTTTTTACTATTAGCGCCAATTTTTTCTGTGTGATTAGCATCAACTAGTTGCCATAAAATAAAAAGGATATATACTAAAACAATTAGAATAGTTTATTAAAACTCCCGAAGAAAATCTATTTTTCTTACTCTTTTTAAAAGAAAACTATATTGTATCATTTCCATCGATTTCCAGCCTTCTCCTTTCCTTACCTCTTATTTCCTCTAATCCAAATAGAGCCTAAATTCAAAATTTTAGAAATATGTGGCCTTGTCTAGAATGTGTTACTATTCACGTAAGAGTGTTTTGCAAAGGTTTTTAAGGGAATAGAGAGGAGATTTTTATTAAATTACGGACGGGTGAGAATCGAACTCTGGTTCTTACTAGAAAGTGCAATGGCATGTACCACTAGGCGAGATCTGATTCCCAACAAAAGATTATGTAGAATTATTACATATTATTATATTCTGTTACATACTAAATTATTACATTAATCATGTAATAGGCCATTGTCTTTTTCTAGCCGTTATTCCTCTTAAATCATTAGACAACTAGGTTGTCGGGAACACACATTTATTATGGTGGTTGTCATCCCTATTTATTGTCCAGCTGTTGGACTCCTTTGTAACTATTTGAACTCTCCTTTTTATCTTCAATAAACAGAAGAGTTGTATTCCTTCTTTTTCAAATTCTTCATGGTATCAGAGACTACTCGGTTCTAATCTCTATTCTTCAACAAGAAAAAGAAAAGAAATCTTTCATCTTCCCCCTGAAAAATGTCGATCACTACTGCAAAAAGTGAAGGCAACTCCTCTGAAAACTCCCATATTGGATCCTCTGAACCCATTTCTTACGTCATTTCGAGCTACAAATTGAAAGATCAGTAACTATCTTCGGTGGTCAAGATCCATAAAAATGTTTGTCATCGAACAGGGTTAGATGGAGTATCTAACAGGGGATGCTACTCAACCTGAATCCACAGATCCAAAATTCAAACTTTGGAATATTGAAAATAACTTGGTCATGTCATGGCTCATTCGATTCATGACCCCGACACAAGTGAAAATTTTATTCTCTATAGAGACATTGAGAGACATCCGGTGTCTTTGCTAAAGAGCTCTCGCCAAACAAGACAACACAATTGAGATTTTTGAAATCAAGTCTCAAATCCAAAAGCTTGAGTTAAGGTGAAATGCATGTGACTCAATACTACAACCTCTCTCAAGAGCATGGCAACAACTAGATTTTTTGAAGAAATTCCTGGGAATGCAGGGTGAAGACATGAAGATCTACAAAGGAATTGTTGAACATGAAAGGGTCTTGAGGTTTCTCATTGGGCTAAATCAACATCTTGATGATGCTAGAGGAAGAATTCTCGGTACAAAGCCTATGCCTACTCTCAAAACGCCAACTCTGAAATCGGTATGAGGAGAGTGGGAGGAGACTGATCTTTGAAAAACACTCCCTCGAAGGCTTTGTTGAAAGTTCAAGCGATGTCCAAGAGTTCCACTCAAAGACATTCGTCTACAAAAGGGAGGAAGGACAAACCATAGTGTGGCACTTGCAAGAAATCTAGCCACACCAATGATAAGTCTTGAAAAATACATGGTAAGCCTGAGAACTTCAAACCTCGTAAGGAGTTAAGGATGAACACTTTAGCAATGTTGCAGACACACCTGGAAATGGGGAAGGGAATGTTGAGCCATTTACCATGGCCCAAATGGATGCACTCAGGAGACTATTCTCACAAAGAATCCATCACTGGGATCTCCTCTCGAAACCACTATGATTCTGCAACTCTCTTGCACACTCAGGTAATCCTCTACTTGCTTTTTCTGTCATGACTAATTCCCGATCCTCTTTGGATAATTGATTCTAGGGCATCCTCACACATGACAGGAAGTTTACATAACTCAAAAAATTAAGAAATGTGAATCTAAAGTCTAAACATTACATCAAGATTGCTGATGGATCCTCTTCTGAAGTTACGGGATATGGTCAGGCTAGACTAACACCTGATATTATCTTGTCTGATGTTCTATATGTTCCAAACTTACATTGTAGTCTCCTCTCTGTTAGCAGACTAACCAAAGATTTGAACAGCCTTGTTACCTTCTTACCTACTTCTTGTGAGTTTCAGGATTCTCTCTCCAAGCAGAGGATTGGCAGAGCTAAGCTTATCACTGGTCTCTTTATTTTTAAGGATGATGATATTAGTTTTATGTCCAATTATATTGTTTTTAATTGCCAAGTCAAAAATTGTAATATGAACAGCAATATGAAATGGCATTTTTGTTTGGGTCACTCCAACATTATTTACTTATCTAAGTTATTTCCCTCTTTATTTAAAAATAAAAAATCCTAATTCCCCACAACGTGAAGCCTGCCAATTATCCAAACACACTAGAATCAGTTATCCTGCTCTAACCTATAAGAGCTCTCGTCCATTCTCACTAGAGGATTTACCCAATGTTATGGTATAGACTATGTTCAAACATTTGTACCTGTAGCAAAATTAAATACTATCGAAATTCTTTTTTTCTAGCTGTAAATTTGGATTGGCCTTTACATCAATTAGATGTAAATAATGCTTTTCTCAATGGGGACCTCACTGATTAAGTCTACATGAGACTACCCCCTGGATTTGACCAAGGTGTCCCTCCAAACAGAGTATGCAAACTCAACAAGTCTTTATATGGATTTAAGCAATCTCCTAGGGTTTGGTTTGGGAGGTTTTCTAAAACTATTACAGACTTTGGGTACACTTGGTGTAACTCAGACCATGCCTTGTTAGTGAAACACATGTCTGGCAAGATCACTATCCTAATAGTATATGTTGATGACATAATTGTTACAGAGGATAATGTTGCTGGCATTCTGGAACACAGGAAGTTACTTACTAGCAGATTTGAAATCATAGACCTTGGAAGCCTCAAATACTTCCTAGATATGGAAATTGCTAGAACAAAGGATGGTCTCATGGTGTCCTAGAGGGCGTATGTTCTCCCCCTCTCTGGAAGAAAAATGAATACTGGGCTGCAAACCAGCCATCTCTCCCTTAGAATCGAGCCTTAAACTTGGAGATCACAAAGACAGTGAGGATGTGGACAGAGGCGGATATCGAGAGATTAGTGGGGAAACTCATCTACCTTTCCCACACAAGACTGACATCGGCTATGTTGTTAGTCTTGTCAGCCAGATTTATGCATCAGCCAAAGAAAGAACACATGAATGTGGCCAACAGACTTCATGCTATCTGAAATCAAGCCTGGACGAGGGCCTGGTTTTTCAGAAAAACCAATGCAAGTACACGAAAATTTATACATATGCTGATTGGGCTGGATCAATCAACGACAGGAGGTTCACTACAGGCTATTGCACTTATCTTTGGGGCAATTGGTAACCTGGAGAAGCAAGAAACAACACAATGTCTCTAGGAGCAGGTGAAGAGCTATAACTCTTGGTGTGTGTGAAGGCATGTGGATTGAAAGGGTTCTAAGGGATCTGCATATCCTACTATCTACTCTATGAAGCTTCGTGTGACGACCTTTACTCCATCCACATGGCTCAAGATCCCACTCATCATGACAAGTCCAAACATGTGGACATTGTGAGACACTTTCTCAAGGAAAAGATTGACAACAAAGAGCTCATTGCTATTCATGACTCATCTGCTCATTGGATTGCTGACATTCTCACCAAAGCTATTCCTCCAACTCTGTTCAAAGACTTGTGTGGCAAGCTTGGTTGTTTCAACATCTACAACCAACCTTGAGGGGGGTGTAGAATTATTACATATTATTTAATTCTGTTACAAATAAAATTATTACTTTGATCATGTAATAGGCAGCTGTCTTTTTCTAGCCGTTATTCCTCTTAAACCATTAGACAACTAGGGTTGTTGGGAACACACGTTTATTATGGTGGCTGTCACCCCTGTTTATTGTCCAGCCTGTTGGACTCCTTTGTAACTATTTAAACTCTCTTTTTTATCTACAATAAACAGAAGAGTTTCATTCCATCTTTGTCTAAATTCTTCAGCTTACAATGTGTAAGCAGCTAAATATTAATTAGTAACTATTATGGGGAAGAGGGGGTTTCATAGCCATGCGCATAGAGGGAATAAATGGAATATACTACTTACTACTCACTTAATATAACCCAACTTATTCACGGTGAACACTAGAAAAAACATATTTTTGAAGTTTTTTGTGTTAAAAATGTAATTTACTCACCTCTTCAGCATAAGCTTTGAGAAAGATGGTAATTTCGAGCACATATTAACAGCTTGTTGTGAATGAGTGAATGGGGTATCTGCAGCGTTTAAACTAATTGAGTCAAGAAACAGCGAGGATGCAGACCCAAAAAGGACGGCTTCAGTCAACCAAAACAGAGAAATAAAAATTAGACTTACTTCAATGGTGAGAGAGTGCTCTGATATATCCACAATTTTAGCTCTGAAGACATCTACCAACCACATGATCTAGATACAAAAGCCAGATGTAATCATTAAATAAAACGAATGCATAATGAAACATGCAAGTCTGAACGAAGTACTCCCTCCGTCCCAAAATATAAGTCCTACATTTTTGGTTTGTCCCAAAATATAAGTCACTTTACATTACCATTGAAGCATTTATCACTCTTTTCTCTATATTACCTCTATTTTATTATCAATCCAACCACTTACTTTACTTTATAACAATTGCATTAATAATTGTCAAAGGTTACTTTAGTTGTTTCTTCTTTGAATTTATGATTATGACATTCAATCACTTCTTTAATCTATGTGACAACTACTACAATGACTTGTATTTTGGACGGAGGAAGTACATCTTACTTGGACTAGTGGTACAACTGCACTAATAAGCAGAAGGTTTCACATTATATTGTCTTATCTGACTTGTACCTGTAAGACTTCAATTACCCTGTGAATTAGTAGGGTACCATAACAAAATAGCTTTTATGCTTGATTCCTATATTCCAACTCGATACTTCAGTCAACAACAGACCCAAAAAAAATAAATGGATTCTTTTTTATAACATTCTCAATATGCCACAAATAGAGATATAAAACCAAATTAGCCTTGAACAGGTTTGGTCGGCAACAGGCTTGGAATCCTAAATTAGTTGCCGAGATAAAGATGAATGTTTGAAAATGTCTGTCAGTGGTTCAAAAGAAAATGTCCGTCAGAAAACCAATGACTAATCCACACAGCATGGAGGTTTTAAACAGTGGAGCGAAATGGTCATATACAAATTACCCCTAGGGCTAACGAGCATACTGTATCTGGCACCTTCAATAGAATTATTTCAAGAGTATCCTGACAACATGCAAATGATAAGAACGTTAACACAAAAACTCAAGGCAATTTATACCTCAGCTCTTGTATTTTGATCTGCATGGAGCTTTATCAGCATTAGTTCACGCTCTACTTGAGGTTCTTTGGACAGATCTTCAACCTGAAGGACCACATAAACTATATTAGGAATGAGGAAGGAGTACAAGAGCAGGAAATGCATTAAACTAAGAAATAGAAAGGAAAAAACATGAATGCACTTTTTTTGCTTGAGCATTGTAACACCAAATTTATGTTTTCTGATGCATCACATCTAAGCATGCAGCAGAACTAAACTTCCTGGAGTAAAGGAGAAGCAACTAATGGTATTAAATGATTAAAACTTAGGCTACGGTCACACATATAGGCAGAACCGAATTGCCAACAGGCAACCAATCGTCAAACTGTTGTTCCCATGTCATGCTCCATAACCAAATTAAGCTTCCTTGTTCATTGCATAAATAAATCAGCACAGTTACTGAACCTCCTTGACTTTACAATATATCAACACACACACAGACCCACACACATCACACACAGATTTAGCAATGTCCGCACAAATGTACATTATTTTTGCTTAGAGTCCCGGTGTAGGGGACCACCAACTGGCCTAACTAATCTAGAGTTCGGTCCGGGCGGTGCCCGCAGAGTTTGACTATTACTCGGAGGCAAAGACCTGACCTAGAGCTCTTTAACATGGCGTCTCATGGGATAATTGACCTACGACCGCCCTAGGCATTCACAGGTTACTAACAGCTTTAACCAAGCGGCTGGGTTCAAAATTGTATGTCAATGAAAACAAATGTAAAAGATTGTTTATTTAGTCAAGGTTAAATTTCATTATTATTTGGACTTCTTGATTTGTGAAGATGATTTACATTGAGCTGTCTTTTAACATTATGCACAATATATAAGGGCATGTACATGCAAATTTACAGCTAACAGTTACTAATATTTCATGTACAGTATCGATACTGTTAAAAACTGATGCTAGTTTTCAGCGCAAATAATCAGCATAGTTAATAGCAGTGATTCTGAGAGATGATTTTGCTGCTGAATTCTTGGTTGGAGAATCAGAAAGCATTCATGTCAAATTAAATTGACTACTGAATTGTAATCCTTGAAAAAAAAAATTATGATAACCTAATGGCCAATCACATTACGTTAGGTGATTCCAATACAGCAATATTTTAAACTATGATTCTCAAGAGCTCTAAGTAGCACAGTTGACATATTTGGAAGTTAGATGAGAAATTCAACTAAAACGCTACAGGAGTAGCCACAAGGGAGCCTGTTCCTGTAAATATTGCTCCTTTCACCCATAATCAACAAAGACAAAAAGACATGTGCAGTTATAAAGGTGGAGGCTCTTTCCTCAAAATTTTGAGCTCTTCCGCTTAAAGTCTCTCGAGCATTCATCCGTGATGTGGTACTATAAAAATATCAAGCTCACAAATCAGGAAGTGACATTAATAAATGGTGGACAATTACACTGATATCAACAAAGGTTTGAGATCAAGTTTTGGCCGTCACTTGAAGATATTAAGGCAAACAAGTGGTCAGGACAGACATGAGGAAATGGATAAAATGCTCATGAAAACATCAAGTATGCCCCTTTTGCATACGTCAAGAAGATATCCAGTTTAATTCAAGATCAAGCCTTAAGGCCCTAATGTTAGTATCCACATCTGAGTTGGTCCTCGAACCAACCCAGCAACTCACCTGCCAAGTGCAGGAAACTTTCAAACCCTATCCATTCCTATTACTGTGGAGAAATGTCTTGATTCTTTGTATTAATTCGTTTAATTATATGTTAGTAATCATGTTTTAGTCCCCTATGTCTCTTCATTAGAAGGAGTTGATCCTAAATCTTGTCTAGCAGGATTTACTGTTCACTAGCTGTTGCACCCTTGCAACTTGTAATTCTAGCCATTGGGCCCTCTCTTTATAATTGTAAGAACACTTATTACACCCGATAAGTGGATCTAATAAAATTCTCTCTATCCCAAAGTTCTAAAGCTTGTCTATCATTGCTTTCTACATGGTGTCAGAACCTTGATTTCTTCCACAAGCATAAAAAATGGCAATTGAGCATTCTTCAGAAGTTATATCAAAAGTATAAACCTCCATGAACTCTTCTCCTTGGAATTCTAAACTCTCTGTTATGCCTATCTCTACTCACAAGCTCAATGATGACAACTTTCCCAGTGGTCTCGCTCTGCCAGGTTGACAAAGAAGAGTACTTGACTGGAGAAAACAAGGCATTTAAAGCTGTTGATCCATCTTATAAAAGATGGAGGGTTGATAAAAGCCTTGTAATGTCCTTCCTTCTAGGCTCTATGACTTCAACAACAGCTGAGAATTTCATTCTATATGATATTGCTGAGGAAATATGGTCAGCAGCTAATGAACTATATTCCAAAAGGGATAACACCTCAGAAATTTATGAGGTTGAGGCAAAACTGCAAGAACTTCAACAAGGAGAATTGTGAGTAACGGACTATTATAATCTCATGTCAAGGTCTTGGCAACAACAAGACAGCTTTGAGGGAATAACTAAGCCTTCCCTTGAGGATGCAAAGACCTATAAAGACCTGAGAGATTAAAGAAGGATCTTTAAAGTTTAAAGTTATGTTGGCCAACGGACGTGATTCGATTTATACCACTCCACTACTTTTTTAATACATTAATTATTCATTCCAATCATTCCTTACAATTTCTCTCACCAATCATTTTGTTAGAAATCCTATCTATCTGTTATCTTATTATTATAATAATATTAGTTTTATGTAATATCCTTTGTCACCTTTATTACCCTTAAATCTTATAATAATTAAGGACCTTTATTACCCTTAAATCTTATAATAATTAAGGTGTAAAGGTGTACAAAAGTAGTTACTTTTTGGCCTTTTTCTAGCTTTTAGTGGCTGGGACACTCATCCTTGTTACCGTTGGAGCAGTGTCCCAGACTCGCTTTATTCCAACTAGCCGTTGGAGCTCTCTTTCTAGTTTTTAAGGATAAGGTAGTTGTAAAAACAATTAATGAGCTTTCTATTCTATAATAAAAGAATACTTTCCTCATTGCTTTGTTTCTTTACATGGTAGCGAGCCTTAGGCTTTTTTCTGGGAAATCTCTTGTCAAAATTCAAATTCTCTTTCTGTAATCAATGGCTGGATCTACTGCAACCAGTGCAGCCACTGATTCTTTTGCCTCTGAAAATCCTACAAACTCAGGAGAGCTTCAAACCATTCATGCTTCTTATAGGCTGAATGGTAAGAATTATCTAAAATGGTCACAATTTGTCAGAACCTACTTGAAAGGTAGAGGCAAGTTGAGCCATCTTTTGGGGACTGGTCCAGCTGAGACTGATCCCAATTTTGCTAAATGGGATGAAAAGGACTCGATGGTGATGTCTTGGCTCTGGAATTCTATGATTCCAGAAATCAGTGATCCTTACATGTTTCTCAACTCTGCTAAGGAAATCTGGGACACAGTCAAGCAATCCCACTCGAGGTAAATGATCTTTGCTCAAATCTATGAGATAAAGGCAAAGATTCAAAACACCAAACAAGGTAATAAGTCTATCACTGAATACTCCAGTCTTCTTCAAGGTATGTGGCAAGAGCTGGATCACTATCAGTGCATTCAAATGAAAGATAAGGATGATGCTGATACCTTGAGGAGAATGATGGAGAAAGATAGGATTTTTTCCTTTCTTACTGGTCTTAACCAAGATTTTGATCCTGTAAGGATTCAGATCCTTGGAAAAGATACCCTTCCTAGTCTGAATGAAACTATGGCTATTGTTAGAGCAGAGGAAAGCAGATGGGGTGTCATGATTGACACTCCCTCTATTGATAGCTCTGCCTTGATAGCTAGCCAAAGGAACCAGGGATATCCTAAGACCAATGAGTCAATGGGGTATTCGAAAAGAAATTTCCTTCCCAAAAGGAAAATGTGAAATCGGCGAGGATAACTTTGTATTGTACCCATTGCAAAAAAGCGAGACGCATTAAAGAATTACTTTGAAATTGCATGGCAGACCTGGGAAAAATAATGCCCTTGCTCATGCTGCAAATTCTAGCAGTAAAGAAGGCACTCTAGGAGTGAACCAGATTGCTTCAAATCAACACTCCACCCTTGGACAGACTGAGATTGAAAAGTTAAGGAAGTTCTTAGATACCTTGGAAAATCCATCATCTGCTATGGTTTTCTCAGGTATGGCTTCCCTTAATCTTTTAAATCAAAAGGTCACTGAGGGGTGGGTGGTTGACTCTGGGGCTACTGACCACATATCCCATGAGTTGCATCTGTTTGAATCCTATGTCTCCTGCAAAACTAACAGGAGCATTATTGTTGCCAATGGCTCTACTGTTAAAATTGCAGGGACTGGGAATGTTAAAATAAATGACTTCTTAACTCTTAAAGGAGTCTGTTTGTTCTGAACTATCTCGCTAATCTTGTGTGCATCGGAAAACTCACTAGAGACTCAAATTGCTATGTCTTGTTCTCTCTTGATTTACAGTGTGATTCGAGAGTTGGCAACAATGAGGAAGATTGGACTTGCTAGGATAAGAGGGCCTCTATTTTGTGAAAGATCAAAAGGAAGATGAAGAAAAGTTTGATGTTTATGCAAAAACTTATAGTGATAAACTTATCTTTGTATCATAGAAGATTAGGGCATCATTCATTTCAAATTTTAAGACATTTGTTTCCTATTTTGTGTCGGGACTCAAATCTTTGAAATTTTAAATGTAATGAATGTATTTTTGCCAAACATAAAAGAGTTCATTATCTATTCGAGTCTCATTTGCTTAATCCACTTTGATCTTGTTCATAGTGATATATGGGCCACTGTAAGAAATAAAGCAATGAGAGAAAAGTATTACAGTCTTATTAGAATAAAAGCTCATTAAATGTTATTACAACTACCACTTCCTTAAATACACTTTAGGAAAGGCTCCAACGGCTACTTGGATGAAAGAGGTCTTTGGGAACAACTGCTTCCAACGGTAATAAAGGGATAGTGGCCCACAGACTTAGTTACTACTAAGAAGAAGACAAACTAACGACCTTATTGCATCCACTAATTAGCTCCTTAATTATTAGAAGATTAAGGATAAATAAAGGGATGCAATAATTTACATATGCTACAGTACAAAAGGGTAAAACAGGAAATGGTAAAACAGGAAAAACATAGACAGAATTTCCAACACTCCCCCTCAAGCTGGTGAATGGATATCAATCATTCCCAGCTTGCCAAGGAGATAGTGGAAAGGTCTTTTTGGTAGGCCCTTTGTTAGAAGATCAGCAATCTGCTCTTGTGAGTGAATAAAGGCAGTCTTGATCAGCCCACTGTCCAATTTTTCTTTGATAAAATGTCTGTCCACTTCTACATGCTTGGTTCTATCATGTTGCACAGGGTTATGTGAAATGTCTATGGCAGACTGATTATCACAGTATAAGGTCATAGGAGAAATTCTGTGGATCCAAAGATCATCCGAGAATGATTTTGAGCCAAAGTAATTCACATACACCAATAGCTAGGGATCTCAACTCTGTACGCCTTTGGACCTTGCAACAAGCGGTTGTTTTTACTTCTCATGCGATAGGATTCCCAAATAAGAACACACAGTGGCGGATGTAGATCTTATCATCTTGACACCTGAATAATCTAAGTGCATGTAGGCGACCATAGTCTTCGATTTCCTTTTTAAACAAAATGCCCTTGCTTGGACAGCTCTTTAGGTAATAAACAATCCTCTCAAGCCTTCTGATGACATTTCTTGGGATTATGCATGTATCTACTCACAACATTTACATCATAAGCAATGCCAGGTCTAGTGTGAGATAGATAGATTAGCCTTCCCACTAGCTTTTGATAAGATTGCTTGTCCACTGCTTCATCTTCTGGTGCAAGAGTTAAGCCATGACTAGGATCAATAGGTGTATCCACTGGCTTACACCCCAACTTTCCCAGATCTTTAAGGAGATCCAGAATATACTTTTGTTGGCAGATAAATATTCCAAGTTCAGAGTATAGAACTTCAATCCCTATGAAGTATTTCAACTTTCCTAGTTCTTTTATATCAAATTCTTTGCACAGAAAAGATTTTAGGAAAGCATTGCCACTCACATCATCCCCAGTGATGATGATATCATCAACATACACTAGGAGAATAAAGCTATTCCCAGATTGATTATGCTTTATAAATAGGGTATGATCCCCTTGACTCTGTTTGTATCCCAGATTCACCATTGTTTTGGCAAATCTTCCAAACCAAGACCTAGGGGGTTGCTTTAATCCATAGAGAGAACATCCATGAAAATGGTTTCCTCTAAATCACCTTGAAGAAAGGCATTCTTTACATCATATTGATGTAACTTCCGGTCTAAGTTGACTGCCAAAGACAACAAGACTTTCATGGTGTTCATTTTTGCTACAGGAGCAAAGGTTTCAAAGTAGTCCACCCCATGTGTTTTGGGTGTACCCCTTTGAAACAAGCCTAGCTTTATACCTCTCTAAGGTTCCATCAGAGTTGTATTTGATGGTATAAACCCATCTACAACCAACTGTTTTCGCACCTTTAGGAAGAGATACAAGATCCCAGGTCTTGTTCTTTTCCAAGGCCTTCATTTCATCTTTCATAGCATTTGTCCAATTTTCATCAGCCAATGCCTCATTTAGATTCTTAGGGATAGAATCATTTATCAATCTTTTCATAAAATTCCTCTGTTTTTGAGAAATCTTATTGTAAGATAAGAAATTTCTCAAAGGGTGTTGTTAATGTACATGCCACTTTCCTTTTTTCTATAGCAATGGGAATGCTTTCTTCTTCCAATGGAATATCGAAAACATTATCACAGGGGCTCGAGACAACTCATCACTTTCGATTGATTGAGTTCTAGATAGGCCACTTATGATCGAGAGGTTGGACTTCCTCATTTTCAATTATGATGTTCAAGGATAGTACCCTCTTCAAGAGGAACTACATTCTTCAACTTGATCCAATTTTTTCTAATATAGATAATAGGTTCTTTGTTGCTTTGAGGATCACCAGATTCATGAGTTTCCTCATTCTTATCTAGATCTCCCTCACTGGTACTTTGATCAGCCTTCTCCCTCTGACTTGTATTATCAGGGGTATCATCAAGGAGATACAAATGTTTTACAAGATCAGAGTGTAAGTTCTCCCCCTTAGATGTAGGTGTTTCAGAAAAATAAGAATTTTTTTCATAAAAAGTCACATCGTTAGATATGATGATTTTCTTAGTTAGAGGGTGGTAGCATTTATACCCCTTCTGTGTGTTTGAATAGCCAATAAACACACATCTTAGGCCCTTTGGGTCAAGCTTTCCCTTGTTGGGTATATGAATATGAGTAACAGTCAGTATACACACCTTTTAAAGCTTCAATAGGACTTTTCTTTTCCAGAACTCTACTGGGAAGCCTATTGATTAAATGAAGCGGCGATAAATCTTGCCTCTCCCAGATAGTTTTAGGAAGATTCATTTGAAATAAAAGAGCTCTTGCAGTTTCTAGGAGATGTCTGTTCTTTCTTTCAGCCACCCCATTTTGTTGAGGTGTATGAACACAAGAAGAGTCATGAATAATCCCTTTTTCTTCAAAGAAAGGATTGAGAGTTTTGTTAAAGTAATCTCTTGCATTATCAGATCTTAATCTCTTGACCTTAGTGTCAAACTGAGTAAGAATCATGTTGTAAAACACAGGAAACACAGGAAACACATGAGTCAAGTTAGACTTGTGTTTCATTAGATATATCCAGGTGGTCCTGGTGCAGTCATCAATAAATGTGACAAACCAGTGAGCACCATTGATATTAGGTGAGGTGGCAGGGCCCCAAACATCACTGTGAATTAGATCAAAATGATTAGAAGCAAAGTGAGATTGAATAGGGTAATTAACTCTTTGATGCTTAGCAAAAATACATTCATTACATTTAAAATTTTCAGCATTTGAACCCTTACATAAACTAGGAAACAAATGTCTTAAAATTTGAAATGAAGGATGTCCTAATCTTCTATGATACATCATGAGTTTATCACTTTATTATTCTTGGAAAAGCAAAGAGTTTTGAAAGGTTCCTTCATCTCCCCTTTGATCATTCACAAAATAGAGACCATTTCTTATCCTAGCAAGTCCATCTTCCTCATTGTTGCCAACTCTGAATCACACGAGAAATTAGTAGAGAATAAAACATAACAATTTGAATCTCTAGTTAATTTCCTGATAGATACAAGGTTAGCTGACAGTTCAGGAACAAATAAGACTCCCTTGAGAGTTAAGAAATCATTTAATTTCACATTCCCAGTCCCAACAACCTTAACAGTGGAGCCATTAGCCACAGTAATGCTCCTGTTAGTCTTGCAGGGAACATAGGGTTCAAACATATTCAAATCATGGGACATGTGATCAGTAGCCCCAGAGTCCACAACCCACCCCTCAGTGACCTTTTGATTTAAAAGGTTAAGAGAAGCCATACCTGAGAAAACCATAGCAGATGATGGATTTTCCAAGGTATCTAGGAACTTCCTTAACTTTTCAATCTCAGTCTGTCCAAGGATGGAGTTTTGACTTGAAGCAGTCTGATTCACCCCCTGAGTGCCTTATTCTTTATTACTAGAATTTGCAGCATGAGCCTGGGCATTATTCTTCCCAGGTCTGCCATGCAACTTCCAGCAGAATTCCTTGGTGTGTCTACTTTTCTTGCAGTGAGTACAATAGAGATTATCTCTATCAGAGGTTTTTTGATTTTGCCTTTGATTAAAAGGCTTCTTTTCTGGAATTTCCCTAGACTCATTTGTCTTAGGAAATCCAGATCTGTTAGGACCAGCAAGTAGAGCAGAACTCTCAGTATGTATAGGGTCAAGCATGACACCCCTTCTTCCTTCTTCAGCTCTAACAATAGATATTGTCTCATTTAGAGTAGGAAGAGTTTCTTTTCCCAA
This sequence comes from Gentiana macrophylla, assembly GCA_026214975.1. Taxonomy (NCBI): domain Eukaryota; kingdom Viridiplantae; phylum Streptophyta; class Magnoliopsida; order Gentianales; family Gentianaceae; genus Gentiana; species Gentiana macrophylla. The sequence goes on along the minus strand of CM047816.1, from coordinate 71,178,266 downwards.
GATTTGAACCCTGACTGGATCAAATTCTTGGTTTAAACCAGTAAGAGAGGCAAAAATCCTCTCATTTTCCATCATTTTCATTAAAGTGGCAGCATCATCACTATCTTTCATCTTGATGCATTGATAGTGATCTAATTCTTGCCAGAGATTTTGGAGAAGACCAGAATATTCAGTAATAGACTTGTTACCTTGTTTAGTGTTTTGAATCCTTGCCCTTATCTCATAGATTTGGGCAGCATCATTGACCTTTGAGTGAGTTTGCTTCACATGATCCCAGATTGCCTTAGCAGACTCTAGGAACATGCAAGTATCACTGATTTCTGGAACCATTGAGCTCCAGAGCCAAGACATCACCATAGAATCCTTCTCGTCCCAGTTGGCAAATTTGGGATCATCCCGAAAGGGACCAGTCCTCAGTGGGTGGCTCGGTTTGCCTCTACCTTTCAAGAAGGTTCGACAAATTGTGACCACTTGAGATAATTTTTCCATTCAACTTATATGCAGTGAATGTTTTGAAGCTCTCCAGAGGGTATGGAGTTTTCAGTAGTGATAGAATCAGTGGCCATACTTGTTGCAGAGGATTCAATCATTTAGAGAGAGAAAGAAGATTTTTTGAAAAAATCCCAGAAAAGAGCCTAAAGCTCCTATACCTTGTAAGAAATAAAGCAATAAGAGAAAAGTATTCTAGTCTTATTAGAATAAAAGCTCATTAAATGTTATTACAACTACCACTTCCTTAAATACACTTTAGGAAAGGCTCCAACAGCTAGTTGGATGAAAGAGGGTGCTGGGAACACTGTTCCAACGGTAATAAAGGGATAGTGGCCCAGCACCTGTTACTACTAAGAAAAAGACAAACTAACAGTCTTATTGCATCCCTAATTAGCTCCTTAATTAATAGAAGATTAAGGATAAATAAAGGGATGCAATAATTTACATATGCTACAGTACAAAAGGGTAAAACAGGAAAAACATAGACATAATTTCCAACAGGCCCCTCTATCTCAACTAACATCAGTGGTGCTCACTGGTTTGTCTCTTTTATAGATGACTACACCAGAACCACTTGGATCTATCTGATTAAACACAAATCTGACTTGACTAATGTGTTTCCTGTGTTCTACAATATGATCTTCACTCAGTTCAACACTAAGATCAAGAGATTAAGGTCTGATAATGCCAAAGACTACTTCAACAAGTCTCTTAATCCTTTCTTTGAGGAGAAAAGGATAATTCATGAGTCTTACTGTGTTCATACACCCCAACAAAATGGGGTGGCTGAAAGAAAAAACAGGCACTTGTTAGAGACTGCAAGGGCACTTTTATTTCAAATGAATCTACCTAAGAATTATTGGGGAGAAGCTGTTCTTACAGCTGCTCACCTAATTAATAGGCTTCCCAGTAAAATTCTTGGAAAAAGGTGTCCCATTGAAGTTCTAAAGGGTGTTTACACTGACTTTCAAAAAACTGAGGGACTAACCCCCAAAGTTTTCGGATGTGAAGTGTTTACTCTCATCCATATACCCAACAGGGGAAAACTTGATCCAAGGGCCTTAAGGTGTATCTTTATTGGTTATTCAAACACACAAAAGGGTTACAAGTGCTATCACCCTCCTACTAAGAAAATTATCATATCTAAGGATGTGACCTTTTATGAACAGAGCCCCTACTTTTCTGGGACATCTGTGACTAAAGGGGAGAATTTATCATCCGATCTAGAAAGGGATTTGTATCTCCTTGATGATAGTCCTGACTATACAAGTCAGTGGGAGAATACTGATTAGTGTGCTAATAGGGGTGATCCAGGGATTGATGAACCTTGAGATCCTCAAAATAGCCACTCACATCCCACTGAAAGTCCTGATATTGAAGATAAATTAAAAGAGAAAGATCCTATCATCTATACAATAAAAACTTGGGTGAAATTAAATGATGTTGTTCCTCTTGAAGATGTCATTCTTGAACAACACACTATGAATGAGGAATCTCAATCATTTGATAATGAGTGGTCTGGATATGAGTCCCCTGGTAGTATGTCTATGTCCCTACAATCCCTTTGGAAGAAGAGAACCTTCCCATTGATATAAGGAAAGGCAAAAGGGCATGTACTCAACATCCTCTGAGGAATTTCCTATCTTATAATAAAATCTCTCAGAAACAGAGGAATTTTATGAAAAGACTGATTCATGATTCTGTCCCTAAGAATCTAAATGAAGCATTGACCGATGAAAATTGGTCAAATGCTATGAAAGAAGAAATGAAGGCATTAGAAAAGAATAAGACCTGGAATCTTGTCTCTCTCCCTAATGGTGCCAGAACAGTTGGTTGTAGATGGGTTTACACCATCAAATACAACTCTGATGGGACATTAGAAAGATATAAAGCTAGACTTGTTGCAAAGGGGTACGCCCAAACACATGGGGTGGACTACTTTGAAACTTTTGCTCCTACAGCTAAAATGAACACAATGAAAGTCCTATTGTCTTTGGCAGTCAAAGTTGACTGGAAGTTGCATCAATATGATGTAAAGAATGCCTTCCTTCAGGGTAACTTGGAGGAAACCATTTTCATGGATGTTCCTCCAGGCTTTCAAACTGATAAAGGTTGTGTAAGCTAAATAAGGCCCTCTGTGGATTAAAGCAATCCCCTAGGGCCTGGTTTGGAAGATTTGCCAAAAGCATGATCAGTATGGGATACAAACAGAGTCAAGGGGATCATATCCTATTTATCAAACATAATCTATCTGGGAATATCTCAGTTCTCCTAGTGTATGTTGATGATATCATCATCACTGGGGATGATGTGAGAGGAAATACTTTCCTTAAATCTGTTCTGTGCAAAGAATTTGATATAAAGGAACTGGGAAAGTTGAAATACTTCCTAGGGATTGAAGTTCTTTACTCTGATCTAGGGATCTTTATCTGTCAGCAAAAATACATCCTGGACCTTCTCAAAGATCTAGGAAAGTTGTGGTGCAAACCAGTGGATACACCTACTGATCTTAATCATGGCCTAACACTTGCACCAGAAGATGAACAAGTGGACAAGCAATCTTATCAAAGACTAGTGGGAAGACTAATATATCTATCTCACACCAGACATGACATTGCTTATGCTGTCAATGTTGATAGTAGATACATGCATAATCCTAAGAGATGTCATCAGAAGGCTGCTGAGAGGATTGTTTATTACTTAAAGAGCTGTCCAGGCAAGGGCATTCTGTTTAAAAAGGGATATCAGAAGACCATGGCTGCTTACACAGACTCAGATTATGCAGGATGTCAAGATGATAGAAGATCTACCTCTGGACATTGTGTATTCTTGTTTGGGAATCCTATAGCATGGAGGTGTAAGAAACAACCGGTTGCAGCAAGGTCCAGTGCAGAAGCAGAGTTCAGATCTCTTGCTATTGGTGTATGCGAATTACTATGGCTCAAGATCATTCTGGATGATCTTCAAATCCAAAGAATCTCACCTATGATCCTATACTATGATAATCAGTCTGCCATAGATATCTAACATAACCCTGTGCAACATAATAGGACCAAGCATGTGGAAGTGGACAGACACTTTATCAAAGAAAAACTTGACAATGGATTGATCAAAACCGTCTTTGTTCACTCACAAGAGCAGATTGCTGATCTACTAACAAAGGGTCTTCCAAAGAAGCCTCTCAACTATCTCCTTGGCAGGCTGGGAATGATTGATATCCACTCACCAGCTTGAGGGGGGGTGTTAGAAATCCTGTCTATCTGTTATCTTATTATTATAATAATATTAGTTTTATGTAATATCCTTTGTCACCTTTATTACCCTTAAATCTTATAATAATTAAGGTGTACAAAAGAGTAGTTACTTTTTTGGCCTTTTTTCTAGCTTTTAGTGGCTGGGACACTGTCCTTGTTACCGTTGGAACAGTGTCCCCAGACTCACCTTTATTCCAACTAGCCGTTGGAGCTCTCTTTCTAGTATTTAAGGATGAGGTAGTTGTAATAACAATTAATGAGCTTTCTATTCTATAATAAAAAGAATACTTTCCTCATTGCTTTATTTCTTTACACTATTCTTCATCTACAAATAAGAAAATACTAAACATTCTCTTACCACATCACTTTATTCACTCCACTGCTTTTTTACCATTATTTTATTCATTATTTTACTTTAATATAATCTCTCTCACCAATCATTACTTTATCTACATAAATTTCAAAAAAAAACTTTTCAAATTTCTAATCATTACTTCACTTTATTTTATTATATTTTATTCCCCTGATTCGTTTCAAGTCGAAATAATTCATTTCCAAACAGACCTTAAATTTCTCATGGGTCTAAACCCCAATCTTGATGATACTTGGTATGAAACATTTCCCATCAATAAAAACTGTCTCTGAAATCAAGCATGAAAGAATACGAGAAAACTCATACTAACGGTTGTAAATTTCAGGATTTGAGTTCTAAGGAAGGGATTGGCAATGTTGAAGCTGTCTCTGGACTGTTCATCTTCAAGACCTCCTACTCTAACAAAGCTATTGACCATATTTCAAAAGGCTTCACTAGTAGTGTTACTGATTCTAGTTGTAACAAGATCCTGTTGCTTCATTATAGATTAGGCCATCCTAATTTTGCCTATTTAAAATGTTTGTATCATGAATTATTCAATGTTAAAAATGTTGATTCCTTACATTGTGAAATACGTCAATTTTCTAAACACACCAGGACTTGTTTTCTTGAAAGGGGGTATCAACCCTCTAAACCTTTCACCATGATCCATAGTGATATATGGGGGCCCTCTAAGAAAACTACTATCACTGGAAAAAGGTGGTTTGTAAGCTTCATTGATGACCATAGTACGGTTACTTGGCTATTTCTTCTAAAAGAGAAGTCGGAAGTGGGGCAAATATTCAAAAATTTATATACCATGATCTAGAACCAATTTTGTACTGAGATAAAGTACTGAAAACTGATAATGGTAAGGAATATTCTGGAAAAAAAAAACCCTCACATCATTCTTCTCTGAGAAAGGAATTGTCCATCTGAGTACTTGTGTGGACTCTCCCCAACAGAATGGGGTGGAAGAAAGAAAGAATATGCACCTTCTTCTGGAAGTGGCTAGAAGTGTGGTGTTTACAATGACTGTCCCCCTAAATTCCTATGGGGAGAGATTGTCCTAATAGCTACCTACCTAATTAAAAGGATGCCCTCAAGGGTCCTGAATTATAAAACACATGTCCATGTACTAAAGAGTCATAATCCTGAAATACACCTACTAAGCAACCTTCCTCTGAAAGTGTTTGGATGTACATGTTATGTACACATTCACTCTCAACACAGAGGTAAGCTTGATCCTAGTCTATCGGATGTGTTTTGTGGATTACTAATCCACCCAACTAGTATAATAAATGATACTGCTCTTCAACAAGAATGTTTTATCGCACTATGGATGTCACTTTCTTGCTCTGAAATTCAGGGGGAGAGTTTCAATGAATTCCATCAGGCAAGGAACATAGAAGTTCCTGAGTACAATGATGAAAAGAACACAAGAGCTACACCTCATAATCCAGAGGATGAAGTACTAGATCAATCCAGTACTAAACCTATTGAGTCTGAGCCTATTCAAGAGCCTAACATAATCATCTATTCCAGAAAAAAGGAAGGCTCTCTTTCAGGAACCCAGACAAACTTGCTACAGACCTATATGAACATCATGAGTTTCAAAATATGGATACACCTTATCAGACTCATGATGGTCAAAATACGGGCACTCAAAGGTCTCCTGATACCCAGGAATCTGATAAACAGGAACATGATGTTCTAGAAAAACCTGATAATGGAGTCAATCATGATGAAAGACACATTGCCCTAAGGAAAGGGACAAGAAGTTGTACTTCTCATCCCATCTACAACCTACTATCCTAATATTAACTATCACCTAAGTTTCATACTTTCACAAGCAGTTTGGACTCAATCCCAATACCCAAAGTTGTGCATTAAGCCATGACTGTTCCAGAATGGAAGAAAGAGGAAATGAATGCCCATGTCAAAAATGGGACTTACAATGTATTCTAGCCGTTGGGGCCTTCTCTTTATAATTGTAAGAATATTTATCACACCCGATAAGTGGATCTAATAAAACCCTCTCTTTCCCTAAGTTCTAAAGCTCTATTACTTTGTACAATAACAATCACAAACTCGACAGCCAAAGCTATCTTCAGTGGTCATAGTCCGTTAAAAATGTCCACTAAGAGAAATATCCAAACGGAGAGATATCGACACCAAAGAAGGATCGTCAAATGCTATCAAAAGTGTAAGAATGAGAATAATCTCATCACGTCGTGGCTCATCAACTTCGATGGACACTGACATTGGTGAAGCAAAAAACAACTGATTGTATCCAGAAGTAGTACAAGCTCTAGTGTGTGAAGTTATATGGATTAGAAGTCTTATATGAAATGAAAGTTCACCTGCAAAGAAACGATATAGTTAAAGTGTGACAATAAAGCACATTCGAAATGGCAAGGGTCATGACATGACGGAACCAAACATGTAGAGATAGACATTTCATAGAAGAAAAGATTGAAAATTTTGAAGTTCATCTAGAGTTAACCCCAACAGAGGCGCAACTTGCATACATTCTTAGAAAGGCTTTAACAACAGACACAACTTGAGGAGTCAAGTAGCACGTTAGGAATGTAGGATATAAACATCTAACATATCCCCACCTTGAGGGGGGGGTCAATAAATACTCTCAAAGATGGTAGATAAAGTTCGTTAAAAGCGAAGTATTTACATATAGGTCGTTAGTCAACATTCTTAGCTGTTTTAACTTAGATAACATAGATTATTGGGGTTGTTACGAGTTTGTCACATAGCTTTATCTTCAAAATATAGTTAGGAAACAATTTATAAGTATTATGTACTTCTTTCAATAATTAAGGACTCGGAAGAGTTTGATCTACAAATCCTTTTGTTTTCCATTATTTTAGGTTGTGAAAACTTTTTGTGCACAATGATTACTGAACATCCTGAATGAGGAGGCTGGAATTTATTTACATGTATTTCCCGAGACATTTTTTTAAGGATATTTGGATAGCATACTCTTTTGATTCAAGCCCAAATACCTTAAGCATCATAAAATACATCCAAAAAATCATGACAGCCTGGGAAAAGCTCTTACCCATCGGAGCTATAATACATTACCTTTAAAACATTCACAAGCTTGTTGAGCTGTTCTACAACTTGCTGGAGAACCTTTTCTGTTCCAGAGACAACAATTGTAAAGAGTGCCTTGTCCTCGTTCAGGCCAACAGCAAGTGACTCGATGTTGTAGCCCCTCCGAGCAAAAACCCCAGCTATACGGTTTATGATCCCACTTTCATCTCCAACAAACACAGAGATTGTGTGCCGTTTCATCCTGAAAAAATGCATTCTCTGGCATTAGACAAAAGTCTAAACATTTGCTATATGCCCTCATGAAACCCCGACTTGCATAAGTCAAAGATCAGCAAGAAAACAAAATCTTCTCTTTCATCCATTCTAGTATTAACCTGGCAAATACCCGTTTAGAAAAGAAAAGGGAGGTACCCTCTAAAGTTCTAATCCATTAGTCAGAACCCCAACTTGCTTAAGTCAAAGATCAGAGAGAAAACCAAAAAAGTGCATCATTTTCTTTCATCTGTTATGATATATACCTGGCTGATATTCATTTCAAAAAGCAAACGGAGGTTCCCTCTAAGGCTCTACCATAAGTCAACTTCATAGTCACGCAAATTACAACATCAGATACTAAATAAGTAATACTTAAAACAAAAAGGAGACCACCATTTGATTACTACATCAAAAATCAAAAGTTGCAGAACTTCGCTAAATTTGAACATTCCACTACTACCCCTGGTTTCAATAAAATACTGTCACGTTTTTGGCATGATTTGCAAATTAAGTACAGAGCTTTTAACAAAACACATCCTAATCATCCTGAATACCCTTTATTTTAAGTAACATTTACCTTTTAAAAAAAAGTACCAATTTTGGCTAATACTGAATGAGCTCAAGGTTTTTGTAGAATATTGGGTTATATAGAATCCTTTTGTCAACAGAATCAAACCATCGCCAAAATCAAACTCAGAGTGAAGTATCGTTGATTGAGTATCCAAAAAATGGACGTTGAATAGATAAGGATTGGTAGAAATTCCCACTTGAGCAATTCATCAATGAAATCTTGAAAAGTACTGGGCATTATTTTGAAGTACAATTCATTAAAACTCACCTAAGGAATAGACAATTAGAACACTAAATCTAACGTAATGCAGCTGGATTAAATCTGAATAGACAAAAACAACATGCACTAAAAATATTCCACGTTAATTCAAAAAAAAATATTCCACGTTCCGTACTACCTCGAAGAACTAGGCGCAAGCGGTGGTGGTTGACGAGGTGAGGACGCATCGGCGGCCAATATACTCGCTGCATTATAGGGGCCGCTGCCACCGCTGGTATTTGTGCTCGCATGAACAGCGACCGGAGATTGTAACAACATTCTGCTATTATTCTTCATCAGCATCCCGGACTCTAGTTTATGACACATTGGTGCTGGCCTCGGCGCTGGTATATTAGTCTCAATGCCCGTCACCGGGAAATGGCGAACCACAGCCGCCGCCGCCATTGTTTTTTTTTCTGCTCCACACTTGGAGATGCTCTTCGCGGAAGTAGTTGTATTTACTGTGAAAATAGAATTAGATTTTTTTTTTTTTTTAGAAAACCGTGAAAATAGATTTAGTTAGAGCACATACAAGAAAATATAAAATAAAAAAATTTGGGTTTAAATAGGATATTTATAAATAAATAAAAACTGTACAATCTGTTCGGAAAAAAAAAAAAAATATACTGCACTAATCATTATCAAACTACATTATTATCCATGTCATGTTAGATGTAGTTCTCGTGTCTTCCATATAGCTTGGGTTATCACACCAATTTAGGGGCCCTGTGGCGATCGTCATGGTGGAATTCTTCGCTGAGCCAATACCAAATACTTGAAATTAGTTCCCGAAACAGAAGCCTCTAGAAGACGATGTTATCTTTCTTGTACATGTCCTTTTTGTAAACAATTGTCAAGCCAGGCTGGGACATCATGGGTGTTGAAAAATTCGTGCCAATATTGGTGGTGCACGATATCTTTCCACATTCAACGGATCCAACAACAATCTCTAATGGCGTGAAGGATGGATTCATTATAGCTTCCACAGGATGGACACGAATCATCGTTAATAACGTGTCTCGCAGTAAGTGTGCCAGCTGTGGGGAGGGAGTTCATACGTATGAGCGGCCGCGCGATGGTTGCCTCGATCGGGCCTTTGATATTCCGGTTCGTTTCCAATTCACACTATCATTACTCCCTTGGGTTGAAATTTACAGACTTCATGATAGGCCAAGCTCACCGAGAATTTGCCGGAGGGTTGGCCGGCCCAAGAAGGTGCTCCTGATTCGTCCAAAGTGAATATCTCTCTCAGTTCATTCGCAGCAAAACAAGTATGTCGCCATATAAAAGAGAGGTCGGCTTCGGAGTCGCAAAAGGTGAACCGTATTTTTGTGTCATAATCTGCACTCAAAGTTTGTTAGGATCACAAAATTTGCCACACGAGTTTTGCTAAAAATGCGATGATTCATCTATCGGGCTTTGCGTATTGCTAAACCACCATGAGGTTTGGGTCGACGAGATATTTTCCCAAGCTACATGGTGAATTCTCCGCTTTTCTTCGTTGTCAGCCCAAAAAAATCTACGGGCAAGCCTGTCCAGTTCATCTGTTATAGAGGCTGGTAATTTGACCGTCTGCATGTGGTAAAAATCCGTCATGGTAAGCACTGTTTGGGTGAGGATGGCTCGACCAGCAGCCGAGAGAGAGAGTTAGCTTTCCACGCCTGAAGCTTGGACCAAACTTTATCAACAATGAAGGTGAAGTCCTCTTTTTTAACTCTTCCATGGTGCAACGGAACGCCAATGTATTTTTCAAAGTGTTGGGTGTGTGTCATTCCGAGGACTTCCATAATATAACTAGTGGTTTGAGAGCCGATATTAGGAGACGCAAACTTTGATTTCTCAATGCTAACTTTCGCCCAATATAGCACAAAATTCTTGTAAGACTCGATCCATTTCCTTGGCTTGATCAATAAAGGCTTGAAAAAGAATAAGATCGTCCGTGAAAAAAAAAGATGAGAAAGTCGTTGTCCACCCCGTGAAATCATTATCGGTTTCCATTTGCCATCATTTATTGAAGAATTTATCATCTGACTTAACACCTGCATCACAAGAACAAACAAATACGGGGCTATGGGTCCCCCTGTTTGAGGCCATGCCGTGGGGTGAATGCCTCAAGAGGGTGACCATTCCAAAGGACCTTCAGGGAAGTGCTGGATAGGGAGTACATAATAAGATCAATCAGACCACTGCAGAAGCCAACCAACTGAAGAATGTGTCTTAGGAATTACCAGTTAACCCTGTCATAGGCTTTTTCTAGATCCACTTTAATAATCATAATACCTTTCCGACCTGACTTTCGTTTCATCGTGTGAAGAACTTCTTGAGTGATAATAATGTTGTCCGAGGTCTGTCTTCCGGGAATGAAAGCTTTTTGGCAATTGTCCGCGAGTTTTCTAATCACTAGACGCAACTGATTGGCAATAATTTTGGTTATAATTTTTGCGGACACATTAGCGAGTGCTATCGGGCGGAGCTGAGTAACTGATTCCGGCGAATGAACTTTCGGCATTAGCGAGATGAACAACATGTTTGCCTCAGAAGGAAAAGAGTGCCTCTGGAATGCGTTAGTGACCCAAGTAATAACAGATTCACCTACCACTTCCCAGTCGTGTTGGAAGAAAATCGGGGGGAAACCGTCCGGCCCTGGTGATTTGAAAATATCAAATAAGGCTGCTCGTATTTCATTGCTGCTGACCGATCTGTTAATAAGTCTTCTATCTGAGTGGCAGAGGGTCGGGACGCGGAGGTTTTCCGTGAAAGGATCAACTGGTTCCTCTCCGTATAAGTCAATAAAGAACTCACGGACCATATGTTGAAGCAATAAAGGGTCATTGATCCAATCGCCATTGGTATTCTTTAGATAAGTAATATTACTTCTCCCCCGTTTTCAAATGGTAGAAAGGTGAAAATATTTGGCGTTTCTCTCTCCGTTTTCAATACAATTCAGTCGCGATTTCTGGAGCCATTATATTTCCTCTTGATCAAGTATTTCTTCATATTCTTGTAGTAAGTCTCATTAAGATCACTTAGAATTTTGAGGGTGCTTTCGAAGTGCCATTTGAATACCATTAATGCAAGCTTGGCATCCGGCTGTCTATGGAAAATGTTGCCAAAGACATTTTTATTCCAACGCCGTAAATCAAAAGCAAGGGACATCAGAGAGAGGTGCAGGAAATCCCCAGAGTTCAGCCAGACACTAACCAAAAAATCCCGAAAAGCAGTATGTTGCAGCCAGCAAGCTTGGAAACGGAATGGTCTAGTGAGTATGCCATGGTTTACTTCCGGTTCTAGCGCCAAAATAATCGGATGGTGGTCGGAGTGAGTACGAGGAAGATGAAGAACTGTCGAAGTTGGAAACCGGTCCCACCGTTTATTATTTCAAAGAGCTTGATCGAGGCGTAATTCTATAGTAGAGAGAGAATGAATCGAGCTGGACCATGTGAATTTAGGTCCTTGGTAGGGTATATCAATAAGGCCGCACATATTAATTGCCCTTCTCATCCGTTCAACAGAGGGCCTTAAAACCGGTCGACCACCCTGTTTATCATCATCATTAACCACTTGGTTGAGATCACCAATAATACACCACGGAGTCCGAATAAACATAGCCGCTTCCTAAAAACGTTCCACAATTCTTCACGAATAATGGGAGTTGGCGAAGCGTAAGTCAAAGATAGAATCCAAGAAACCATGTGATTATCAACTACTGCCAGAAACATTGTTAGGTTGGCAGCAAAAAGTAAACGCAAATCTACAACTGAGTTATCCCAGAAACACCACAGACCACCACTGAACCCACGAGCTTCAATTGCAATCAAGTTTGAGAAATTAAAATTGCGTAAAATATGGTTGCCCTTAGTGTTAGGAACTCTTATTTCCATAAGGAATAAAATATCCGGATGATGGACCAAAACTAAATCTTTTAAATGGCGATAGAACGAGGAAGAGGCAGCTCCTCGACAATTCCACGATAAAATTTTCATTGATCAATAATGGCAGGAAGAGAGGGTTGTCCAGAGACAAAACATAACTGTGAACGATTATCCATAACTGATTGAAGTGCATCATTTACCAACGGGTCCGGAGGGTTATTTTTAACATAAGTAGAGTCATGCGAGTGGCACTCTCTGTTGCAACCATTTCATCAACTACCATGGCCTCTTTTAAGGCAGCCCCAATTGCGGTAATACGACTGTCGGAATCTTTAGTCACATTTGTGATGTCTGTGAGGGGGAAAAGGAGAAACTCAATGGTTTACCAAGAGTAGGAGCTGGAAAAGATACCGGAGTGGACTCGGAATTGCCATGAACTGGAGTTGTCTAAATTTGAACTTTGTTTGAAGCTATAGGGATACCACATCTTCCTCGGCCACGGGAACCCGTTAACCAGTTGCTTCTGCTAACTTGGCGGATTACCGGTGAGGAAGTGACTTGATTAAGAGCCCAAAATTGATGTTGCAAAGTCTCCACAGGAGTTGGAGCATCACCGGAGCCAATATCATGTTCTTGCAAGGCTGCGAACCTAGAACCAGTGGGTCGGGTTTCCAAATAATTCGCAGGCTGCTCGGTTCTTCTTTGGGCAGGGGCACTTGGATCTTCAGCAGTAGGTGTATTTGTCTGTGATACATTTTTCTGAGCCGTATTGCGTCGTCTTCGGTTCATGGCAAGCATCCAGGGGAGAAAGGGATTGGCTTCTGTGGGCATGGGGCATTTTGGGAGGTTCAGCAGGTGGACTAGCCGAGGTATCCATGTCTGAGGCCTTATGGGGACAATTCTCAGTCTTGTGGCTATAAGTGCCACATTCAAAGCAAATCATGTGCATCCCCTCATATTCAATTGTATAGAGATCATCATCTAGCAATACCGCAGTCGGAAGAGGTTTATTCATTTATATTTCCACACAGACCCTAGCATATTTGCCCCGTTGATTGCCGAGGGAGGTAGCATCGACTTTCTTAGCATTTCCCAGACAATTCCTCACTTCAATCAAGGTTTCTTCCTCGAAATATTTGATAGGCACTCTAGGTATCCTTGCCCAAACTAAGGTGGATTGAATGGGCTCGTTAGAAGGATGAAAAGAATGCCTCCACTTTGAAATCGTTATGTAGTGATTTTGTATGAGCCAGGGGCCGTTTTGGAGCACATGATCGTAGTCTTCCTTACTCACAAATCGGACAATGTACTAACCATCTTCAAGATTTGTGAATTCGATATGTTTCCCCTTTGACCACATATCCGTCAATCGAGCTTGTAGAAGCTTGAAGCTGACATTTATGCCTAATACCTTTATAATCAACGCGCTCCTCCAAGGCTTCCACATTGTTTTTAGTTTCTCTTACGGAATGTGGACTTCCTTCACGCCGGACAGGGTCACTGGCTTTTTCACAGCCTTCTATTTCAAATAGTGGTCCATAAAACCCACCATGTCTTCTTCCGTTTCGTTGTCCTCGGTGTACAATTCATGGAATACTTTAGCCGGGCGAATGACATCAACCCCACTACGGAGGTTCCACACAGATTCACCGACAGATGGCAACGGAGCTTCCTCGACAGCTCTTTGCTTGAGATGACTTGAGTTGTGATTCAGGAGGTCTTGCTTCTCACTAGAGGGAGGAGGGAGGACTCCCTGCATTTGGATTGACAGGAAATCGGCAATGAGGTGAACGACGGCAGAGCAGAGTAGCGGCTAGGTTTTAGTAAACTATCTTTCTTTCACCGAAGGAAATTCGTTAAGTTAATGGAATTTTTGAAATAACTCTACCGCACTTCGGATGAGAAAATATAAATTCACGTGACTCTACTGGTCTTTTTTTGATTTTTTTTTCAGATCGTGTAATGCCTGACATCATTTTTTCAAGTTTCCTACGGATTTCCTCAAAAAAAAATCCTATGGAAATTTATACGGACATAAGTCAACCCGTGCAAATTAACACGGGATCTATACACCCCACATGTAATTTAAAAAATGGCCAAACCATGGAAGCCACATGTAAATTTGAACATTGTTGGTCCAAGCCCGTGCAAATTTGCACGGCTTAGATCCACCACGAGGTAATTTACATGTATGGTGGGTGTATCTGCCAATATTTCAAATTGCATAGGATGTGTCATCAGGCCGTGTCGATTTGCAATTGGCGTTTCATGCCTAGTGCAATGGCCATTCCTTGAGTACACGCCACGTGTGACTTTGCACGGGTTGGTGACACGTCCCGTGCCTTTTCTAACGTTTTATCTGAGAATGATTTCCTTCTTCCTCACAATTGCATATTCGGTTTAAGGGAAAAAACATAGAGCGTGATAGAGTAATTGAGAAATTATGATTCACACTTGAATGGTTGTGGTACAACGTACGTTTATAGGTACAATAGGGGTTTTTAGATCCATAATCTCTATAATACAAAATACAAATTATCTATCATGTCTCTCTATCTACTATTAAGAGCCAAAAATGCCCTCTTCTTGTGTGTCCACATATGTATTTTTTGAGGCAAAATGTACAGGTGACACGTGCCCTTCTTACCATATATAATTTCTTTTATCCCGTTTTTTTGGACTTATTGCAGCACAATTAATATATTCTAATTTTTTTTGTTTTCTTTTTTCCTTCTAACAAGTGTCGGGAAATTTTCAAATCCCTATCACCTCAGCCGATTGCAAAATGGGTTTGCTATTTCCATCATTCCAGAAATCTCGGATTTCCATGGGGAAGAAGGATTTTACCATCCGGCAAAGATTTCACTGCAATTTATCCAGTGGTTCCTACACGTTTTAGAACGAAGTAGGTCTAATCAGGGACTATAAAGCTGGGTCAAGAAGCGGCGACTGATGGAGAGCAGAAGAAGCTTTTTACACGGTGGATTATCTATCTACTATTAATAGCCAAAAATGCCCTCTTCTTGTACGTCCACGTATGTATTTTTTGAGGCAAAATGTACAGGTGACACATGTCCCTCTTACCATATATAATTTCTTTTATCCCATTTTTTTGGACATATTGCAGCACAATTAATATATTCTAAATTTTTTTGTTTTCATTTTTCCTTCTAAGTGGTGTCGGGAAATTTCCAAATCCCTATCACCTCAGCCGATTGCAAAATGGGTTTTCGATTTCTAGTGCTGTTAAACGAACAGAGCCGTTCGTGAACAAACTCGTGTTTGGCTCGTTAGTGTTCGTGATCGTTTGTTCATTTATCTTAACGAGCCGAGCTCGAACATGACTGTAGGCTCGTTTGCTTAACGAGCCGAGATCGAGCTTGGTTCGCGAACGTTCGATTATGTTCGCGAACGTGCTTATATAATGTTTGCGAACATGTTTGCGAATATGCTTATATAATGTTCGCGAACATGCTTATATAAATACATCAATTTACAGTAACCTTGACTCAAATGAGGATAATTCATTCATCTAATAGATATTATAGATTTGATTTATATAATATTTAGATATTTTTATAGTAATTTTAGTTGTGTAATATATGTAATTTTAATGTCTAACATATTATTTTTACATTTGCACTTTATGATTTATATTTTAACGAACCGAACTCGAGCCGAATTCGAGCCAAAGTTGAGCCAAAAGGAAAAAAATATGTCTAACGAGCCGAGCTCGAACGAGCTCGAACATTTTATCTTTTAAACGAGCCGAGCTCGAACAGAATTTTTTGTTTGTTTATCAAACGAATGAGCTCGAACGAGCTCATGAGCTAAACGAGCTCATGAGCTAAACGAGCTCGAGTTCGAACCACCAATACTCAGCTCGGCTCGGCTCGTTAACAGCTCTATCGATTTCCATCATTCCAGCAACCAAATCTCGGATTTCCATAGGGAAGAAGGAATTTACCATCTGGCAAAGATTTCATTGCGATTTATCCA
Source organism: Gentiana macrophylla (assembly GCA_026214975.1). Lineage (NCBI taxonomy): Eukaryota > Viridiplantae > Streptophyta > Magnoliopsida > Gentianales > Gentianaceae > Gentiana > Gentiana macrophylla. Next base: position 71,162,141 of record CM047816.1, on the reverse strand, counting down.
GTGGATTAAGCGACGCCTACACGTTTTAGAACGAATTAGGTCTAATCAGGGACTATAAAGCTGGGTCAAGAAGCGGCGACTGATGGAGAGCAAAAGAAGCTTTTTACACAGTGGATTATTTCTAAGGATGTTATGCGATCGAAGGCTTTTACACGATGGGTGTTTTATTGAAGGTTTTTATCCAGTTAATAGCATTATTTTTTCTTTTTCTTCTCTGTATATAATCGCTGCCCTTTCAGTCTTTATAAGCAAGCTTATTTTCTCCCCTCATACTCACCAAACTCTCTTTTCCACTCTTCAAATTTTCTCTGTTAAATAAAGCAATCAAAACTACTGTTGCATGTAGTTTTCTTTGTCCCCTGTGTTGATTATTTATTATGTGTGCAGGCATATTTTTTTCCTGCCGTAAATGTCCTTCATTCTTTGTTTGCAGTGATGTTTTGTTAGTTGAAATTTATTGATTTAGGTTCTTTATTACTCTGATGGCTTCATTTATGTATGCATGTCTGTTATTCATGTTGGAAATGTACTTATATCCTCTTTTTCTACTACCGTGCCTGTTGGAATTAATGTTTTTAGCTTGTGCATTTAGTTAGTTGATGTGGTTTTAACAAATAGATTTCACATCATTCCTTGTCTCGTTTTTAAAAGTTATAAAGAATAGCTACTTTACAAAATATGGTTCATCCCGTTTTTTTCTTTTCGTTAATGTGGTATAAGAAAATTTGATTTGGATTTGTGAGTTTGGGTTTGGATATGTGATATAAATTAATATGGTGGTCTTTTCTTGTCTCTAGTTAATGTATTATGTATACCTTTTTTTGTTTCATTCCTTTTCAGAACCTTGGATTGGAACAAGCTACGTACTTAAAAAAAGGGTCTTTGTTGTTTTAAGCATAGTTTTATATGTCTGAGTATGGTCCATTTTTTATATTCTAATGTGTTTCCATATGTACTCCACTATATATATTTTCCTGACATGTCTGATGCCTGCAAGATAGAAACTTGTTGGGTTGTATTGGTCACCATCAGATGATGCACATTTCGAAACATTTTAGTATGTGTTCAAGAACCTTCAATCGAAACAAGCTACTTTATTGCATACTTTGTGAAGACATTAGACATGTGTTCGCATACTACAATAGTATGTGCTTTGTTACTACAAAGTGTTCTCTGTATGGGTACATAGTATGTGAACACTTTTTAGACATCAGACATGTGTACACATACTACAATAATATGATCTCTCTGTTACTACAATGTATGCAAAATATAAACTTTGTAGTATGTGGATACTTTGTAAAGACATCAGGCAATAGAGTATATGTTGTCTGTTACTTTATATGCCTTTGTTGGTCCCGAGGGACGGAGGAGGTTAGGTTAGCCGAAAGATGGATATCAGTTCAAGAACGTAATGTGCCCCTACTTTTTCAGGGTAAGAAGGGGTAGAGAAAATGCCTCGAGCCAATGTTCGAGTACCAGGCGCTACGGCGCTGAAGTAACCCATGCCATACTCCTAGGAAAAGCTCGAAGGACTATAAGCAAAAATGTACTCTCCAATTGGTTGGACCGTAGGTGCGATGATTTACTTCACGGGCTAGGTCTCTGGTTCAAGTCCAGGATGGCCCAGTGATCGCGTGCAAATCACTTACTAGCAATATGACTAGGTATATCGTAGTAGAGTACTGGCGAGTCAAGGTCAATCCCACAGAGACTCGTAAGAACGTCTAATTATCAAGATTGAGCTTGTCACGATAATGGTCTACGACCAACTATAATATAGACAGTGGTAAATTTGGTGCCTCAAACTAACAAGGTTATGCTTGTTCACATGAAGCAAAACGAGTTTCTAATGTATTATTTCAATTATGAGTAATTAGTTATTTCCCCCACACATGCAACAGTCCTATCCATTGATGAATTTATTCATTGTTCAGCTACGGGTACAACTCCTAACCCTACCTACTCCGACAATGGTAGTAGACAATCTATACACAAGCTACCCTCATTAATTGGTCCGTAATAGCCCATACGCATAAAGAACTAGAGTTGTCGATATTGAGGGCTAACTCATACCGCAAACCTGCCTAGACAGCTGTCGACATTGATCAGCACATTCCTAGGGTCCATTCAAGATAATGTCCAAACATAGTACTTCACTATTCGTATTTCATACTAGTTTACGATGACATGCAAATATTTGATCAAGCTACTAACATGTAAATTAAATCTATCGATCAACGTAGCTGGCGCCGATTATCATGAACTAGTAATTTACTAGGTATTCAGATCTAGCGATATAGACCATCGTAGATCTGAAGAACACAACTACTATTCCATGATTTCTTTACCAACGAATTAGATCTATAACACATGGGGTAAAATAAACTAACTACTATATAATTATACTAAATAAGAAATTAAAACATGCTATTCGAATAAAACAACGATAGATCTACATCTTGGAAAAGACATAAAAACATACCCTCGAAGATGAGCGTAGATCTCCTCGAGATCTCTCCTGGCGGCGACCTCAAGTCGTCTCTCCCACTGAGAACTCATAAAATAATAAAATAAAGAACATAGAACTTTTATTGCATAATTTTCCTTGAATAATTTGGGTACCAATGTTACATTGAAGTCTGAGGCGAAGCCTCTTATTTATAGCTATCTAAACCGACTTAGAAACACCTAGTTCTACCCCTCGTCCAAGAAAACGAGTTTCGGAAGGATCTGGACTCTCGGTAAGTCAGCACCGCCTCCCGGTAACCGGGGGTATTTTTGTCCTTTTTCTTCAGCCGACTTAACTTGGAAGGTTCTGGAATACCCTAGGCCCATTCTTTTCGTTCAGTCCACTCCAGATTCATCCATCATGCTCAGTCCAATATTTCGTATCCCGAAAATCATTAAATAATGCACGAAATAATATCGAAATAGGGAAAATAAACGCTAAGTGCAGATTTATCGACTCACGAACCCGACATATGCTATTCAACTCAAATGGTTCATATTTATAGGTCGAAATAATTATTTTTAGCTCATAATGGATAGAATGTTGATGCCTTAGGACAGACTATTTTAACCGTCATCAACTACCACCCACTAGCCTTCTGCTCGTCCGCGAGGAGAGTATCAAGGCGGAATGTACCTCCAAGAGCAATCTCCATCAACTACCATATATTCAATCAAGATTTCCGGCAGAAACATATTAAGCCACAATTCATAAGCTTCTCATTAATCACTACTTACCACGCATCAATGTGTCGTGTGATGAATCAGTCGTGATAGTGCGTTCGTGAGGAGAATCAAGTTGTATTAACCACACAATCTTAACTTACCTACGCATACACTCTCTCATCTTGCTTTCAGACTTGGTTACACAACATGGTACCTCAATGGGGTCGGGCGGACTTGGGGACTGAGCATCGCTCTTAAGTCTTCGTTTGTTTCCTTTTATGCGAGGGTCGTGCCCTTTTTACACGAGTTCGCTTCCCTCATTGCCTTTATTGCATATTTTTCTTTTTCTTCTTTTTTGCTTCTTTTCATTTTTTTTCTGGCAGATTTCCTCACTTTTTTCTCTTTCTCTCACAAGTCCGTTTGTCCCGGTTACCTCTCGTCATCCAAGTTGCTTCCCTTATCTTACAACAATTTGTTAAAGTATATAGACAGACAAATAATGATTTCCGGTTAAAACAACTCATCATATATTCTTAAACACTTTTCACTCAGATTATGTGCTCAAATATTGATTGCAATGATAGAATAATAATTAATAAGTTACTACTTCAAGAAACATAACATATGCTCGTTCTTCCATACTAAATTGAATATGTTATAGCTCACTTCAAATTGAACTTGGGCTCCTTTTTTACCGATTCCTTACTCGAAAACGTTCAAATAGACAACTAAAAACAGTGTTAAAATTTTCAAAATTATTCCCCTTTTCCGACTACCAGCTAAGACGCCTACCCCCACTTATTATAGACATTGTCCCCAATGACTAATAATAATGAAAGAAAAATGTACTTAGCTCTGGAATTGATCGGCTGAGTCAAAACGAATCTCGGAGCAGAATCATTAGCTCCTAGGTCATTCCTCTTCCAAGTTATTACCTGCGGTCCAAAATTCTTCCAAAAACGGTGAGTAACATACGAAGGGGAACAAGAAAATAAGGTGGCGGTAATTGTGCTACCGGAGGAATGCGCAAAAACAGTTTAAGCCACTTTATTATGCTATTGGCCTAAGCAAGACGCGAAAACTTTTGTGAGGGTATCACATGAGAATCGTGAAGGAAAAAACCACATATATCTCTAGTCAAATGGCCAAAGATATATGTGATGAAAAAAACCTTGCGATTGCCATGCTACTTTATTGACTCAAAATAACTAAAATAAACAAAAGCATAATTAAGGGTTTTAGAAATAGTTTTGAGTTTATAGTCGTCAGCTCGACTGTACTATTAGGGCTCCTTCATTCATATTCTGGCTCTATAAACGTAAAGATTTCCAACTCAGGGTTATACTTGTGCTCTAGGTAATGCTTCAGCCTGTGGCTGTTAACTGTGAAAGTCTGCCCAGAGTATTCATGTCTAACTTCACATGCTCCTGAATTGAAAACTTTCGTGACTACATGTGGTCCATACCATCTAGACTTCAACTTTCCAGGAAAAAGACGAAGACGCGAATTGTACACCAGCACTTTATCTCCAACTTAAAATGTGTGGTTCAGAATTTTCTTATCGTGCAGACACTTCGTTCTTTCCTCGTAAATCCTTGCATTCTCATATGCTTGAAGTCTAAACTCCTCCAATCTATTCAGCTCTAGCATCCTCTTAATCTCTCTATTCGTGACTTCTATTTGTCCACTCATCTGGGGATGATATGCTGCTGCAATCTTATGTCTAACCCCATATCTCATCATCAAAATCTCAAACAACCTATTACAGAAATGACTCCCTCCGTCACTAATTATGGCTCGGGCACTCCAAACCTCATCAAAATGTTTTTCTTAAGAAACCTCAGGACAACCCTGGCATCGTTAGTAGGTGAGGCAACTGCCTCCACCCATTTGGAAACATAATCAACTGCTACCAGGATGTAAAAATTTGATTCCGATGATGTGAAAGGCCCAACAAAATCAATTCCCTATACATCAAATAACTCCACTTCTATGTAGTACCTTTGTTGATGTCTTATCTGGACCATAGTGACCTCCAGCTTCTCTAGAATGACACATGTGCAAAATACTTGGAATCTCGTCATCATGGACGCATCTCCTAAGAATGGCATTAGGGCACAACTTGTATTGGTAGGGATCGTCCCAATGATAATGCTTCAGATATGTGAAAAACTTCTTCTTATCTGCATTTGTGAATTCTGGTGGTAGGTATCTTCCTGCTAGATAATTGACAATGTTAGCAAACCAAGGATATACCTTGCCCACTCTTGATGTATGTTGTCGGGACTGAGATTCCACTCGAGCTACCACTGAGATGGCAAAAAGTTGTTCATTGGGAAAGATCTCCCTGATCTCAGTCGGTTGCTCTTCTTCCAGCAAAGTTAATCTTGACGGGTGATCAACCACCTGGTTCTCAGTTACCTTTTTGTCCTTAATCTCAACATCAAACTCTTGTAAGAGTAGAATCCATCTCAACAATCTCGGCTTGGAGTCTTGCTTGGTTAAAAGGTATTTCAAAGATGCGTGGTCAGTGAACATAGTGACTTTCGATCCTATCAGATAAGGTCGAAACTTGTCAAATGCAAAGATGACAACTAAGAGTTCATTCTCTGTAGTCGCATAATTCCTCTGGGCACTGTTAAGGGTAGGACTGGCGTAATAGATAGGCTTAAAGATTTTATCCTCCCTTTGTCCTGTGGTCGCTCCAATCGCCGTGTCGCTTGCATCACACATAAGCTCAAAAGGTTTGTTCCAATTTGGTGCTACCAGAATTGGGGCGGTTATAAGCATTCACTTCAATGTGTTGAATGCTTTCTTGCATTCTTCTCTAAATACGAAAGGTACATCTTTTGCAAGTAATTCCATCAAAGGTCTAGAAACTTTAGAGAAGTCTTTGATAAACCTCCTATAAAATCCTGCGTGGCCAAGAAAGGCTCGCAACGTCTTTAAGTTCGTTGGAGGGGGTAACTTCTCTATCACCTCTATCTTTACCCTATCAACTTCCATTCCTTTCTTTGAAATCTTATGACCCAACACTATTCCTTCTGTAACCATGAAATGGCATTTTTCCCAATTAAGTACAAGGTTGGTCTCTTCACATCTCTTTAGCACTTTACTCAAATTGTCCAAGAATTTATCAAAGCTATCTCCAAATACAGAGAAATCATCCATGAAAATTTCCAGAAAATCCTCCACCATGTCCGCAAATAATGACATCATGCACCTTTCGAAAGTTGGAGGTGCATTATATAAACCAAAAGGCATGCGATTGTACACAAAAGTACCATAGGGACATGTGAAAGTGGTCTTTACTCGGTCCTCGGGTGCAATATGGATATGATAATAACCAGAATATCCATCTAAGAAACAATAAAACGCATGACCGCTTAATCTTTCCAACATCTGATCAATGAAAGGTAGGGGAAAATGATCTTTACGAGTTGCATCATTCAGTTTTTCTAAAGTCTATGCAAACTCGATGTCCAGTAATTAGTCTCACAAGGATTAATTCTTCAAACTCATTAGGTTGAACAGTGAATCCTCCTTTCTTGGGTACCACATATATTGGGCTTACCTACTCACTGTCTGCAATTGGGAAAATGATTCCCATCTCCAACATCTTTATGATCTCTTCCTTAACAACATCCTTCAGTTGTGGCGTCAACCTCCTTTGAGGTTGTGCTACCACTTTCTTCTCAGGGTCTACAGAGATCTTATGCATGCACACCGATGGCTTATTCCTCTAATATCTGCAATCGTCCACCCAAACGCTCCCTTATGCTCTCTCACTACTCTTAAAAGTTTCTCCTCCTCTAAGGGCGATAATAACAATGAAATTATGAGGGGAAGGGTATCATCTTGTAAGTATACTTACTTCAGGTGAGATGGCAAATGTTTCAACGTTAAGTTCCTTGGTGGCTCTTCTAACTATGATCTTAACAGCTTACCAGTCAATTGTAAGTCAAAGAACTTGTGCCACGAAGGTCTATGAATGGTTCCTCCTAAATCCACAGAAGATATAGGCTCTATTTCTCGTGCTTGACCTTCGCTACACCCAGGCCAGGTTTCCTCATAGCTTTCTTCTTCTTTCAGGAGTAAAGTCTCAGCTACTTCAGGGTCTAGTGCCACTTGCTGATATAATTCCAACACAAGTTTGTCTATGGCATCTAGCATGTAGCATGCTTCTCCTTCATCTTGTGCATACTTCATTGAATTCATCACATTGAATACTACTTTGTCCTCATTCACTCTCAGAATCAGCTCACCCTTATGAACATCTATCAATGTTTTACTCGTAGCTAGGAAAGGTCTTCCTATGATTAGTGGAACAATGTGGTTAGCTTCCATGTCTAGCACCAAAAAGTCTATAGGGAATACAAACTTATCAACTTTTACTAGAACATCCTCCACCACTCCACACGGTTGCTTCATAGACCTATCCGCTAATTGAAGGGTTATAGATGTTTCATTCAACTCTTTCATGCCTAACTTATGAAAGATGGAGAGTGGCATTAGATTGACACTGGCTCTGAGATCACACAATGCTTTATTTAGGCATACTCCTCCAATTGTGCATGGTATGAGGAAGCTCCCAGGATCTTTACACTTGGGAGGCAGTTTGCATTGCAAAACTGCCGAACATTCCTCGTTAAGGCATATAGTCTCAAGATCTAACAATTTCCTTTTGGTAGAGATTGCTTCTTTTAAGAATTTTACATACTCTGGCATTCCGGCCAGAGCTTCAACCAAAGGTATATTCACTTGCAACTTTTTAAACATCTCTATACACTTTTTATAACGCACATCATCATTGTTCGGCTTATATTTCCTAGGGGGATAGGGTAAAGTAGCAAAATTAATAGTTACAGTTCATGAAGACTTACTCGCGCCGATCTTTGCTCACTCTGCCTTTGTTCATCGATTTTTCGAGACTCGGTTTACCGGAGTAGTGTCCCGGTTTACCGGCCCATCTTTTTCTCCGATTCGATGCGTTACTGCTGGCGATCTTTACGATTCCACCTGGACAGTTGGTATAACTGGTCCAGGCAGTTCATTTCCGCTTCTAGTCATAATTGCATTCACGTCCTTCGGATTCTTCTCAGTATTACTTGGAAATCCTCCCGGAGGACGGACTGACACTTGTTCTGCAATCTGCCCCACTTGGTGCGACATATTCTGCACTAAGGCTTCTTGATTGGTCAGTCTTGTATCATTCTTCTAACAATATGAGGTGAAGTTTATATTCAGCTCAGTCGTGGATTTCGTAAGTTGATTGACCGTATCGGTCACAATTTAGCTCATTTTATCCATGGCTGCTTCCCAACCACCGGACTTGTTGAATTGAGGCATGAATCCACCAGTTTGTCTCGGTCTCTCTCCACCGTTTGAATCACTTTGTCGAAAACCCCCAGTAGGGTCACTTAGTCTAAAACCAGGGTGGTCATGAGAACATGGGCGATATATGCCCCCATAAGGATTTTCTTGCTTCAATATCTTGAACTTTCTCGACCTTGGCAATGCGATCTTGCATGCCATCTATCTTCTCATTCATCGCCATTAGCTGATATAAGATCTTTTGAGAAGTATCTTCTCTAAATACACCTTCAGCTACTTTGGCAGTTTCAACTTGATGCGTTCCCTATTGACTTGTAAGCGCTATTTGATCCAATTTCTCTTCGGCTTCTTCTGGTGATAGCAATGCAAAACATCCGTTGCTTGATGCATCAACTCTCATTTGTTCACTTGGCCACAATCCATGATAGAGACTATGCATTCGTACGGGCAAAGTGATATCATGGTGAGGGCATCTCCTCTGTGCTTCCTTAAATATTTCCCTAGCTTCTTCAAAGGTTTCAGTTGGTTTCTGCTTGAAATTCATAATGTCTTGTCTCATCTGCAGTGACTTCCCAGGCGGGAAGTACTTGTTCATAAATTTCTGCAACAGATCGGTCCAAGTTTGGATCGATCCTGGTGCTAGAGACATTAACCATAACTTTGCTTTGACTTTCAGAGTGAATGGAAATAATTTCAACTTAATGTTGTCTTTAGGCACTCCTACTGGCTTGACCGTGCTGACTATCTCCAGGAAGTTGGTGACGTGTACACTAGGATCTTCGTTCGGTACTCCATGAAATGTAGTGTAATTAGTCACCATCTGTATCACATTCAGTTTCGGGTGAAATACTTCAGCCGCATTCTCTGGCTGAACAATTGCTGGAATGAATTGCTCAATCGTCGGCATTGCATAACTCAATAGAGTTCTCCTATCTGCTTGTACCATAACTCCTGCTCAATTTTGTCCATTCTGTCCGTTCTGTGCCATGTCGATTTATGTATCCTTTAAATGTGGAATCTCTTCTTCCCTCTCATTGTGATCTCCTTCGTGCGAAATCAAGTCGTCCGCCAGCCTAACAGATTTCTCTCGAGTTTCCTTTCTCTTTTGCCTGGCAAACTTTTAAATCTCAGGTATGAATCTCTCGAGTTTGGCTGCTGAACTTAGTGTAGCATACTACACAAAAAAGAAAATAAAAGGTTAGTGACTTGCCTCGACGGCTGTTACACACGCCTAACAGACTCAGAAATACAGACTCTGACTACTAACTCGACTCTGAACTGACATAAACGATTCTGCCAAAACTGGACCCTCGGTTTACCGCAGTAGAGCCTCGGTAAACCGGCATCTATTTTTTTTTCCAAATTTTAACAGAACTGACTATGTACGACTCTAGTATAAACAGAATCAATTAAACAGACTCAAATATATACATAAAACTCAATCTTAAATAAAAAGTATTCTTGACACGAGTCCCCGGCAACGGTGCCAAAAATCTTGATCGTGTGCAAAGCACTTACTAGCAATAAGACTAGGTCTATCGTAGTAGAGTACTGGTGAGTCAAGGTCGATCCCACATAGACTCGTAAGGACATATAATTATCAAGATTGAGCTTGTCACGATAATGGTCTACGACCAACTATAATATAGACAGTGGTAAATTTGGTGCCTCAAACTATCAAGGTTATGCTAGTTCACACTAAGCAAAACGAGTTTCTAATGTATTGGTTCAATTATGAGTAATTAGTTATTCCCCCCACACATACAACAGTCCTCCCCATTGGTGGATTTATTCATTGTTTAGCTACGGGTACAACTCCTAACCCTATTTACTCCGACAATGGTAGTAGAAAATCTATATGCAAACTACCCTTCTTAATTGGTCCGTAATAGCTCATACGCATAAAGAACTAGAGCTGTCGATATAGAGCGCTAACTCATACCGCAAACTCGCTTGAGGCAACCGTCGACGACATTGATCAAAGACGCGTTCTGTGGTCCATTCAAGATAATGTCCAAACATAGCACTTCACTATTCGTATTTCATGCTAGTTTACGATGACATGCAAATAGTTGATCAGGCTACTAACATGTAAATTAAATCTATCGATCAACGTGCCGGCGCTGATTATCATGAATTAGTAATTTACTAGGTATTAAGATCTAGCGATATAGACCGTCGCAGATTTGAAGAACGCAACTACTATTCCATGATTTCTTCACCAACGAATCAGATCTATAACACATAGGGTAAAATAAACTAACTACTATATAATTAAACTAAATAGGCAATTAAAACATACTAGTCGAATAGAATAACGATAGATCTACATCTTGGAAACGACAAAAATCATACACTCGAAGATGAGCGTAGATCTCCCGCGGATCTCTCTCTAGGCGGCGACTCCGTCGTCTCTCCGACCAGAACTTAAAATAAAGAACAAAGAACTTTTATTGCATATTTTGGCCTTGAATAATTTGGGTACCAATGTTATATTGAAGTCTGAGGCGAAGCCTCTTATTTATAGCTATCTAAACCGACTTAGAAACACCTAGTTCAACCCCTCGTCCAAGAAAACTCATTTCAGAAGGTTCTGGACTCTCGGTAAGTCGGCACCGCCTCTCGGTAAACCGGGGTATTTTTGTCTTTTTTCTTCAGCCGACTTAACTTGGAAGGTTCTGGAATATCCTAGGCTTATTCTTTTCGTTCAGTCCACTCCAGATTCGTCCATCATACTCAGCCCAATATTTCGTATCCTGAAAATCATTAAATAATGCACGAAATAATATCGAAATAGGGAAAATAAACGCTAAGTACAGATTTCTCGACTCACGAACCCCGCATATGCTATTCAACTCAAATGGTTCATATTTATAGGTCGAAACAACTATTTTTAGCTCATAATGGATAAAATGTTGATGCTTTAGGATAGACTATTTTAACCGTTATCACCCAGCTGCGCCAGGGAAAAGAATAGAATAGATGAATCATCTTGACTACTTCATGCATACTCCACTTGGCTCGGGGGATATAACTCATTCGGTAGAGCTTTGCTCTTGCAATTGGGTCGTTGCGATTTCGGGTTGGATGTCTAATTCTCCAGGCGGTAATGATATCTTGTACATGAACCGGTGGCTCACTTTTTCTAAGTATTGGGGAAGAGGACCGAAACATGCCACTGAAAGACTCTACTGAGACAAAGAGATAAACAAGATATTACGGAGACATGATTTGAACCTGTGACCTCAAGGTTATGAGCCTTGCGAGCTACCAAAGTGCTTTTCCCCGCACTGAAGAGAAGAACTTAAAACTAATTGTAATATACAAACAAAGGTTTAATATGTCCCTTTACCATATCCGTATAATAGAATAGCCCATTTATACCGAATGGTAAATGGGAACTCTAGGATCACCGACCAAAGAATAGAATTCAAGAGTTAATGTTTACCAACTTGATCTTGTTGCCCCTGGAAACAAACATGTATGGACCATTTCAGAAAGTCTATGCCCGGAAAGTCCAAAGTCTCGATAGTTAGCTCTCGGTCTGCTGGTCGCAAAACAACGTCGACGAAGACGTGTGGGGTACTATTCCGCAGTGGGGATTGTAACTTTCTATAAATTTCCCATTTGTCACTCAATGACGTAACTTTTCTTATTTCATTTTTAAGGAGTGACGGATCAAATGATATTTATGTTCCAATTTTTGTCTCTTTTTCTCCCACTGAATCAAACATTTCCTCGCCATAATGGTTCAGTTCCTATTAGTATTCCTGATACAAGTCGAATCCTAGATGTAGAAATATAAAAATATAAGAAGGCGGGATCCCTCTACATCGAAAGAAATGATCTTTTCGAGGGTCCAACAAATTCAAAAATTAACCAAATTTGCCCGATGTAGAGGCAATTAAGAAAGCCACATAAGTGAATATATAACCTACATAAAAATGGGCTAATCCAACTAATCTTGCTTGCACAATGGAAAGGGCTACTGGCTTATCTCTCCAATGAATCAAATTGGCTAAATGTGTACGATCATGAGCCCACGCTAAAGTTTCAATCAATTCCTGCCAATACCCATGCCAGGAAATTAAGAACATAAATCCAGTCGCCCAAACAAGATGTCCAAATAAAAACATCCATGCCCAGACTGATAAACTATTCATACCAAAAGGGTTATATCCATTGATAAGTTGGGAAGAGTTTAACCATAAATAATCCCTTAACCACCCCATCAAATAGGTGGAAGAGCCATAATGTGTTGTGCTTCCAATGCCAATAAAAAGTAACTTATCCAATAGTATTTAACATCCAAAAAACTGCCAAATAAAATGCGCCCATGTAGAAATATCGCAAGTACCACATCTTTCCGGACCGTCGCACGGAAAACTATAACTGAAATCCTTTTTATCTGGCATTAACTTGGACCCGTGTGCATCTAAAGCACCTTTTACTAGGATCAATGTAGTTGTATGTAAACTCAGAGCAATGGCATGGTGAACCAAAAAGTCTTCAGGACCTATTGTTAAGAATAATGAATTACTATTTTCATTAATAGAATTTAACCAGTCGGACAACCAGATGCTTCTACCCGCATTGAATGCTGGTCCACTTGTTGAAAATAAATGTACATCGAACCCATATGAAGTTTTACCATGAGCTGATTGTATCCATTGAGCAAATATGGGTTCTATCAAGAATTGTTTTTCTGAAGTACCAAAGGCAAGCATGACATCATTATGAACATAAAGTCCCAAAGTATGGAATCCCAAAAAGAGGTTGGCCCATCTTAAATGAGATATGATAGCTTCTTTATGATCTAACATTCTTTCCAATACATTATCCTCAATTTGTTCCGGATTGTAATCTCTAATGAAAAAGATAGCTTCATGGGCAAAAGCACCTGTCTTGTTGAACCCTACGATATATTGATGAAGAGTATATAATGCAGCTTGAGTCGTAAAGTCTTGTGCTATGAATGCATAAGCATGCAAATAGTACATGTGTTGAGCTACTAAGGAAGTAATAACCCTTAATGAAGATAAAGCAAGGCCTAATTGAAAATGAAGTGAATTATTAATTGTATCCTAAAGACCCTTATGGCCGCGCCCCAATCGCCCCCCGGAGGAACATGCGCATCTAAAAGATCTTTCATACTGTGTCCAATCCCAAAATTAGTTCTATACATATGACCAAAGAACGAAAAAATAAAAGCAATAGCTAAATGATGATGGGCAATATCGCTTAGCCATAAACTTTGCGTTTGTGGATGAAATCCCCGAGAAGAGTTAGAATGGCGAGTTCCTACCCCTTGAGAGGTCCCAAATAAATGACTATCATAATCGGGGTTTTGAGCATAAAGATTTCACCGACTTGTAAAAAGTGGACCTAACCTCGGGGATACGGTAAGATAACTAAGAAATTATTCCATCGAACAAACTCCCCTGGATCCAGAATAGCAACGCACTGTCCAAGCCAAGGAACTTACTCCGAAAAGTCCCGACAAATGATGATTCAGCGCGATTCAGCATTTTGAACCATGAAAGGCTCGGTTTCCATTTCGGTTGTAGGTGTAACCAACCAACTATTAAAAATATGGCAGAAAGAAATAATAGAAAAAGTGCTCCAGTATAAAGATCTTCGTTCGTGCGTAAACCAATTGTATACCACTACTGGTAAACGCCTGAGTAAGCGATATTCTCCTGTCCAAGAGCACCTCCTCGAGTAAAAGCTTCCACAACCGGTTGACCAAAATGCAGTTCCCAAATTGCATGAGCAATGGGTCTTACATGTAAAGGGTCTTGTACCCATGATTTCCTTGCCAATCTACATGAAACATATTGCCGGAAGTCCACAGAAAAATTATTGCTAATTGATCGAAGTCAGAAGCAAAAATATTCTGATAAAGACGTTCCTCAGTAATATCATCATGACTCTTAAGTCATGCGCGGTAGCAATACCAAACCAAATACGACGAGTAGTGGGGTCCTGAGCTAATCCTTGGCTAAACCTTGGAAATCTTAATACCATAATGTCTTTCAAATCCTCATAGCCATTATCCTACTACAATAATTCTAGCTAAGAAGAATGCCCATGTGGTGGCAATTCCACCTATAAGGTAATGGGTTACTCCTACAACATACCATTGTACAATGCTCAGGGCTCTTGGCTGAGTAGCATGAACAAATTTTAATTTATTATGAGCCCAAACAATGGATTCAATAAGTTCTTGCCAATAACCACGTCCACTGAATAGAAACATTAAAGTAAAAGCCTATACAAAATGAACGCCTAGGAAAAAAGGCCATATGCAGATAATGATGAGCCATAAGACTGAATTACCTGGGATGCTTGTGCCCATAAGAAATCACGGAGCCATCCGTTAATAGTAATAGAACTCTGTGCAAAGTTCCCTTTAGTGATACTCCCTCCGTACCTATTTATCTGAAGCAGTTGCCAAAATTCATACATAAATTTATTGAATGAATCTAGACACTTTTTAATTCAAGATTAGTTGTTATTTAAATGTACCTAGACACTTAAACTTTTGGCAACTGCTTCAGATAATTGGGTACGGAGGGAGTATGAGTTATTACCCATTGATCAGTTATACTGCCCCAAACATCTGACTGTATTTTCCAACTGAAATGGAAGATTACTACCGAAATTGCATTGTACATCCAGAATAGTCCTAAGAAGACATGATCCAAAGCCGATACTTGACATGTACCTCCTCTTTTAGGTCCATCACAAGGAAAACGAAAACCAAGGTTTGCTTTATCCGGTATCAAATGGAATCTACGAGCAAATAAAACACCTTTCAATAGTATCAATATCGTCACATGAATCGTAAATGCATGAATGTGATGGACCAAAAAATCTGCAGTTCCTAATGGAATAGGTAACAAAGATACTTTGCCCCGACTGCTACTAAATCACCACCTCCCCAAGTTAAGCCGGTGCTTGCTGTTGCGCCGGGAGCCGTCCCACCCAGTGCTAAAGCGTGGGTGTTTTGTATCCATTGAGCAAAAAGGGGATGTAATTGGATATCGGTATCTAAAAACATATATTGAGGACGCCCTAAAGGCTAAAGCGCTCATGGTATCATTATGAATATACAAACCAAAACTTTGAAAACCCAGAAATATACATACCCAATGATTCCTATAGGCCGGGGCCAGCGAGAATTAATTATTGGGGACAGACATACCGGTAAAATAGCCGTAGCCACATATACGATTCTCAATCAACAAGGTCAAAATGTAAAATTTGTTTATGTAGCTATTGGTCAAAAAACATCTTCTGTAGCTCAAGTAGTAACTACTTTACAGGAAAGTGGGAGCAATGGAATACACTATTGTGGTAGCCGAAACGGCGGATTCCCCTGCTACATTACAATATCTTGCTCCTTATACAGGGGCAGCTCTGGCTGAATATTTTATGTACCGTGAACGACATACTTCAATCATTCATGATGATTCCTCCAAAAAAGCACAAGCTTATCGCCAAATGTCTCTTATATTACGAAGACCGCCCGGGTGTGAGGCTTATGCAGGGGATGTGTTTTATTCGCATTCCCGCCTTTTGGAAAGAGCTACTTAATTAAGTTCTAGTTTAGGTGAAGGCAGTATGACTGCCCTACCAATAGTTGAAACGTAATCGGGAGATGTTTCGGCTTATATCCGTACCAATGTAATTTCCATTACTGCTGGACAGATATTTCTATCCGCCGATTTATTCAATGCTTGAATTAGGCCCGCTAATAATGTGGGTATTTCCGCTTCCAGACCCCACTCTGCAGCTCAAATTAAATCCATGAAACAAGTAGCTAGTAAATTAAAATTGGAATTGGTGCAGTTTGCAGAATTAGAAGCTTTTGCACAATTTGCTTCTGATCTTGATAAAGCGACTCAGAATCAATTGGCAAGAGGTCAACGATTACGCGAATTGCTTAAACAATCCCAATCGGCTCCTCTCACAGTGGACGAACAGATAATGACTATTTATACCAGAACAAACGGGTATCTTGATTCATTAGAAATAAGGCAGGTAAGGAAATTTTTGGTTGAGTTACGTGCCTGATGTAAAAACTAATAAACCTCAGTTCCAAAAAATCATTTCTTCTATCAAGACATTTACCGAGGAGGCGCAAATCCTTTTGAAAAAAGCTATTCAGGAACAAATTGAGCATTTTATACTTCAGGAACAAGCATAAAAAATAGATTAATACTATTTTTGATTTCAGTCTTAACAAAAAAAAAAGGAATTTCATGGGCTCTAATTAAAATTATTCAAAAGAATTTTCTTGATATCAAAATCGAAAATAAATATATGGAAAGAATTTGCGTCCAATAGGATTTGAACCTATACCAAAGGTTTAGAAGACCTATGTCCTATCCATTAGACAATGGACGTTTTTCATTCGTATTTGGCCCTTTTTAATCTCTTGCTTGTCAAAAAAATCAGATTGTATATAAGAGAGAAATTTTGCAATTCTATATTGAATGATGCACTCCTACTAATATAAGATCTATAGAGTATAGAATATATAAGAATTTCGGCTAAAAAACTAGAAAGCGGGTAGCGGAATCGAACCCGCATTGTTAGCTTGGAAGGCTAGGGGTTATAGTCGACGCCAATTCAGCGTTTTGAACGTCTCTAATTCAAAACCGAACATGAAACTTTGGTTTCATTCGGCTCCTTTATGGATGTGAACAAAATTATAAATAAATTCTACCCATAACATCTATGTCAATTTTTTGTCTTAATACAGACTAAACAAACTAATTTCTAACTTTCTAGATGATCCCTCTAGAAGAGAGTGATTCTAACAATCTTTCTAGTTACTTCGTTCTTTATTTTTATTTGAAAAGATCCCGAGGAAAGGTATTTTGTTTCTACCGAGCTAACAATAGGTTGATGTCTCTAGTAAACCAAAGTCATAATTTAATGGCTATTTTGATTCCATTTCTTCTCTACAAATAAAAAATGGAAGATTTAGTTACGATTAGAAACCTTATTTTTATCTTCATCCATGGACCTTTTTACTTATTAAATTCGAAATATTAGTTCAATTCAAAATTTTGTAATTTTATAATCCAATTCTCACTATGAGTGTTTAAAAATCATGAAGGAAAGAAAAAAAAAAAAAAACTGAAGCATTTGCGCGTCTGTGTTTTTTTTATATTTTTAATTTTAATTTTAATTTTTTTGGGGTTTTGTCTTTAGGCTATAAAAATTATGAGAATTGTCATTCTCCAGTAAAAATATTGAAATTGCTTTATATCAAAAATATTCAAAAGCCAATCCCTTATACCTAATTCCTTATATAAAAAAACCTCTAGAAAAAAAACTCAACCCAAAACAAACGGAGCATTAATTTTAATTTTTTTCATAGTATAGATTTTAATTTAAGTAGTATGAAATTATTAATTAATTTATCTTATTTATAAATAGTGATGAGAAATAAAAGAATTATTGAAAATGACAAAAATGCTGTACCTTTATATTTTAATTTGTTGCATCTCATGCGGTTTTTTTTTTAAATATAGGCATATTTGTCCCTTCTTTCTTCTCCATCTCCAAAACCACTCCACACCGCCGCCATTTCTTGCCATTTCTTACAAACTTCACTCATCTCCTCCCTTCATCACCAAACTTTAATACATCTCCACACCGGCCTCGCGCTACTTAAAATCTCCTTCGCTTGATAAAGAAAAAGCGCCGCAAGGTTGATAAATTCCTTATATAAAAAAATGGTGGTGGTGAGGAGAGGCTCTAAAAAAAGGTCTCAATTTTTGGTCTCCAAAACAAACGGAAAGATTAATTTTAATTTTTTTCATAGTATAGATTTTTAGTGTTTAAGTAGTACGAAAACGTTATCAAGGAAAAAAAAACGCTTTGGCATTTTTTCATGAAAATCTTAAGCGACACAAATCCCTCTGATATGTGTATTATTTTTTAATGTATTATCATTGGCTGATTATTTTGTCATTTAAGATGTAAAGTTGTCTCTTGGACCACCACCGCTAAACTACTATATCTATCGATTAATTATTTATCGTATCGTTGATTAAAATGATTAATTATATTATTGTGATGAAATCCCAACAAAATATATATTCATTTGATTATGTTATTAATGAAATTATTAAAATTCATCATTGTTTAAAATTCATCGTCGAATAGAAGAAGTAGTGGATATATCATAAAATTATGCAATAAAAAATTAAAAAAAAATAGTACGAAAACTTAAGTTTTGAAAAAAGATTGACGGCTGAAAAGTCAAAATTGAAAGAGGAAAATTAAAACCAACATATCGACACACACCAGCTTTAATCGCTAATCACTCTAACTGGAATAGCAGAAACTTCTGCGCGAACTCCATTTGCGTGTTTCAGGCTCTTTCTGTTTTTACTTACAAATCGTCTCCCGATACTAAGGAGAGGTTTCAATTCAGTCAAGCCTTTAAACTGAAGCTTCAAAATTGAAGTGAAATTAGGGGTTTATCCTCAAAATCAATAGTTCAGATTGGTTCAATTCGGCATGCGGAATCATTGACGATTCTCATAGCTTAAGAGCTGTTTCGTTGGTCTTCAAGCTACTGAATTTGATTTATTGTGTGCAGCTGCTTATGTGGTTGAAAATGGCTTTTCAAGTGTTGTTTAAAGTTGTTTTAGGCGCGGGTAGTCCTGATTGAATGATGAATGCTCGATGTTGTGGTTTGATTGTACATATATTCCAGGTGCTGGTTGTGAGTTTAGGTTTTTTTTAAAGTTATTTTGTAAATTAATAGTGTTATTGTGACTTAGGTGTTTTCGGTTTGTGGATTTGTAAATTTAAGAGCAATAATTTTCGTCGTTGTATTAGTAGTAAGTTTGAAATTTGGTTGTAAAAAGAGGAAGAGGGAGGAGAAAGATGTTTTATTCACAATTTATATTGGCAAAGAAAGGTCCTTTGGGAACAATATGGATAGCGGCACATCTGGAGCGGAAGCTGCGCAAAAACCAGGTGGCTGATACTGATATAGGCGTCTCTGTAGGTTGGTATCCATTTATGCCCACATCCGTTTATTTTTAGGTTGGGTGGGGGTCGGGGGATGGGTGTTATTCTTGTCGTATTTTTCTTTATATTCTTTTTGTTTGCATGTTTCCGTGTGTTCTTTTTGATTGCAATGAATGCAACTTGTCACAGTCCTTAATCCGTAGTGTACTGTGTACCGTATAACTACATGATGATCCCTTAAAGCCCTCGTTAATTAAATTTCAAGGCAAAAGTAGAGCATGCAGATTTGGCAAAAGTAGAGCATTTAGATGAATGTCTACGATTTCAATATCCACGTAGGATGTTGGGTGATTTGGAGTGTGTTTTGAAGGGCATATATCACTGTGCAAATGTGCAATGTCGGTACATGTTTCTTTTTTCATTTGATGTTTTAAGGAGGTAGTTATGAATTTTAAATGACACACTTGGTGTTGTTTTGTACTCTGCTTGTCATTTTGGTTAAGTACCATGTGATTTTAAGAGAGCCCTGGCATGGTGCTAAAAGCTGTTGGTGCTCAAGAAATACCTTATTATTGCTTAATAAAGGACAAACCAGAGATTAATGCAAAACTGCTAATTAGCTAAGCCCTTAATTTAAGCTGACTCATAACAACCTGAAATAATAAAAAACTGGACCAACACACAACCTATACTTCCAATAGTATGTAAATTATCATATAAGGGGTTCAGCTAGCTTAGATAGTATATTTTGAGAATGCATACAGTCTACTCACGCACATAAGCAGATGGATATATTAGATAGCTGGAAATTCAGCTTATGTCTCAGACGTGATTCCAAGTATCATGCTTATTTTACTGTTAGTGTGTGTATCAGATACCTTGGTACTTGTTCTGGCTGATCTCTGCATTTTGGAAATTTTCAAGTTCTGAAAGTGCTCCATTCGGATTTATTTTGTTCTGAATATCAGTCAAAAGGTAAATCCATATTTGTTTTGTTCATATTTTGCTGCTCATTGCAACAGATACAATTCTTTGTCCTGAAGTCCCCATCGCGTTGCGGTTGTCAAGTCATCTTTTGCTTGGTGTAGTTAGGATATACTCGAGAAAGGTCAATTATCTCTTTGATGATTGCAGTGAGGCATTACTCAAGATAAAGCAAGCTTTTCGTTCCACTGCTGTGGATTTGCCTCCAGAAGAATCTAAGGCACCTTATCATTCTATTACTTTGCCAGAGACTTTTGATCTTGATGATTTTGAGCTGCCAGACAATGACGTTTTCCAGGGGTTAGTTCTTTTGCTGTTCTTTATACTTAATGTTGTTCTGATGCAAATTCAGGAGGTATGCAGCAGAGTTTGACAGTCCAACACAAATTCACCAGTTTGCAATTTCTAGGAATATTTTTGTATGTTTTGGTATTTGGTATTATTCCAGGCCAATTCTTGTTTATGAGTAACTTCCACATGGTCTAGGCTTTTGTTGACCTATAAGACTCCTGAGTTAATTGTTGACGAACAAGCTTGAGTTGAAGGTTTTCTTTCAGTGGAAAGATTGACCTGCCATTGATTTTGAATTTAAATTTTCTTGTCGTCTCAAGGAGATGCGTAAAAGAGGAAAAGCGTATGATAAACACATATTCTCGTTTGGTTTTGTCTGACACACCTATACTGGTAATCATTGGTGCAGTAACTACGTTGATCATCACACCAGTACTAGGGAACAGATCACACTTCAGGATAATATGGAGGGTGTTGTTTATCCCACATCTCAGTTTGGCCTAGATGGTAAGTTCTTTTCTGTTTGTTCAGCTTTAGGACGTGGCAAGTTATTTTATCCCAGTGGGGGTATAATATATGCGTTGGTTTTTGCTATTATTTCACCGAGTAATAATTTGATTGTGAGTTTTACATTACCAACTCACCTAAAGCTTAAGCTGCTAGGAAGAAGTGTAATTTATACATCTATATTTGACTATCTCCCTCACATGTGGGCTTGCCACCACATGGACAAGAGTGAACATGTTGTAGCAGAGTTAACATGGCAACATCAATAGAAGTTTTCGTTGTAGCAAAATTAGCATGCCCATCAATAGTAATAGTTTTCCTTTCAGTAGAAGGGGGCAGGGGTGGGTTTTGATCCCCTGACCTTGTGTTCATGGTATTATGTTAAAATACTAAATCACCTAAAAGCTTAAGTTCAGGAGAAGTGTAGATACTACATTTATATCTAACAGAGGGAAAGTGTGGCCCATTATTTTGTTTGCTTTTTAATCTTCTTATGTTTTCACTTCAGAGAGGTTTGGCGATGGCGAGACTTCAGGTTTGAAGCTTGATGAGGTAACACGATGTATTCTGACCTCTTGATTTTGAAAGATTGGTTTACCTGTATGACAGAGAACTATTTTTTTTTTTATTTGTTTAAATTCTCCATCTAAATTAAATTAGTTTGCTGCATTACTGCTTCACAAGTATTTTTTTGTTCATTGCCCCTTTATTATTGAGAAGTCAAGGGCATATTTCCTTACATGAATATATTTGACTGTATATTACTGGTTTAGGCAGATTTCATTGAGTGATCAATATTTGAAGCTCTATCGAAATATGGGATGATGTGTAAAAAACAGATACTTATAGTTGACATATCTTTTATATCCTGATACTCCAAAAAAATCTAGCGTTGCATCTTGGCATGTCCTTGTGTAATAGTGCAATGTGTACACATGCACTCCTTTAATCAAGACCTGGCTATTGTTGAGAGTAGAGCTCCAGTTATATCTTCCAGCTCGTTATCTTGAAACTATTATAATAAGACTTATAACTTTGATGCAAGCTACTGATGTAGATTGCTTACTGAGCCAATACTTTGGCTGCTAGACTTCTCCGAGTTAGTATGGACTTTTGGTTTATGCTTCAATCTGTTGACCTTCCGAAGATTTATGTGTTTCTTGAGAACAAGAATTTTCGTCCCACTTCTCTTTTGATTGTGTAAACTACACTGTTCATACTGACCTTCTTCATTCTTCTCTCTCTGGCTGGTTCACACATGAAGCAAGAATTTTTTCTACAGAAGGTGGATAGTGCAGGCCATGCTGTTGTAAGGTTGGTTATTCTGCTTCTTTGTCATTTGCTTATTTACAAAAATTTACCCTTCCTTGCTGCTCCAATATGTTGCCTTGGTCTGGCTTATATTTTTATATCTTGTTTGGCAATTATAAATTATAAAATAATTGCAATGAAAGTAATATCATGGATGCTTTTTTATGGTCCCTCTGGAAGGCGAAGTTAAACTTTTAACCCCTTTTCATGTGAATCAATTTATTAACCGAAGAAATCTGCCTTAGGTTGTACTTTTTCACGCTTTCATCATATATTCTCCTATTTTCCTGTGTTCCTAGGAGCTAGATCCATCTTCCCAGAACTTTGCATATAATATTTCGGTTTGAGATTTGCGTGATTCCTGCTGAAGCAGCATATTTTTCTTTCTTTCCACATAAACATTTGATTTTAGTAGAAATTTAGGATCGGTTTGTTGACTATTGTTAGAATATTGAGAAGTGAATAATTCTTATTATTGAAGATGAGAATTACAGGAATATATATAAAGAGGGTTGCATAGGGATTGGGATCCACTTAACTACAACATAAGAATTACAGCTGTGACAAACGGCAAGTAACCTTTCAGTTACTTACAGCCTGTTAACTAAACAGAGGTATAAAAGATGTAATAATACAGAGAACAAATGATAAGCATAATTATTATCTATTTCGTCTAATAACTATTGTGACGTAAATGCAATTGCCAATGTATCATGCTTCCTCTTGCAAAGATTTCAAATTACCGAGTGGACTGTAGCATTTAATTGTGTTCACCAAAAATGCTGTAAATCATACTTTAAAATGTTCTGACCATGTGTTGCCAATTTTATATTTGATGGCTCCGCATTCAATCTCGGCTGTACACTAGTTGGTGTTTTTGGGGGAGGTCATCACCTTTCTATTGTGGAAAAATTTCTACTAAATAAAGTCTCTGTATCATCTCTGTAATGTTAAGTGTCTGATCCTTTTAATCTTCTCATCTGCAGTGGTGATCACCAGTCATCTGCTGAGGCAGCAACCCTGATGCAAGATGACGGTCATGGAGGATTTCCTGCGTTTCCGGAGTCCAGGGTAGCTACTAGCTGTTACATCAATAACTTTTTTTTTCCTTCTTCTTTTTAACGAGTAGCCTGCATTTGTTAACGTGCATGAGTATTTATGATCTGATCAACATCTCAGACATTATCATTTGAATTGATTGATAAGGTCAGAAATTTGCTACTGCTGCCACATTGCATGTTTCCTATTGCTCTACTACTTGGCCCAACTCAAAATCCTTAATATCCCTTCCTGTTATAAAATTGTCTTTCCTATCTCATTATGTGTGTGTGCGTATGTGTATATGTAATGTATATGTATGTGTACATACATATAAGCTCACACATTAGGGTGCATTTTGCATGTTAAAGTGTGTAAATAATCAAATTACACTTCTCTAACAACTTGGGTCCGTTTGTAATTTACCAATATTGTCGATTTGTATATGTGTATGCATGATCTACCAGAATCATGGTATTTGGGGAAAGAAATATTTTCAACTAAAACGGTTCATTATTGAAAGTAGACTGCTTTTGAAAATGGATTGCAGTGTTCATCCGAGATTGAATGTTTCAATGTCCGTAGGTAATTTTTTCTGTGTCTATTCTCTGGTCGTATCTTCTATTAACATTATTATTTCCAAAGCAGGTTGAAAATCTCAATGTAGAGAGGGATCTCATGGATTATGCTCAAGCTCCGTCTACTCCAGGGTTGGTGGAAACTCCAAATTTAGCTAATATCCAAGAGATTTCTGCTTATGAGGATCATATGGATGACGATGATAATCCTTTGGTTGGGTTTACACTGAATGGGAATTCAGAAACTATTTCCAGCAAATTAAATCAGCATCAAGAAAATGCACAACTGGTTGATTGGTCTTTGTCTGTTGATAAAAATTCTATAGCTGCTGTTGACATTCCTTGCGAGGAAAATGGAAATCATTTCATTGACCCAGAGATCGAAAAGAGGCACTCCCCTAATGAGACTAGAGCTCAGAACATATCATCCGACAGCCCTGCAACAGCATCTGGAACCTCCTTTGTTGTAGCTGATGAAGCTCAAGGTTCAGGTCAGACATCAAATCTGACACATATGGCTGTGTCAGTATCTACATTTCTGGATAATAAACAAGACTTAGAGAATGTGGTTCTCAAAGGTGATGGTGCTAATGTTCCATCTGTTTCCAATGAAGATTATAGGGAATGCAATGGAATTGTCTTCAGCGGAAGTGCTCAAAATACTTTTTGTTCTATTTCCTCGCTGCAAATACCAGAAGGTGTTTCAGATGATAATCAAACAACAATGTTTGGAGAAAAGGAAGATATGGAAGTTTCTGAAAATCCAGGCAGGTGCATCCCTTCTAATGGTGGTGCGTTGGAGTTAAGTCAGGGTCTTTCTTCCCTTGAAAATCCCCATGATACCCACACGTCAAATGTGTCTGTCTGTGATGAGATGACATATCCTCAGGTCCATATCCTTAGGCCATGTAGTACAGGCCTGGGACTGCCGAATTCATCCCATCCTGGAGGTCATGTGCCAAATGATCTTAATATGGCACCTGATGTTGGTGCAACCCCCCTGGAGTCTTTTGGAGGTGGAGAAATGATCCATGCCTCTGGACCTGCTATTGTGGTACAAGGTTTGTCTCTTATGGTAATGGATAAACTGAAATTTCTCGTGTTTTGTCCACCTACTAAATAATGCATTTGGGCTTTTCTGTTTGAACGTGGTTACAGAAGGCAAGTTGGAACTGAATTTAGAGGAAAACTACACTGCAGAACCGGTGTCAGTTGAAGACATTCATGTTGGCTCTGGTAAATCGGATAATCAAGTGAATAATGTTTTAGGAGGAGGTAGCATGTTGGAGAATTCAACCAGTTCTGTCAGTGCAGCTTTTCCAGCACCCGAGAAACTGTTGTCATTACCAGAAGGGCATAATAATCAACTAAGGGGTCCACTTCTGGATGCTACACCTAGAGACTTGGCTTGTCCAGATGAAAGTGATGCTGGTAGCAGAATACTTCCTGGGAAAAAGCGGAGTCACACTGCAAGTACACTGACAGATCAGAGTCTGTATTCAGTGGAGTCTGCAAGGGTATTTCCTACTAAAAGAACCTCTAGAGCTATTCCTGATGATGATGATTTGCTGTCCTCTATTTTAGGTAAAACAGTTATTTTTGTCATTGATTATGGAATACAGGATTACTTTCATGGAACTATTTTTATTGACTTCAGTGTTATTACAACGGTATTATTTTCCTTCTACTCTTATGTCTATGAATGTAATGGAAACTGTTATTTTTTAGTTGGAAGAAGCTCTTCTGTCTTGAAAGTAAAGCCTACTCCCCCTCCTTATGAATTGACATCTCTAAAGCGTCGACGATGTACTCCACGGACCAGTGCTTGTAAGAGGAAGGTGCTGCTGGATGATACAATGGTTTTGCATGGCGAGTAAGTTTAATTTCTGTTATGAGCTTCCTATGTTGTCCGGATTTTGTAGTTACTGATTTGGTTAACATGTTTACAACCTCTGTAACTTGGTACTTTCATGTTTCCGAGGTAGTCGTACCGACTCAAATAGTTAATTTCATTGATAAATATATGGAATAAAGGTGTCTTCTTCCATAAGTTCCTTACTAACTTGTACGTTGTACAAAAATGGCATTCGTTTCAAATTACTCAACATAATTATTCCTCCCAGTTGAGTCAATATTATCGCCACTTCCTTGTGGTTTTTTCTTAGCATTCTGGCCTTCGTCATCCAAGTATCTGAATCTCTTTGCTCCTGTAAGTAGGAACTTAGGAAGCATGGTAACCAAATTTTGGGATATACAATCGATATCCCTTCCCTTCGGATTTTATTCATTTATATAGGAACACATAATTACATTCTGACTTCTTGAACAAGAAATAAACCCTATACAACATAAACAAACAGATAGGCCCAAATACTAAACACAACGGCCCATAACACACAACTCACTCATACGACTTCTAACAGCTCCTAAACACTGCCCTTCTGTTTCCAGTGTCATATTTGATGCTATTGTTAGTATATCAGGCACCATGTTTGGTTGATTGGTACTTTCAAAAAAAAATGTTGGAAGTATTGAAGTTTTATTGTGCCTGTATATATATTAGTATGTCTGAAATCGGCTTATGTATTAGGACTTAGCCTATGACTTTATTCCCCTGTTTTACCCTTTAATAAGGTGTTTTCTTGGACACCAAGTTTCTGTAGGTCGGCTAATGCAGTCTGTTTAAGTTGGTCAGAGTAGTATTTATATTCAGAGTCTGTAATCTGTTTTGATATCATAATAAAGCAAATTTCTTCCAGTAAATTTCTACATGGTATCAGAGCCTGGTTCTCTATAGATAAATCGATGGCCGCCTTGTTGAATTATAAGGCGGTCATGACCGGTGAGAGGACCCCAACCTCCTCCGGAGTGTCTTCAGGATCTGGAGACGGACTGATCCTGCAGAACAATGAAGATTCTGCTTCTCCTTTTCTATCGCCGATGCTGTTGTCGACAAGAAAGCTCCTCTGAAAGTGTGTTAGGGCATGTACAAAGTATTCTATCAGTAGGTATGTGTCCTACTCTACTCTCTCTGAATCCTATAAGGCTTACCTGACTAATCAGGACAACTTTATCCCTAAGAACATTACTTCGGCGAGCCTGAGTGGAGATCCGTTGTGCATGATGAATTTAAAGCTCTTGTTGGCAACAAAACATGGGAAGCTGTTTCTAAGCCCCTGGTAACATGTGAAGTCTAAATGGGTGTTAACTATGAAATACAAGGCTTGATGGGAATGTAGATAGATTTATGGCACGCCTTGTTGCCAAAGGCTACACTCATACTCCTGGAATTGACTTCAATGAAACATTTGCCCCTGTTGCTAAGCTAAACACTATCAAGATACTTTTAACTTTTGCTGCCATAAAAGATTGGTCTTTACATCAGATGGATGTAAAGAATGCCTTTTAAATGGCGATCTTAAAGAATAGGTATTCATATACCATCATCCTCCAGGGTTTGAACATAAATTTGAAAGAAACCAAGTTTGTAAACTGAGAAAGTCCCTGTATGCCTGACAATCTTTAGGGCATGGTTTGACATATTCTCTAAAACCATTGGAGAAGGAGGATATACTCAGGATCTCTCTGACCATACCATGTTTTACAAGCACTTAAAGGGAGGGGGAGTTGTTACTTGTTATCCTCATTTATTATCATTGGGTGTGATGTCGCTGAGACTGAAAGACTTAAGGTCTTTCTAAAAACAAAGTTTGATATCAAATATCTTGGTCACCTAAGATACTTCCTTGGTATGGATGTTTCCTGATCAAACAAAAGGATCCTTTTGTTACCCAATATGGTATGTTAGGGTGTAAACCCTCTTATAATTCTATTGATAGTACCTTAAAGCTCACTAATTTTGATGACAGCGAACCTGTTGATCAAGAAGGATACAAAAGGTTAATTGGGAGACTAATATGTTCATCACATACCAGAGCTGATATCTCTTTTGCAATGAGTCAACTACGTCAATTCATGCACAATCCTTAGAAAGAACATCAAGAAGCTGCTTTCAGAGTTCTAAGATTCCTAAAGACCGATCTTGGATGTGACATTCTGTTCAAGGGGGATTCCAAGCTTAGCATTGAAGGGTATGTTGATGCAGACCGGGTAGGATCTAGTGTGGACAGAAGATCCACCTTAGGCTGGTGGATCTTTATTGGTGAAAGTTTAGTGTCATGGAGAAGCATGAAGCAACAAGTAGTGGTCAGAAACAGTGCGAAAATCTAAGTCAGGGCTGTTGCCCTAGGGATCTGTGAACTCTTGTGGATCAAGAGAGTGTTAAGAGAACTCAGATTGGATTTCATTCAACCTATGAAGCTATACAGTCACAGTAAGTCTGCCTTTTGATATAGCCTATAATCCTGTCCAACATGACATGACTAAACACGTTGAAATCGACAAACACTTCATCAGAGAAAAGCTAGATGATGGAAGATTAATTAACATTTCTTTTTAATCCACAGGAGGTAAAATCCCTATTACTATGTATCTGTATGATCTATGTTCCTACCAAGAGACAAGTGGCAGACATTTTTACCAAGGGGGTTCCTAGAACTTCCTTCTACAGGTACAAACAGTTAAGCTTGCGGTTGACGAAAAATGTAAGTTGGGATATGTAACCGGCGAAATAAAAAAACCTGGACAGGATGATCCGAAGCTAAAAACCTGGAAATCTGAAAATTCTATGGTCATGGCATGGCGTATTTGTTCAATGGAGCCAGCTATAGCTTGGCCTTGTATGTTTCTTCCCACTGCTAAGGATTTATGGTTAGCGATGAGACCGATTCCCAAATCCACAAATTAAAGACTACACTTTGGGCTGGACCTAAGAATGTCACAACATATTATAATGAGATTATGACCTTATGGCAAGAACTCGATGTGTCATGTGGATGAGTGGAGCTGTGCGACTGATGCTGTTAAATTTCAGAAAAGAGAAGAGAACGAATAAGTCTACTCGTTTCTAGCTGGTCTTAAAAGCAATCTTGATGAGGTGAAAGACAAGATTTTAGGAATGAAGCCTTTGCCTTCATTGCGCTAAGTTTTCTCTGAAGTAAGGCGTGAAGAAGCTAGAAGACGTGTTATGTACAAGGATGTTCAAGGGGAACCAGAGTCGTATGCCTTGGCTGTTGGAAAGTTTGACGGCAATAAGATGAATTTTAAGCAGAATCTGAAGTGTGAGCACTGCAAAAAGAATGTGCATACTCGAGACACATGCAGAGAAATACATGGGAAGCCAACATGGAGGTCTAAACATTTAGGAGGACATCAAAGTGAGTTTGGACTTTATCTGATCTAGGGCAGTCATCTCAAGTGGGGTTGGTTCACAAAGGAGCAACTGGAGCATCTCGCTAAACTTCTTGGTAATCAGGTTCCACCAAATTCTAGTCCAACCTATTCTTTTATTCAGTCAGGTAAATTATCTCTAATATCCTTTTCAGATACTAAGCCATAAAACCTGTTGGATAATCGATTTTGGACCAACAGATCATATGACTGGCGCTTCAGAATTGTTTTCTAGTTACATCCCTTGTGCTGGAAATCAAAAAGTCAGATTGGCGGATGGATCGTATCTTGTCATTGCTTGGATGGGATCCATCCGGGTTTCCCCTTCTATAGTTATCAAAAATGCCCTACATGTTCCTAGTTTATCCTGTAACCTCCTGTCTGTTTATCGATTCACCTCTGATAAGGAGTGTACTGCTAACTTTTCTATGGATAGTTGTGTGTTTTAGGATGTGGAATTGAAGAAGATGGTTGGCGAGTCTAAGAGGATTGGTGGCTTGTATGTTCTTGACCAGGAACCAAATACTGTGATAGAACAATCCTTTAGGAACTGCTACAAATTTGGTTTTGTTTCAAATCAATATGATGTTTATCACTGGTGTAATAGATTAGGTCATCTTAGCATGACTTATTTGAAAAAAAAAATCCCCATTTATTTATAAATAAAGACATTGGTTTGTTTCATTGTGATGTTTGTAATTTTGCAAAACAAGTGAGAAAGTCATATCCACCTCAACCTTATAAACCTACCAAACCATTCGCTGTGATGCATAGTGATGTTTGGGTACCATCATTGATAAAGACCTTCACCGGGAAGATGTGGTTTGTGACTCTCATAGATGATCATACTAGAATGTCTTGGGTATGCCTTAAAGAAGAATCTGAGGTTGAACAAGTGTTCAAAAATTTCCTTAACATAATTCAAAGTACAAATCATGTGGAGATAGATAGACATTTTATTAAGGAGAAGTTAGAAAGTGGTGTGGTATGTAATCCCTTTCTACCGTCTTCAAGATAAGTGGCTGATGGTTTTACAAAAGCTTTGGCATTTGGAAGCAAGTTGGACATGACTAACATCTATGCTTCAACTTGGGGGTGTTGAAAGTGTTAAAATTTTATTTTGTTAAGTCTGAAGTCGGCTTATGTATTTGGGCTTAGCCTATGATTGTGTTTCCTTGTTTTACCCTTTAATAAGATGTATTCTTGGACATCAAGTTTCTATAGGTCGACTTATGCAGCACGTTTTAGTCGGTCAGTGTAATAGTTTTCTTCAGAGTCTGTAATCTGTTTTGATATCATAATAAGGCATATTTCTTCCAGTAAATTTCTACAAAAAAAATATTTAGTTGATTGGTGTCTGATTTTATGGGTCATAGTTTCATTATTTTTTCTTTGTTTATATTCAAGAATTTGGCCGTCCAATGTGGATAGGAAACTAATTTGATAATTGGTTTTATGAAGTACAATTCGCCAACAGTTGATAAACACAGAGGATATCTGCCGCTTAAGGAAAAAGGCTCCTTGTACACTCCCAGAAATTTCCAGCATTCGTAATCAATTCCTGGAAGATGAACTTTTTATTGAACCATTATCTTCAGGTGACGTGAATGTAGCTATCAAGTCGTTTTCCCTTATCATGTACCCGCTTAATATGTTTTTTCTTAAATTCATTTTTTTGCTGATTCTGAACCCTCCCCCCCCTCCCCCCCCTCCCCCCCTCTTTTAGCAGCTGTGTGGCTGGTTAGAAGTTTTAGAATGTCTGCGTTTTTTCCTCAAGATTTCTGGTCGTTTTACCTTTGTGAAAAGGGGTTCTCCGTATTTCCCCTTATCATTTTTGTTGGAGGCAGAAAGTTGGATTTTTTTGGTTTTACCTAATATCTACACTACCTTCTTATGACTGAAATCAAGCTTGCAAATATGTCATCTCTGTTGGAATAAAGCATACTGTTTTTGTAGCTTTTGCGTGTGGAATATGCATGTTTTTTTACGGTTGGAATCTTGCCAGTCCAAAAGCATAAGAAATGCTCTTCCATTGCTTTTATACAATGTACCCTTGATAGTGCATTATCCAAGCTGCTTATGTGACTTGATTGACTTGATCTTCAGGAGTGTCAGTTGCATTGGGTTCTTTGTTTAATCAAGGGTACGATCTGAGCAGAATCAAAGTTTCTAAAAGTGTTGCCAATGTTGTTTCTGTGTTATCTTCAAGTGACATGAAGCTTATATCTTCAAACGAGGGCGCCCAAAATGTTACAGACTCTGCGCCACCTGTTGTAGAAACTGGTGTAGGAGATTGTGGAGAATTTGCAGCAGTCGAAAATTGTGATTTGCTGCACAATGAAACTATCACACTGACAAAAAATAAACGTGATGAAGGTCTTGAGATGGGATCTAGTATAACTGACCTGGAGATCAACCCTAAAGAAAACAAAGAAGCTGCTGAGCCGACTAGTTCATTATCCAATCTCCCCAAAGAATTAGCTGACAATGAAATTGGAGGGACCAACACACCTTCTGAATCTGTCGATGTAGCTCAATTAACTTTCCCAGTTATAGGGGTTGAAGCAGATGCTTTGGTGGAGATGGAGGCAGCAATTGCTTCATTTGACAGCAGAACCGTATCAGAAAATGTTATGGAGGCAGCAGTTGTTTCATTTGACAGCAAAGTTGAGTCAGAAAATGTTATGGAGGCAGCAGTTGATTCATTTGATGACAAAGGAGAGCCAGAAAATGTTATGAAGGAAGCAGTTGTTTCATTTGATGACAAAGGAGAGCCAGAAAATGTTATGAAGGAAGCAGTTGTTTCATTTGATGACAAAAGAGAGCCAGAAAATGTTATGAAGGCAGCAGTTGTATCATTTGACGACATAAGAGAGTCAGAAAATGTTATGGAGGCAGCAGTTGTTTCATGTGATGACAAAACGGAGGCAGCGAATGATATGATGGATGCTTTGTTAGTAAATGGAGAAAGGAATGTCGAGGATGAGGGGTTTGTCACAGGGAAGGTTGTTGATACTGGTACAGCAGTTGAAGTTGCACCCAATGAAAGGGATGCTGTCTTATTAGAGGGCACCCAATGTGCTGGATCTGTTGAATTCGATGGATATTATGCTGAACAAGTGCAAGATGATGCTCGTGGCATGTCAGTTGAAATAGAAACCGATACGAGTAGAGTGGACTATAATGAGCCATTGTGTGGTGGTACTTCTAGTGAGATTCTCGCTTCATTGCATCTTTCGCAGTTCAGGGATGTGCAGGGGTCATGTTTAAATAATGGCGATTATCTGATACGACACGAGGGTTGTCCCACAAATGTGGTTGGTGCAGAAATTTCTGGCATTGACATGCAAGATTATAACGTAAGTTTGCTATTGGAATATTACTCTTTTGCATTTGGTGATAGAAGCGCAAGCGCCGTGTGTTAATTTTTTCTGGTATCATTGCCTTTTCTCTGAAAACTTGTTGACTCTTTTTTTTAGCGTGACAATAGCTAATTGGATAAACAAGTATTTTTATTATTTTTTTTGGCTCTTTAGTTTGTTTATGAGATATTCCTTATGAGGCTTTTCACACCCTGCAGTAGTCACTTATGACTAGCGCAATTTTGTGTACCATATGTTGCCTTTAGTATCCTTTTCCCCCATACACCGTAGAAATTAGAAGTAGTGGATTGAGAGAAGAGTATTCTCATTATGAATAAAGGGGCCAAACAGGCCAATATATACAAAGAGAAGACAGCTAACCCAGCTGGCAATAAATGAACAAACAAGGCTCCAATTTACTGATTAGAAAAACAGATCCCAAGCAGACAACTAAACACCCTAATGATTAGGCAGATGCAACGGATATAATACCATAATAATAATTATAACATAACATAATATATATAAATTTTATATCAGAATACAATATATTATAATATTACTAGTATATTTTAACATAATTATATCATAACATAATATATAAATATTAATATTGTAGAAAAAGATAGGGAAAAATAGAGAATATTATTGATAATCCTTATCGGGTTGATAAGGGAAGCTTTACAATATAAAGGGAGAGCCACACCAATGGCTATAAGAACTGTTCCAACGGCTATGAACAATGTAATCTGCCCAAAAGTGGCAGATTACACTTAGCAAACAGAATGGCCCTAATTACATGATTAGGGGACTAAGAACAGGGGATAAAACATTAAAAGAAATCCTAGGTAACATAAGACACCCTATATTTTAACAAATATAATATATTATAATATTACTAGTATATTTTAACATAAACAATTTATAAAAACCCCCATAATATTGCCAGACTCGACATGTTATTGGTTTCTGTGATTTGTGGAGAATTACATCAGTTGAAGAAATGGCTAGTGTGAGAGTGAACCCTGTACTAATCTGTTTATTTTATGTGTTTACTATCATCTTTATGAATTATGAATTCAGCAAAGTATAAATGTATGCTTCAAAAACTAGCAGACGTCTAGAAAACACTAATATTTTAGAGTATGCAGAATAATTCCCTTCCCTTAGTGCGAGAAAGGACAAAAAAACAAGGTTTGCGTTTTTCTCTTTATGGTGGGATGATGAGAGGCGTTTTTCCTTTCCTTGGGGATTGGGGGTGGAGGAATTGGAGGGGGCTAATGTGATTCCTTGACGCATTTAATTACCTTATCTATATGTTGGCAGTTGGCACAGTCACACAGACCAGCCACTATCGCTTTCCACCTTGGCACATTCAGTAGGCTCCAAAAGGGAGTACCACCCCTTCTTGGAGGAAAATCCACCCCCATCCAATGGATTGTGGTCTCATAATGGACTTCATAGTCCAGCAATGCTCACTATTCATCTTTTGTTGAGAAATAGAGTCCGAAGTCCTTTTTTGTTTTATTATTTTTAGCAAGGGTAATGTTGGTATTGGTATGTAGTAGGGTACTAGGGTTATAAGTCGGCTATATCCTTTATAAGTCGGTTGCATCTTTTCCTGTTCATCAAGTTTGTGTAACTATATATGTAAGGACATTCCGTCCCAGTAATTATCAATAAATTTGAGTTTTTTCCTCTCTAAAATTCTACATGGTATCAGAGCCATGGTGCTTAAACCCTAGATTTTTTTCTATTTCTAAATATAAATCGTAAGGCGATTGTGATCGGTGAAAGGAATCCTACCTCCTCATCATCCGGCGTCGACCTCCCCCTTCCAACAGCCCCAGTAAATTCCGGCGTGATTAATGGCCGGATGATGGCCAACGACGATCAACACCAGCGCAGATCAGCGGCCCGGCTGGTATCAAGGAGACTCACCGCGAAAACAACATCTCGAGTGGGCTCAACCGGTTAAAAGGCTATATTATGATGTGGAGAATACATCTCAGATATTCAAATCACCAACACAGTTGTGGAATAGGAAGTCAAGGCCGTCAGGGGGAGAAAAAGGAAGAGCCGACCATGTAACTTTTGATTCAGGGCTATCAAGTTCTTCAGGGCCCCTTACATTCAACAAGGTTGGTTAGGGATAATCAATAAATTTCCTAACTCCCCAAAAAACAATTTTATCTGTACCCTGGCTGATTCAGGTATACATTCTCTCATCTCCACTAGTGAGTTTAGCCATAAATCTTCTCATCTCCACTTGTGAGTTTAGGCATAAATCTTCTCATCTCCACTTGTGAGTTTAGCCATAAATCTTCTGGGATTGTAGATCCTGGGGCAACAGACCCTATGATTGGGGTCTCAGAATTGTTTCACTTATACTCCTTGTGCATGCAATCAAAGAGCCAAAATTGCTGGAAAAAGAACCATCATCGTTGGTCCGAACCGATCCCTTAAAAATGTTCTTCATGTTCAATTTAGCCTGCAATTTACTTTCAATTTCGAAACTTGTTGCTGATGAGAAGTGTGTGTGGTTAAGTTTGACATGAATGAGTGTGTGTTTCAGAACTCGGCGTAAGATGATTGCAAGTCTAGGCTGGTTGGTGGTCTATATCAATGAAGAGAAATCCATTTTTGATGCGTCCTTTTCCAAAAGTAGCTGTCTCAACTCAGAGTCTTTTGTTGTTGTTCAGAATAAAGTCCTAGATTGGCATAAAAGATTAGAACACCCTAGTTTGGGTTATATGAAATAGATGTTTCCAACTTGGCTCAAAAATAAAGATTGTGAGTTTTTTCATTGTGAAGTGTGTGAACTGGCTAAGCGAAATAGGAAGACTTATCCTCCTCGAGAGTATTAGCCTTCCAAGCCTTTCACTTTGATTCAAAGTGATCTTTGGGGTCCATCTATGATGAAAACAATAACTAATAAAAGATGGTTTGTAACTTTTATTGATTATCACTTTAGGTTGTCTTGGGTATACTTAATAAAAGAGAAGTCTGAAGTTGAACAAGTTTTCAATTGTTTACGATTTTTTTAATACTCGAGTTCATGAGAAAATTCAAATTGTAAGAAGTGATCATGTGACCGAGTATTTAACACTTATCGGAAATTTCTTCCAAGAAAAGGGAATAGTACACCAAAGTCCTAATGTCAAAACTCCACAACAAAATGGAGCGGTAGAGAAAGAACAGACATATACTTGAAGTGGTGAGAGCCTTACTGATCAACTCAGGATGTCCGACATATTTATGGGGTGAGGTGGTATTAACCGCCACCTATCTCATAAATGAGCTTCCATTACGGGTCTTGAATTATCAGAAACCCCCCTGAGTGTGTTGTTGAAGTCATATCCACAAACAAGAATTGTCAATGACCTTCCTCTTAAGATCTTTGGTTGTACAGCAGTCTTTGTTTACACACATAATAGTGAGAAAATCAAACCTAGAGCTAAAAAATGTGTCTTTATTGGTTACTCTCCTACTAGCAAGGGTTATTAGTGCTTAGATGTCACGTCTAGGAGAGTGCTTGTTACTATGAATCTCACGTTTTTTGAACAAAACATGTTTTGAACCATGTCATGGGCAAGGGTGAGTGTAGAAACCCCTAGGTCTGAGCTGAGTGACTGTGACCCGTTGAATTGGCTTGTTTTAGAGTCCAACGAAGAAGTAGGTCAATCTGTTAAAGAGTTAAATGATGTTAATAATTCTGAGCAACATGAAGTGTCTAAGTTGGGGCATGATACGCCTAAGGCTGTTAATGATGAACAGAAAGAGGACAACCTTTGGGGAAAGATATATCAGAGGAAGAAAGTAAAAGAAATGAGTGGTACCTTGACCTATCCTAGACCTCAATCTCATTCCCAAACTGAGAATGAAACGACAGAAGTTAAGAAGTTAGTCACAATACTGACCCATGTGCTTTTAACCAATCCCAGAGTCTCGAAAAACCTAAGCCCCCTCAAGACGATCCTTTCCTTGATGTACCAATTGCTATTAGGAAACCTCCCAGAGAGTGCACCAAACGACCTTTGTATCCCTTGTCCAACTATCTCAGTTACTCCAAAATCTCCACCACTCATAAAGCCTTACTTTATTCCTTATCTAAAGAAACCATTCCCAACAACACCCGAGAAGATCTTTATAATCTTAATTGGAAGGAAGCGGTCTTGGAGAAAATGAGGGCTCTAAAACGAATGGGACGTGGGAGTTGTTGGATTTGCCGTTGGGGAGGAAACCTGTGGTGTGTAAATGGGTGTTTACTAATGTTGATCGTACCTTCCAGAGGTATAAAGCAAGATTGGTTGCTAAGGAGTTTTCTCAAGCCTATGGGGTAGATTATGTTGAGACCTTTTCTCTGGTGGCAAAGATGAATATTGTTCGAACGATTTTGACACTAGTTGTGAACTTAGACTAGCGTCTGAATCAGTTTGATGTCGAGAATGCCTTTCTTCATGGAGATTTGAAGGAGGAAGTTTATGTTGGCCCCTTGTGAATTTGAAGATAGATTTGAAGGGAAGGTGTGTTGATTGATGGAGTCTCAGTATGGT
Organism: Gentiana macrophylla; assembly: GCA_026214975.1. NCBI lineage: Eukaryota > Viridiplantae > Streptophyta > Magnoliopsida > Gentianales > Gentianaceae > Gentiana > Gentiana macrophylla. Next base: position 71,124,713 of record CM047816.1, on the reverse strand, counting down.
TAGAAGCAAAGCCAGAGCTTGGTTTGATCGATTTATGAAATTTGTGAAGACCATGGGGTTTGCTCAAAGGCAGACAGATCATACTACCTTCGTCCCAAAATGTTAAGTCCTTTTAGCTTTTTTGTTTTGTCCCATAATGTAAGTCCATTTAAATAACCAAGGAAGCATTTATTACATTTTTTCTATTTTTACCCCTCATTTATTATCTATTCACCCACTTTTTACTACTCTACATTAATAATAGTCAAAGGTTATTTTAGACTTTTCCATCAAAATTAATGACACATAACCAATTTAACCAACTTTCTTAATTTGTGTGAAATACCCTAAAAGGACTTATATTTTGGAATGGAGGTAGTACTTAATTTGTGAAAATTTCTGATTATGGTAAATTGATTGTTTTGATTGTCTATGTAGATGATATTATTCTCATAGGTGACAACTTGATGGGATTTGATGAAGTTAAGAGAATACTGACTAAGGAATTTGATCAAAGACTTAGGTCCTCTAAAAAAATTGAGAATGGAAGCGGCAAGATCCAATGATGGGATTGTTGTGTCACAGAGAGTATATTTTTGATATTTTGGCTGAAAATTGGATAAGTAAAGCTGAGCCAGCTGGAACTCCAATGGAGCAAAATTCCAAGCTTGGGAAGATTGCAAATGATATGCCAGTGAGTATAGAGATGCCAGAGATTGATGGGTAGCTTGATTTATTTGTCTCATACTCAGCCAGCTTGAACTCCAATGGAGCGAAATTCCAAGCTTGGGAAGATTGCAAATGACATTCCAGTGAATATAGAGAGATACCATAAATGGGTGGGTAAGTTGATTTATTTGTCTCATACTCGGCCAGATACAGCTTTCGATGTGGGTGTTGTTAGCCTGTTTATGCATTCCCCTGCTCAGAGACATATGGATGCGGTTTACAAAAACCTGGGCTATCTCAAGGCAACTCCGGGCAACGGGTTGTACTATAGAAAGACATATAACAGAGGAGTTGAGATTTTCACGGATGCTGATTGGGGGGCAGATCTTTGAGACAGAAAGTCAGTTTCTGGACATTGTGCGTTCGTGTGGGAAACCTACCCGTTTGGTTTCAGACTGGACTGGATCCATTTGGATCCAACTTAACACTTTATTCATCCACTATCTTATTTACTATTATTTTAATATTTCTCTCACCAAACATTTCACAATTAACAAATAAAATAATATTAATCAATTCATTTTATTCACCACCTACACTATTCAACCATTACTTTATCAATATAATATTTCTCTCACCAATCATTTCACCAATCATTTCTTCATCAACACAAATTTTAATACAACATTTCAACCTTATAATCATTACTTTACATTATTTAATTTTATTTTCTCTCTCATGACTCAAATGGATCCAGTCCAGTCTGAAACCAAACAGATTTAATTGGAGGAGTAAGAAGAAAAATGTGATGGGTCGGAGGAGAGTTGAGACAGAGTTTAGATCATTGGCCTTAGGTGTGTGTGAAGTTATGTGGTTGAAGCGAGTTTTGGAAGATTTGACATTTGAGGATGCTGCTTCAGTTGTCGTTGAAGTTGTTTTGTGATAACAAGGCTGCTATTGATATCGCTGATGATCTGGTCCATCATTGTAGGGCCAACCTTTTGGAGATTGATAGACATTTTATCAAGGAGAAGCTAGAGAGCGGATTGATTTATATACCGTTTCTACATTCGGCTATGCAGGTGGCGGCCGAGTTGACCAAGGCGTTTGGAAGAGTAGACTTTGCAATTTTTGCAAGCAAGTTGGGCATTCAGAATATCTATATGCACCAAGTTGAGGGGGAGTGTTGAGAAATAGTCTGACGACCTTTTTTGTTTTATTATTTTTTAGTAAGGGTTATGTTGGTATTAGTATGTAGTAGGGTTATAAGTCGATCATTCTCTTATAAGTCGGTTGCGTCTTTTCTTGTTCATCAAGTTTGTGTCACTATATATTTAAAGACATTCTGTCCCAGTAATTATCAATAAAATTTGAATTGTTTCCTCTCTAAAATTCTACATCCTTTTTATTCTATTGCTTCAATTTTGGAGTTCTACTCTAGCTGCATTTTGGAGGTCATTTTTTAGCAAGTTGTGTTCTGACCTTAATAGAGATGGTTATCATGGCTAAAGTAGAAGGTCGTTTGCTTTTTGGAGAAGTCGGGCATTCATTTTTTTACTTTATATCTTGAGCACTTTTGAGGTTATTTTAGTCAAATCTTGGAACAGAGACTTTGCGGTGCAACTGTTGTACCGGTGGTTCTACCAAATGGGTGGATGCGATATAACAGACTAACTCCTCTCACACATAGTAAAAGTGCATAGGGGACATGATCTTACATCCTAACCTCTCTCCCACATTGTAGGAGTGTTAGGGGTGAATTGGCTATCATCTTAACCATACACTTGATACAACTTACAATTGTTGCACCAAAAATGTTGTCATCTTGGAATTGCTATGTTGTGAAGTTTTATTTTCTTTTGAGGAACTTTTCAGTTTCATAACCTTGGAGAAAATTTCGTTCAACAAAAAAGATGCTTCCATTTTCTCCCTCCGACTTTGGCTTACCCGTTCGCTTTTTCATGTTGATACAGGACTTCAACTATGCAGCTGTTGCAAACGATACAGGTTTCCTCTCCTTTCGCTTGTTTTGCTTCTACTTTAAGCTTCCGGTCGCATTCCTTATGCTTGATTATCATATCATAGATTATGGAAATTTTGAAACAAATACAGTTGCTTGCAAGTTTAGTTAGCATTGGTTGGAATTATGGAAACTGTACTTGAGTTTTTTGGTGTGGATCTTCTATGTATTTGGGTTAGGCGAATTACTGATGTTGTGACTCACTTTTTAAGCGAATTTCAAGAGAAGCTCAAAATGCACTTTAGGAGTGGATGCATTACTTGTTTGTTTTTACCTTTATTTTTCCATCAGACTTTTTGAATGCTGACGAGGATGAAGAAGCTGAGTTCACTGATGACTATATGCCTAATGCTGAAGAGACACGTGTTACAGATAACAGTGGGTGGTCCTCACGTACCAGGTAGTTATCTTGTTTTATGGTTTTTCTTGTGTAGGGATTCATAGAATGTTTCTTGCAGTTAGTGTTCCTTACAAACTCTAACAGAAATTAGCGGACATTGTCAGTGTTCTAAAAATCGCTAAAGCGAGGTCGGTGCACGCTGCAGGGCGCTGGCGCTTGTAGGCGCTAGGCGGCGCCAAAGGTTCTAGGGTTTTAAGGGGTTTTAGGGTTTTAGGTTTTAGGCGCCTTACACTAATCGAGTACAAGTCTCTTGAGTTCCAACATTCAAAGTAATAGCTTTTTACGCTTTGGGGAAAACTCAGAGTGTAATATCTTTACTTTGGATGACTTGATCCGAAGAATTCTAGTTTACAAAGCTTTTTCCTGATGGAACCCTAATATCCTAGGGTCGCCAGCGGCGCCAGTCGCGCCAGAGCGCTAGAAGGCCTCAGAGCGCCCAGAACGCCTAAAATCGCCAAAGACCAGTGTCGCCTAGCCGAGATCGCTTGAGCCAAGTCGAATCGCTGGGTGCGCTTAGCGCTTAGGCGGCGCGCCTAGGCGACCGTGTTTTGCGATTTTTAGAACACTGGACATTGTTATAAATGCACAACAGTTGCTTTCGGCTTCTTTACACATGCTTTTTTCTTTCTTTCGAGAAGTGTGGTTCCATGAAGTTGCTTCCTGCTAAGTCAATGACTTTTAAAGTATTCTTGTGGTTTGTACACTCAGTTTTGAATTCCTGAAGGCTCCTGTTTGATTTGACTTTCCTGTTTCCCTTCCTATCCAGTTCAATTACTCTGGGCAGCGTTTTGTACCAAGTTAATCCTTGTCCTCAGGAATCATTTTTAACGTTGTTGGTCATTGGTATTTGTATATGTAAATGTATGAATGTACGTATAACGTATGCATATTTCACTGTTGGCATTTTTTAAACAAATGAGCCTTAAATGAGTTAGTTGAAGGTTAGAAGGAGAGCTAACCAACTAAAATTTAAACAAAATCTAATTCTAATCTAACGACTAGATTACAGACATAAGATTAAAAAAATTAAAATAATAAATAATTAATAAACAGATACGAATTAAGACTAATCATTCTTCACCCTTCACCCACCCCCCCCCCCCTCCCTCTTCCTCAAGCTGAGTCGTAGATGTTGATACAACCCAGCTTGCAGCATAAATCAAAAAACAATGTAGGAGGGACAACTTTAGTGAACAGATCGGCAAGTTGGAACTTTGTAGGAATGTGGATGAGTAGAACGTGTTTGGAGTCGTCCTTTTCTTTGAGGAAAAGTCTGTCAATGTCTACATGCTTGGAATTGTCTTGGTGGACAGGGTCTTGAGCCATGCTGATGGAAGATGTGTTGTCACAGAAAAACTTCATCTGGAGAGTGATGGGTGGCTTCAGATCTTGTAGGACCCTTCTGATCCAGATGCCATCCAAAACTCCAAATGCTAGAGCCCTTAGCTCAGCATCAACACTACTCCTGGATACAGTAGGTTGTTTCTTACTAATCCAGGTTGGAAGGTTGCTCCAGAGGTAGCAACAATAACCTGTAGTGGGTCTACGGTCAGTAGGAGATCCACCCCAATCAGCATTGGTGTAGACTTTAAGATCTCTGATTGTAGACTTCTTGAAGCATAGGTCTTGTCCAAGATCAGATTTTAGGTATCTCAAGAGTCTGTGAACAAGATTGGGGTACCTTTTCTTTGGTTGATGCATAAATTGGCTGGCCAAACTGTCAACATATGAGATGAGAAGCTTGCCCACAAGTCTCTGATATCTTTCCTTGTCAACAACGTCATCTTCATATCCAGAACTGAGGTTAGGGTTTGCTTCAGTAGGAGAAATGGCAGGTTTGCATCCTAGGAAGCCAGTTTCTTGTAATAGGTCCATAGTTTACTTCCTTTGGAATACAAGCAGGCCTTCATATGTCCTAGCTATTTCCATGCCTAGGAAATACTTCAGATTGCCAAGATCCTTGACTTCAAACATGTTAGCCAAAAAATGTTTTAGATTGGATATTTCTTGATGATCATCACCTGTAATGATGATGTCATCAACATACACAATGAGAATAGTTATTTTATTGGAGTGATGATGCTCATGATCAAAGTGACATTGGAGGTATCCAAGTGTCTTAATGGTATTGGTGAACCTCCCAAACCAAGCCTAGGAGACTGTTTAAGTCCATATAGGGACTTCTAAAGTCTACAGACTTGGTTAGGGAAGTTCCCAGATTCAAAACCAAGTGGGACCCTCATATACACTTCCTCCTGTACACCATTTAAAAATGCGTTTTTTTTTGCATCAAGTTGATAGAGGGGCCAGTCCAGGTTAACAGCTAAAGAAAACAAGATTCTGATTGTATGCAGTGTAGCCACATGAGCAAATGCTCATGGTAGTCAATCCCATAGGATTGAGTGAACCCTCTTTCTACAAGTGCTGCTTTATGTTTATTTAGAGATCCATCTTGGTTATATTTAACGGTGAAAATCCATTTGCAACTCACTGGATTATTTCCTTTTGGAAGAGCAGTGAGTTCCCAAGTGTGATTTTTCTTAAGGGCAGTCATCTCATCAAGAATGGCTGCCTTCAATTTGGGTCCTTAAGAGCCTCGTGAACATTAGATGGTATACGTTCCTTATCTAGGTTATGAGTAGGAAATTTTTTTTATAAGATAAAAAGGTTTAAATAGGGTGCTTAGTACAAGCTCTTACCCCTTTTCTCAAAGCTGTAGGTTGATCATCATGCTCAAGAGACATAGGTGAGGGATTACCTGGTGCAGGAGATTGATTAGTAGTGATAGGAGGATGTTACCAGAGTCGGGAAAGTTGGGTGGAGAGCTCTTCTGATTTCTGTGATACTGGTGGATAGGTGGCACATGTTTCTTCATCACTCTTTCAAGGAGAGTAGGTGCCTTGTCTCATTGTTGAGGTATGACCTGAGAGTTATCAGGAATTGTGATAGATACCTCTTGAATGTTGAGTACTCTGCTCATACGACAAGTCAGTGGATTTAAAAAATGGTTTATCTTCAAAGAAACATACATCTAAGGTATTATAGACTTTCTTGGTACTAGCAGGGAAAAAACCTTTGTACCCCTTTTGGAAGGGTGAGTACCCTAAGAATATACATTTGACAGCTTTAGGGCATACACAATGTGTAGAGAAATATGGAAATCAGGAAGAAAAGATTTTTATTATTGATTGTATTTTATTCATAGCCGTAATACGTAATATATATACAACAGAGAAAGGAACCTTAGGATACTAGGATTCTAGCCCACGTGCATAATGTATCTAATAAATGCTATAAATGCTAAAACATAACAGATAATAATCCAAGCCTTATAAACCGCTACATTAAAGAGGAAGATAAAAATAATAATTAGAGATATTCTCCATAATTGTGGAATATTATCAATAACTCCCAAATATTCTCAACACTCCCCCACAAGTTAAACATGGATATTCAACATGTTTAACTTGCTCATAAACTTCTCAAAACCAGGTTTCAAAGAGGCCTTTGTTAATCCATCTCAACTTTGTTGTCAGTCAAGGCATGAATGGCATGCAAATTAACCCATCATCCAACTTTTCTCTAATGAAGTGTCTGCCGATTTCTATGTGTTTGGTCCCATCTTTATCAGACAGATCATTGGCAATATCAATTGTCGCTTTATTATCACAAGACAACTTCATGTAGTTTCACAGTAGCATTAAGTCTTCTAGAACTCTTTTTATCCATAATTCTTCACACACTCCTAGGGCCATGGCCCTGTACTCAGATTCAGCAGTACTTCTGGAAACCACTCCTTGTTTTTTGCTTCTCCAAGTTACTAGATTTCCCCATACATAGCTGCAATAACCAGTGGTGGATCTTCTTTCAAAGAGATCCACCTCAATCAGATCTCAGATATACTTCAATACTTCTGCTAGAATTTCTTTTGAACCACAAACCTTCTCCAATAGTCCCTTTTAAATACTTCAGTATTCTGAATACTGCCTCCATATGGGGCTCACAAGGGGCATGCATGTACTGGCTGACCACCCCTACAGCATAGGATATGTCCGGCCTTGTATGAGCTAGATATATAAGTCTTCCTACCGCCTTTGGTACTTCCTTTGTCCACAGAATCGATTTTTACTCTCCCACAATTTTAGGTTGGCTTCCATGGGAGTACTAGCAGTCTTGCAATCACTCATTCCTGTCTCTTCAAGAAGATCTAGAACATATTTCCTCTGACATACTACTAGCCCTTTGTCTGATCTTGCAACTTCCATGCCTAGGAAGTATCTAAGGCTTCCCAGCTCCTTTATCTCAAACTCCCTGGCCAGGCTCTTCTTAGTTTGATTTATCCCACACAAGTCATCACCTGTTAGTATGATGTCATCAACATACACAACCAGGACTGTCATCTTGCCATTTTCTGACCTTTTTGTGAACAAAGTGTGATCAGATTGGCCCTGCTTGAACCCTTCTTTCTTTAGAAACTTCATGAATCTCTCAAACCATGCTCTTGGACTTTGTTTCAACCCATATAGAGCCTTTTTCAGCTTGCAAACTTTACCATTGTCTTTGCCTGAAAAACCAGGAGGCATATCCATGTACACTTCTTCCTTTAGATTTCCATGTAGAAAGCATTTTTAACATCCAGCTTGTTCCAAGGGCCACCCAAGTTCACACTATAGACAAAATTATCCTCACAAAGATTAAGTTTAGCTACCGTGAGAAGGTTTTCAATAATCTATCCCATAGGTTTGAGTGTACCTTTGGCAACCAACCTTGCTTTATACCTTGTATGGACCCATCCGAATTGTATTTCACAAAGAAAATCCATCTACACCCTACTGTGGTCTTCCCGTCAAATATGGTAGGCTAGCAACTTCCTGTGTGCCATTTTTTCAAGAGCACTAATTTCTTCATACACACCGCCTTTCCATTCTGGACGGGACAGGCTTCATGAATGGTTTTAGAATTTGAATATTGGATAGGCTAGTAGTAAAGGCTTGATATTGTGGAGAGAGTTTATCATAAGTGACATACCTACCGGAGGATAGAGGGGTGTTTGGTACATTCTCTAGTTGGTTTTCTTAGGGCAATTGGAAGATCGAGATTGGTTTGTGTGATCAGTGGTTCGAGATACACCCCGAGATGGTGATTCTAAGTGAATATGTCCGCCGATTCGCACTCGATGATAAAAGAGTTTGGAGCATTACTCTCTCTCGGATCCTGCTCAGATCGGCACTTAAGGACGAGAGGTTGCTCGGTGCTTGACGAGGAGCTTTCTCTTTGAGTAGTAAACCTTTCCCGGAATAAGTCTTTCCTGAAATTTCGTATCCTAGTCTTGGGACTAGACTAGCCGATTTGTTCCTTGATCTCGTGTATTTACCTCAATAGGACTATCGCCACTGGTCCTCGAGTCCCTATCTTGAGAATAATCATGATGTGGAGGTGTGTTGTCGTGGTCATCACCAAGAATCTGAAAATCTTGTTGAGAAAAATCATGTTCCTTAAAATTCTTCCCCGAACATGAGTTTTGAAAAACAATGATCTTCAAAAAAGGACACATCACTACTGACATAAATTTTTTGTGTTTGTGGATCAAAACATTTATATCCTTTTTGAGTGGGGGAATACCCTACAAACACACATTTTCTAGCTCGGGGATCCAATTTCCCTTGGTGATGAATATGTGTGAAGGCAGTGCATCCAAAAACTTTGAGGGGCAGGTCTTGAATTATTCTAGTGTTGGGGTAAAACACTTTTAACTGGCTGACAGGGGTTTGATACTTCAAAATCCTAGAAGGTAGCTCACACTAGATATATATGGCAATAGAATCGCCTCCCCAAAGATATTTAGTGGTCATAGAGGTTATCATAAGAGCCCTAACAATTTCTAGAATATGTCTGTTTTTCCGTTCTGCCACCCCATTTTGTTGGGGTGTGTCAGGACAGGAACTTTGGTGGACAATGCCATGTGTGAGGAAGAAGGGTCCAAGGACGTAATTAAAATATTCCGTGCCATTGTCACTTGAAAGACCTCAATTTTGAGTGAAATCGTGTTAAAATCATTTCATAAAATTCAATGAAAACTTGTTTAGCTTCGATTTTTGTTTTAAGAGATAAACCCAAGAGATCCTAGTGTGATCATCAATGAAAGTGATGAACCATCTTTTCCCTTGTGGTGTACTCTGCCTTGCAGGCCCCCAAATGTCACTATGAATTATAGTGAATGGCTTTGTTGGCTTGTAAGGCTGAGGTGGGAAGGATGATCTTGTGTGTTTAGATAATTCACATATTTCACAATTAAACAAGGATGGATCTTTATTGATAAAAAAATCTGGAAACAGTTTTCTTAAATAGACAAAACTAGGGTGGCCAAGTCTATAGTGCCACATCATGATATTATTCTTATCAATAAAGGAAGACTGAAGGCAAACATTTTCAGGATTCTTCTTATTCCAAGAGTCTTCTTCCTCAAAGAGATAGAGACCTCCCATCATCCTAGCACTGCCAATCACCATCCCCTTGTGAGTATCCTGGATTTTACACCCATTGTCAGAAAACACAACATTACAGTTAGCATCTGAAGAAAGTTTACTGACAGACATAAGATTACATGACAGGGATGGTACATGTAGGACATTCTGAAGGGTTAAGGTAGGAGAGATAGTGATGGATCCTTTTCCTGCTATGGCAGACAAAGATCCATCTGCTATCTTGACTTTTTGATTTCCAGCACAAGATTTGTAGGTTGAGAACAGATTTGAATAGCTTGTCATATGGTCTGTTGCTCCTGAGTCAATGACCCAAAAAGCGGACTGGTTGACACCAAGAAATGATAGGGAAGAACATGTACCTTTTTCTACTAAGGAGCATGAAGAGTCACCTTTGTTTTGCATGGTTTGGGCTTGGATAAGTTTGGTCAGCTGATCCAGTTGTTCTTGAGAGAATAGCTGCTGTGTATTGGAGATAGTACTTTGATCGGATGATACCGATTAGCTTCGCCTTGCCTCTCGAGCTTCTGCTCCTCCACCCCTAGGCTTCCAGGTTTGGTGTTTCCGTGTATCACCCAGCAATTATCCTTGGTGTGGCCTGATTTTTTGCAATGGTCACACCATGTCTTTGGTTTCCTTCCTTTCTGATCATTTCTATTTGCCACCAACGCTGAACTTTCAGTCCCAGAACTTCCAGAAGAAGGTCCCTTGTGCATTACTCTCCTTCTAGATTCTTCCCTTCTGACCTCAGAAAACACCTCACTTAGTGAAGGCAGGGGAGATTTTCCTAGTATCCTTCCCCTAACCTCATCCAGATCCAAGTCAAGACCTGCCAGGAAGGTATAAACCCTCTCATTCTCTTTCCTTTTTGTGCCTTTACTCCATCTCCAAAGGTGCTCCTGTGGAATTATCAAAGGATAGGTCTAATTCCTGCCATAATCCTTGCAATTCAGTGTAGTAGAGAGTGACTTCTCTGTTGTCTTGCTTACAAGCCCAGATTTTGGTCTTAAGTTCATATATTTGGGATGTATTCTCTAGATCAGAATACATTTCTTTGACCATTTTCCATATATCTCGGGCTGTTGGCAGGAACATGTGTGGCTTTGCCACAAATTTCTCCATCGAGTTGATTAACCATGATCTCACCATTGAGTCCTCTGATCTCCAAGTCCCAGATTTGGGATCTCCAGCAGCAGGTTTGACACATTCTCCAGTCAGGTATCCCAATTTGCCTCTACCATCAATGGCCAAAGTCATGGTTTGTGACCATTCTAGGTAGTTCTTTCCATTCAGCCTTTGTGTTGTGAGCAGAATGGAGGGAGAAGAATTACTGAGTCCTGTCTAGCCAGATTGATCATCTCTTGATAAGGATGATCCAAAGAAGAGAGTGGATGAAGCAATCGATGTTTGTATTTCCAATCATGGTCATGCAGCGTAGGTACATGGATACGCTACCGATCATATACGACCCGCCTCGATACCATGTAGAGAAATATGGAAATCGGAAGAAAAGATTTTTATTATTGATTGTATTTTATTCATAGCCGAATAATGTATATATATACAACAGAGAGAAAGGAACCTTAGGATACTAGGATTCTAGCCCACGTGCATAACAGTACTAATAAATGCTATAAATGCTAAAACATAACAGAATAATAATCCAAGCCTTATAAACCGGCTACATTAAAGAGGGAAGATAAAAATAATAATTAGGAGATATTCTCCATAATTAGGGAATATTATCAATAACTCCCAAATATTCTCAACACAATGCAACCAAAAACCTTGAGGCAAAGGAACCCCATGTTTGATTCTGGGAAACGTTCCTCTAAAAAAGCTCTAGGGTTCGAGAATTATTAGTTTTGTTTGGTAGTCTGTTAGCTAAGTGGCCGTAAGAACAACATAAATCCCTACAAGTTTTTAGGCACATTCATATTTTATAGTGAACATAAATGCACTGGCTATCTCCAGGAGCTGTCTGTTTTTTCTCTCAGAATCCCCATTTGGCTGAGGGGTTTCCACAACTGCTTGTGTGTATGATGCCATGGTCCTTTAAGAACAACCCAAGATGTTTTTCTAAGTATTCTTTTTCATTGTCAGTCTTAAGGACTTGGATACTAGTGCTAAACTGGTTTGAAATCATTTTATGGAAATTTGTAAGGATTTCTCTTCAAATTTGTCTTTCATTAAGAAGGTCCAGGTCATTTTGCTAATGTCATCAACAAAAATGATAAACCAACGTTTCCTAGTGATGTGTTTTACTGTAGAGGGCCCCCTGATATCACTGTGAATCATAGAAAAAGGATGGGTTTCTTTGTTGGGTAAAGCAGGTTAGGGTTTCCTAGTTAATTTAGCAAGTTGAAATGTTTCACATTGTAATAAACGAGGATTCTTATTCTTGATCATTTCAGGGAATTTTTTCGACATAGAAATAAAACTAGGATGACCAAGTCTCATATGCCACTTGGTTATTTAATCCATATTAAAACACTTAATTGACTAGGAAAAGCAAAAAATTGTCTTCTTCCATTAGGATAATCAATCTGGTTGAAAATGAACAGCCCACCAGTTAAACTAGCATTGTCAATCTTCCTCTTGGAGGTTAAATCCTAAAACTCACAGGAGTTAGATGAGAATTTAATAGTACTGTTGCAGTCATGTATGAATCTCTTAACAGATAGCAGATTACACTTTAGATTAGGTACAAATATCACCTTTTCTAAAGTGATGTTTGTGTAGAGATACAGAGCCATGACCATAAACCTTGGATGAGGTGCCATTTGCTATTTTCACATAGTGATCAGTCATGATAGGTGTAAAGTTAAGCAATAGATCAAGATTCCCAGTCATATGGTCAGAGGCACCTGAATCCACAATCCAAGCGTTATTATGACTGAAGTTGGGATCAACAGCAAGAGATACCTGAATATGCTACAGTAACAGTGTCATTACCAGATGAGTTTGATGGTGTTTGATTATGAAGGAGTAGCTTCTTTAAAGCTTCCATTTGTCTAGCAGTGAATGGATTGGTGTATTCATTATCTTCAGTGTTGACATGGTTACCAAAAATCTCCATTTTGGTGTCCTTGAAGAAGTCCTTTCCAGAGTTGGGCTTCCCATAGATTTTCCAACACTTTTCCCTGAGGTGACCAACCTTCTTACAGTAATCACACCAAGGTTTGTCCTTCTTCTCTTTACCTCTATTAAATGTTGTTTTTGAGGCCATGGAGGAAGCTTCTTGGATTCTTCATTAGTTTTGGGTTTCAGCATAAGCTTCCTCCTACTCTCCTCATATCTGACTTCACTGAATACAGTCTTGAGAGAGGGCATGGGCTTGATGCTAAGGACTCTTCCTCTGACATCATCAAGTTCAAAGTTAAGGCCCGTAAAAAACTGAAGATCCTTTTAAGTTCTTCGTGTTCATTGAATCCTCTTGCATCTACTGACCAACTCCGTGGGAGATCTTCAAAACTGTCCATTTGTTGCCAAGCTTTTGAGAGAAGGTTGTATTAAGTGGTTACACAAAGACCTTGTTTGAGTTCTTAAAGTTTAGCTTCTACTTCATAGATCGCAGATGTGTAATCTTTATTTGAATACAGCTCTTTGGCAGCGTTCCAGATTTCCTCTTCTGTATCAAAAAAGATAAAGTTTTCTGCTATTTCAGGAGTCATTGACCCTATTAGCCATGACATCACAAGTAAATACTCTTCTTTCCCTTTTCCAGTGATAAACAGCGGGATTGAACGGTGTAAGAACGGAAGTAAAAAGAAATATTAAGGTAAATTTCTTATAAGATCAATAGATATTCATCTGAGTTCTATTACAAAGAAATGGAGGTTAAATAACCTCCCAATTACAACAACTAAATTGCCAAACAGAAACTACCCGTTAACTGTCAAATTGGACAACTAGTTGGACTTTGGACAGACACTTGGAAACCCGATAGTGGGGAAAAACAATTAGGAATAATTAAATTATACTAAACAAGATTAGCATAAATAGGATCATTATAAGGAAATTAATTCCAACACTCCCCCTCAAGCTGGTAGATGGATGTCAGACATTCCCAGCTTGCAAACATCTTCTTGAAAGAATTTCCCTGGTAGACAATTTGTAAACAGATCAACAACTTGATCCTTTGTTGAAATCAGATCACACTTAACTTTTCTTTGATGAAGTGTATGTCCACTCCAATATGTTTGGTCCTGTTACCACTGGTTGTTTCTTACTTCTCCAGACCACAAGATTCCCACCTAGGAAGACACAATGTCCAGAGGTGAACCTTTTATCATCAGTAGATCCTGCATAGTCCGAGTCAGTATAAGCCTTAAGCTTTAGTTTGTCCCCTTTCTTGAATATGATTCCTTTACCAGGGCCCTCTTTGAGGTATTCTATAATCTTGTCAACAGCCCTTTGGTGGCAAAGTTTTGGATTCTGCATATATGTGCTAACCATATTGACAGCAAATGCAATGTCAGGCATGATATGAGCAAGGTAGATCAACTTTCCTACTAACCTTTGATAAGAGTATTTGTCTACCGGTTCATCATTAGAAGACTCATTTAGGCCATGATTATATTCAATAGGTGTCCTAGCAGGCTTGCATCCCAATTTCCCAGTTTCCGCTAGCAGATCCAAAATATTTTTTTTTGCACGATGAATATTCCAATTCTTGAGTGCACAACCTCAATACCTAGGAAATGCTTGAGTTTTCCAAGGTATATAATGTCGAATTCCTTGTCCATATAAGTCTTCAGATTCTTGTCTGCAACCTCATCATCTCAAGTGATGATAATGTCATCAACATACGCAAGCGATATGGATTTCTTCCTTGCTTCTGAGTGCTTAATAAACATGGTGCGATTCCCCTGGATCTTCTTGTTCCCAAGTTCTATCATGATTCATGAATTTGGTACACCTACCAAACCAGGCTCTTCAGGATTGCCTTAACCCATGAATTTGATTTGCAGACCTTTCCGTCATTGGAAACCAGGAAGGATATCCATATAGATTGTTTCTTTCAGCCTGTCTTGAAGAAACGCACTCTTAACATCATATTGTTGAAGATCCTCACAGTGTTCATCTTTGCAACTGGTAGTTGCAAATGTTTCAAAGTTGTCTACCCCATGTGTTTGGGTGTATCCCTTAGCGACAAGCTTGGCTTTGTGCCTCTCAATAGATCCATCTGATCTATATTTAGTAGTAAATACCCATTTGCATCCAACTGTCTTTTCTCCCTTAGGATGTTTTTCCAAATCCCAAGTTTGATTTTTTTTTTTCAAGTGCCAACATTTCTTCTTTCATTGCCTTAGTCCACTTTTTATCATATAGAGCCTCATTCAAATTTTTAGGAATATCTCCTGTATTTGTGGAAATTATTTGCTGGACAGATTGGTAGCGTTTTCTGTTGAGTTGATGCATCTCGTACATTACTTTCCGCTCACTAACTTTATTTGGGTAATTGAGGTATCTGGACTGAAGTTTGAGTGAGGGTTGATATTCTATTGGGTGTTTTTGTAGAAAATGTAGCTCAACGAATATATAAGAAAGGGGCCCAACCTTAAAACATTGGCTAAGCTATGAGGTGAGGGAAGTCTATCTCTTAATATGGTGGTGAGATAATACCAAGTCTTCATTGTGGGACTAAATACATATTAACAGCCCCCCTCACGTTTGCCTGAATGGACATAGGCAAAGCATGAGTTTGGTTTTGATGCCATGAAGAAAATATGGTCCAACAAACATATAAGAAAGGGGCCTCAACCTTAAAACATTGGCTAAAGCTATGACACAAGGGAAGTCCATCGCTTAATATGGTGGTTAGATAACAACAAGTCTTCATTGTGGGACAAATAACATATTCAGCATGTTTTTATGTTTGCATTAGTCGT
The DNA here is from genome assembly GCA_026214975.1 of Gentiana macrophylla. NCBI lineage: Eukaryota > Viridiplantae > Streptophyta > Magnoliopsida > Gentianales > Gentianaceae > Gentiana > Gentiana macrophylla. The sequence continues at coordinate 71,109,269 of CM047816.1, read as the reverse complement.
AAGTGTAAATTATCATCTTACATAAAAGCTTTAAGCTATAAAAAGGATGTAAAATTTGTAGTTTGTACATGTATCCGTTTGAACATTTTCGTGCATGTGTGGGTTCGCTAACTCGTGGACAATTAGTAGCAGAACTAGATTAGCCTTTTATCTGTGATTCCATCACAAAATACCTTGTCACAAATATAAGTTTATGTTATGTGTAACATGCATACCTTCAGAGGGAAGGGAGCATGGTAAGGAGAGTCGTCATCATTCACATTCTAATTCTGAGTGGACTATTTGCATCGCTTCATTTTCGTGATCGCTTTCAAAGTTGTCATCTTCAGTGAGATCGCCTCACATTTTACCATGTCTACTACTGTGTGGTGTTCTTGATATGATATTTGATGTCATTTTCAGAGCTGTTGCAAGTTATCTCCAGACATTATTTATGAAGGAAGCAGAACATGATAGGAAGATTCTTCCGATGGAGAATCTATTGCTTGGGAAAACGAGAAAGGAAGCATCCAGAATGTTTTTTGAGACATTGGTATCATTCATGCTCTGCTTTCCCTTGTTGTAAATAATAAAGATTGGTGTCGATCTTGGTTTTGGTTATAATAGGGGGCTGCCCTCCAAATCTTCTCATCATGTTCATTATTATATATTTCAGGTCCTCAAAAGTAAAGATTACGTCCAGGTAGAACAGGAATGCCCTTTCCAGAACATCAACATAAAGGCGAAGATGAAGCTTTTAAAATCCGAATTCTAAGATAAGATTATTCAGAATTACAGAAAAGGTTCAAACCAAAGGCTAGGGTATGTAACTACCTCACGTGATTAGGAAACATTCATGGAGCTTTTGTTTGATTGATGGGTGCTAAATCTTGTGTTCATCTTTTTGATAAAGGCTATAAAAATGTGTCTGCACGTGTGGGTGTATATATAATTATAGCTTATTGTCTTATGATGTGTTAAATATTGTTGGGTGCTAATTCTGTGTAAGCTCTATCTGTCAGAAACACGTCCCCTTTTAATGCTGATGGAACATTTTTACTCGTCTTTTGTCTAGCTAACTTGTGCTTCTGTAGCAGTCAGTCAGTCAGTCCGTCAGATGAACATGTATAGATGATCAGAATTAACAGCAATAATAGATATTGATTTTATAATGATTCAGGAATTGCAGCATTTTTTTTTTTTTTTTTTTCCTAGAGCGGTGGAGTAACCGTATCTTTTCTGCTTCGGGTGGCGGTGTTTGGAATGTGGTAATTCATTATGGTTTTGATGAGTTTATACAAGTAAAAATATCACTGTGGATATGAAGAATTCAATTTGAGGAATGTATATATATTATTTATTTTGGTGTTCTCATACCGTGATATATATATATATATATATGGAGGTTCAATCGGCACTCCCTATTTACTACTGGCACCCCCCTTACTCCTGGTATCACAAAAAGTTACTTCGGGCACCCGGTGATTTTTTACATAAGGAACGTCAGTGGTATTGGTGTTCCTTGTGGAAAGCACTCCATTAACGTTGGTGCTCTACAAGCGAACACCAAGCATCACCAACGCCCTTTGTAAAAGTGTTAAAACTCACAAAACGTCGGTCCACGATTTTCCACCGGCGTTTTTTGTTGCACACCACACTGACGTTGGTGTTCAACAAGGAACGCCGGTATCACCGACGTTTTTTTCGTCTGAAAAAATATTTATTAAATGGGTGCCGGAAGTAATTTGGAATGTGCTCCTTTAGAACCCCATATATATATTATTTAAGATGTGTACGCTTTTCCAGATGTGTAATTTCAAGTCATGATTTTGTTCATTTCTGTTCGTTTCCAACCATATGAAGCTCGTATCTGTTGTCTAAATTAATTCCCTAGCAAAAAAAATCCAGTCGTCGTGACTTCTCTTTAGCTAATCACATTTTGTGTTGTATAAATGAACATATTTAGATCACAAGAAATGTATAGCCTTACGAGACCAATTATGAATTATGATAATGTATACAGAATTTTGTTTACATAAAATCCATTTAAAAACCTTTCAAATAAAAAATTAAAAAAAAAGGGTGGAAAGAAAGATTGTAAAATACATTTTGAGTGTATAGATTGAATCACACAAAAAAAAAAGGAAGATAAAATTTTATAATACAACCGTTGTATGAAGGTTATACCAAATGATATACATTACAACCATTTATTTCTAACCTCACACACAATAAAACTGTATTATATGAGAGTAAAATGAAACGCTCTAATGTATGTCATTCGATACCACCTTCCTTCCTACAACCGTTGCGAGGTTGCCAAAATTGTACACTTTTAAAACTCAATGAAATAAAAAAAAAAAAAAAAAAAAGTTAGATTTGGATGTAGCACACTTTAAAAATTAAAAAAAAAAATAAAAAAGATAAAAGGAAAAAAATAAAAATAAACAGCTGCATCCCCATAAAGAATGATGACAAAAGTTGAACTACAAGTCGAGGTTAATCAAGGTTCAAGTGCTTCAGGCTGCAGAGGCAATAATTTCAACAATCCCCGGAACAACTTAACGCCGCAGCTAATGAAGCAACCAACAAAACCAAACCCCATATATAGTGATTCCTCAAATAAATGGTTCTTTTTTACATTACAAAACCTCAAAATCGCGTCGTTGCGAGCTTCAGTGAAAGGGAAAATAAATTTGTGACTGGATCTTCCCCCTCAAGAAAAGTGTGCAGTTAGATCTCTTCCACATGAGAGGAGAGGAATCACTTCAAGAGATGTAAAGGGAGACAGCATGCAAACTACAGTTTGATGTCATACGAGGCAGATTTTGAGCATTCATACTCTCAATGAGCTTGCTATATAATAAACTTGAAACATGGGGATTAGTTGATAACTAAGAGAAACCATACTCTCATCCGAGCTAGGTATGATTCAAGCAACAAACAAGCCCACAATATTTCTCGTCTCACTACGTATCATTGACACTTGTTGGATCTTTAATGCCCGGATGTCTTTGATTGCTTTACCGTCTCATAGCAGATATGACTCCACAACAGTTCGCCCAAACTTTTCCTGGACATCTTTGGGAGTTTCGATCTGTTGGGAGAATAACAAAGGACGAAAGATAATTATAAGAAAAAAGGGGGAAATTTCTAATGGAATTGAGTAGTACTCGAGGGATACAAGGAAAATTCAATTTCGAAACATATACTATACTTACTGCATTGAGAGCCTTGAAAACTGCTTTAACCGTGTTATGAGGATTCCTTGAGCCAACGACCTGAACGTTAACAAATAATTAAATACAATGGCCATAGGCAGCGTAGTAGTAGTAGTAGTAGTAGTAGTAGTAGTAAAAATCAAGAAACAGGTAACCAGTAAAAGTTTATACCTTTGACTTTACATTCTTAAAACCAGCCAAATGTAGTATGGTTTGGACTGTTCTTCCAGCTTTCATCCCTGTTGTGGTACTAGCAGGCCAAAGATATACCTGACATTATTAGGTTACAATGTTTTTGTTATTTATATTTATGTACCGAAACAATAGGACACAACAACACAAGGTGTACATGGATATCACAACCGCCTATATTGTTGCATGTACGGAATGGGGATTTGGACTTGTGAACCCCATGATAGTGGCCTGCGCAATTTGTCATTTAGGCATTTACCTCAACAGCTATTACGCAGGTCTAGAACACCAAGTTCAGTCTCTTTCTTCACGTCGATGCCATATTGTAACCATCAAATACTCAAGTTCACGGAAATTTCAAAGTAGGGCAATTACGTTGAGGATTATGCAACAAGTTTATAGCATGAATCTACTCATCATGCTACAAAAACATTTTAAGAACACATAAGTGAAACTAAATAGGTGGGTGGAATCAAAAGTCGGCAAATGACTCAATCTTGAACCTTGGTTTTCTTGAATGATGTTTGAATTGCGTGGGCAATAGTATGTTCCTCATGTCGCTCGATGTAATGGAGATTTTGAAAACATTTCTCGTGTGCCTGTTCGAGGTATATAACCAAATAAAGAATCAGAGTCAGCAAAAAAGAAAAAGCTTCTACAATGTTCAGATACAGATGCATGAATACAGTTGAATAGCTTTACAACTACCCGTTGCATTTCACTGGAAACAGCATGCACAAAAATGATAAGTTCAACATAATTATTCTGCTTTGAGCGTTTGTGTGTTTATGTGAGGTTATTCTTCTTGTTTCTCTCTATAGTTCCTCACTGTAGAAAAGATAAAGAGAGGAAAGATGAAGAGAATAATATGTTCTTCTTATTAAAACAGAGTGGAGATTACAAGTATATAAAGAGTTACAATGAGGTGGTGGAGTAACGGCTAGATGGCAGACAATCATAATAAATGTAGGACGGCTCATAAAAGGTAGTTGGGGGTTTTAAGGTATAAAACAGCTAGTTAGTTATTAATCACTTATATGCTTTATAGGATAGCATTAATAAGTGTTACAATATAAATAGAATACAGAGGTAATATTAGAGATATAGATTAATATTAAGAAATATTAATTAATACTCCTCCTCAAGCTGGTTTATAAATGTCTAATAAACCAAGCTTGCCACAGAATTGTTGGAAAGGAACTCTAGGCAGGCCCTTGGTGAATATATCTGCAACCTGCACCTTGGTGTTGATGTAGGAAATTTGTATGCTCCCATCTTCTTGCTTTTCTTTGATGAAGTGTCTGTCGATTTCGATGTGTTTTGTCCGGTCATGTTGAACAGGGTTGTTAGATATTTCAATAGCTGATTTGCTGTCACTGTATAGGGTAACAGGTCGTGCATAAGGTATTCTAAGTTCCCTCATCACCCTCTGGATCCATAACAGTTCACAAATTCCCAAGGCTATGGCTCTAAACTCTGCTTCTGCAGAACTCCTTGCCACAACAGACTGTTTTTTGCTCCTCCATGATACTAGATTTCCAAAAAGGTATATGCACCATCCAGAGGTAGATCTTCTGTCTGTGACAGATCCTGCCCAATCTGCATCAACATACCCTTCAACTTTGGTTGTTCCCTGAGCTTTGAACAAGATACCATTCCCTGGACTTCCTTTGAGGTATTTTAGCAGTCTCATTGCAGCATCAAGATGAATCTGTCTTGGTGAGTGCATGAATTGACTGAGTTGACTAACAGCAAAGCAGATGTCTGGTCTTGTGTGAGATAGGTAGATGAGTCTACCTACAAGTCTTTGGTACTTCTCTTGATTGACAGGTTCTCCAGCTTCATCCCTTCCAAATTTGATAGTGTTGTCTACTGGTGTATCAACAGGTTTACACCCCAGTAGTCCATATTCTTTGAGCAAATCAATAGTGTATTTCCTTTGGGTGAGCGAGAATCCTTCTTCTTAGATCCGCCACTTCAATACCTAGAAAGTAGGTTAGTTGGCCAAGGTCTTTAATTTCAAATTCATGGTGCAATAAGTTTTTCAGATGAGTAATCTCATGGCTGGAATTTCCAGTGATGATAATATCATCTACATATACTATCAAGATTGTGACTCCTCCTGTGTTAGTATGTTTGTAAAACAGTGTGTGGTCTCCATGACCTTGTGAGTAACCTCCATGTTTCATAACTTTAGAAAACCTATCAAACCATGCCCTTGGTGATTGCTTCAGTCCATATAAGGACTTATGCAATCTATGACTTGGTTAGGTTTGACAAGAAACTGTGGGGTGGATGCATATAGACTTCTTCTTTAAGATTACCATTTAAGAAAGCATTTTTACATCCATTTGACGCAGAGTCCAATTTGTGGATGATGAGCAATGGATATGATAATTCTCACAGTATTCAGTCTAGCCACTTTGGGGCAAAAGTTTCATTAAAGTCCACTCCATAAGTTTGTGTGTATCCTTTGGCAACCAACCTGGCTTTGTGCCTATTGATGGTTCCATCAGGATTGTGTTTCACAGTGAATAACCATCTACATCCTACAGGCTTAACACCCTTGGGCATGTTAAGTAAGTCCCATGTGTGATTTGCCTCTAGGGCATGGAGTTCCTCCATGACAGCATCTTTCCATTTAGGGCAAGACAGAGCCTGTTGAATGGTTTTAGGTATGGTCACTGTGTCAATGTTAGCAAGATATGACTTAAAGTGAGTGGACACCTTCCCATAAGACACAAATCATCAACGGGGTGTTTAGTACAAGCCCTGGTGCTTTTCCTCAAAGCAATAGGTAAATCCTCAAGGGAAGAGATAGGAGAGATGTTACCAGTTTGCTCCAGATTAGTGGTCTCCTTATTAGAGGGATCATTGCTCTGTTCAGGCTGATCTTCTTCATGTGTAGTACTCTGATTTTCCTGCAAGGGGGCATTAATAACAGTATCTGGAGAAGGATTAGAAGTGCCAAGCTCTCTGGAAGGCTTCTTTTGTCTAGTATAGACAATAACCTCTTTTATGTGCAAAAGTAGTACCACTTGTCGATCACTTGAGGTGTGTTTCGAGATTAGAATTGGTTCAAAAGCAGGCATAGGAATATCATTATTAAGAAATTCATATTGTTCAAGGTCTGTACTATGCTCCTTATTGTAAAAAGGTTGTTCTTCAAAAAATGTTACATCACTAGAAATGTAAAACTTATTGGTGTTGGGATCAAAACATTTGAAACCCTTTTGTGATGAAGAGTATCCAACAAAAATAGTTTTGACTGCCCTTGGTCCAATTTTACTCCTGTTTTGAGAGTGAATATGAACAAATGCAGTGCAACCAAAAATTTTCGTGAGGTATGGAAGTTACCGGTTTGGTGTAGGATAGAATTTAGTAAGGGTTTCAACAGTGTCTTAAATCCCGCACTCAGAGGGCATTCTATTAATGAGAAAGGCTGCAGTAAGAACAGCCTCCCCTCAGTAAGAAGATGGAACATTATAAGAGAATAAAAGGGTTCTGGTAACTTCCAACAGGTGCCTATTCTTCCTTTCTCGCCACACCATTCGTGTTGAGGTGTTGGGACAGAGGTATGATGAACAATGCCTTTTTCAGGTGAGAAAGGACTCAAAACAAGAATTCAGATATTCAGTTCCATTATCAGATCTGAGTATCTGAATCTTGGTTTGAAATTGTGTCTCAATCATTTTGTAAAAATTTTCAAAAATCTCACTTACATCTGATTTGTGCTTCAGAAGATAGACCCAACACAGTCTTGTGTGGTCATCTATGAATGTCACAAACCATTTCTTGTGAGTGAGATTAGGGTTTTTAGATGGTCCCCAAACATCAGAGTGTATGAGGTTAAAAGGGGCAGATTCTTTATAGGGCACAGATTTATAAGGATTCCTAGTGTGCTTGGAAATTTCACAAAATTGACATTTTAGATTTTCAGTTTTAATACCAACAAACATAGCAGGGTACAACCGTTTTAGGTACACAAAATTAGGATGACCTAAACGAAGATGGAGCATTTTAATCCTATTACATTTATCATCCTCAGAAACACTAAAACCCCTTGCGCCTTCCTTGGTTTGCCTTCAAATGGTAAAGCCCTTTAACCTTCTTCTTAGCACCGCCAATCTTCTCCAAAGATTCCAGCTCTCCGAAACTCACAGAGGTGTTGGGAAAAATTAGCAAGACAATTCATTTCCTTGCAAAATTGACTAACAGAGAATAAGTTGCAAGACAAGTTTGGGACATATAAAATGAGTTTAGGGTGAGATTTTTGTTTAATTTGATAGTCCCTGTTCCTTCTACTTTAGAACACGTGCCATCAGCAATAGTGACAAAGTGTGGTCTAGTGGTTTTATCATAAGTATCAAATAAGGAAAGTTCACCTGTCATATGGCTAGATGCACCTGAGTCTATGATCCAAGTATTCTTACCATTTTGTGCAAGAGCACCAAAGAGGTGTCGGTGTTCTTCGTTGCATCCTTCATCCAAGAGGTGGTTTAAAGCATCCATCTGTTTCTTTAGAGAACAAACTTGGTGATCGTGGCCTTTATACCCTTGTTTCTGCTTCATTCCGATTGCCACCCTTCCTGGAAATCTGATTCTTTTGCAGGTGTGGTGGTTTTCCATGAAGATTCCAACATGAATCTTTGGTGTGACCCTTCTTTTTGCAGTGGTCACATTGTAGTGAGGTTTTCTGGTCATACCTTACGGTGGAGCCGCTTACTTACAAGAAGCGTGTGTCGTCGATCCACGACATTTAGAGCGAGTGCTCTCCTCCCAGAGTTAGCGGCGATCCCATTTGGAGTAGGTAGAAGGCCTCCCATAACCCCTTTCCTGCTTTCTTCCTTTCTGATGACAGCAAATGCCTCTAGGATTGTAGGTAGAGGAACTTGTGCCAGGACTCTCTCTCTGGCTGCATCATAGATTGGGTTAAGACCACATAAGAAGTCAAACACCCTTTCTTTGTCAGTGAGTTCCTGGAACAGAACAGCATCAGAGGTGCAACTCCACTTAGTGATAGTGAGCTGGTCATATTCCTGCCACAACTTTTTTAGGGAATTATAGTACTTGGTGACATCCTGGGATCCTTGCTTGATCTCCTTTAAGTTGGTCCTAATGCCAAAAGCTTGAGCAAAATTTCCCTTATTAGAGTAAGTCTCGGTGATGGTGTCCCATTTCCTTGGCGATTTTGCAAAGAGGTGGACTTGGCCAATGTCATCAATCATGGAATTGATGAGCCAGGACATTATGGTGGCATTCTCGGTTTCCCAAGTGTAGTAGGCTTCAGATTCCTCATCATCTGGTTTTTTGATATAACCAGTAAGGTAGCCCAACTTTCCACGGCCAGTGATATACATACGGACTGATTGTGCCCATTGTATGTAATTTGCACCGCCACTTAATTTCTTGGTGGTAATTTGGTGTGCAGGATTGTCAAATCCTCCCAGAGAAAGAGATAAGGTTTTATCAGAAGATGTGGCAGTGGTGCCAGATTCAGACATATTTAGAATTGAGTGATAGATTAGTAGAGATTTGCAGGGGAAGATGAAACGACAGGCTGATTTTTCACCGCTCCGATACCATGTAGAAAAGATAAAGAGAGGAAAGATGAAGAGAATAATATGTTCTTCTTATTAAAACAGAGTGGAGATTACAAGTATATAAAGAGTTACAATGAGGTGGTGGAGTAACGGCTAGATGGCAGACAATCATAATAAATGTAGGACGGCTCATAAAAGGTAGTTGGGGGTTTTAAGGTATAAAACAGCTAGTTAGTTATTAATCACTTATATGCTTTATAGGATAGCATTAATAAGTGTTACAATATAAATAGAATACAGAGGTAATATTAGAGATATAGATTAATATTAAGAAATATTAATTAATACTCCTCCTCAAGCTGGTTTATAAATGTCTAATAAACCAAGCTTGCCTGCAAATTGTTGGAAAGGAACTCTGGCAGGCCACTTGGTGAATATATCTGCAACCTGCACCTTGGTGTTGATGTAGGAAATTTGTATGCTCCCATCTTCTTGCTTTTCTTTGATGAAGTGTCTGTCGATTTCGATGTGTTTTGTCCGGTCATGTTGAATGTGGTTGTTAGATATTTCAATAGCCGATTTGTTGTCATCATCAGATAGGAGTAACAGTCGTGCATAAGGTATTCAAGTTCCTCATCACCCTCTGGATCCATAACAGTTCACAAATTCCCAAGGCTATGGCTCTAAACTCGCTCTGCAGAACTCCTTGCCACAACAGATCGCTTTTTTGCTCCTCCATGATACTAGATTTCCAAAAGGTATATGCACCATCCAGTAGGTAGATCTTCTTCCGTCTGTGATGTGATCCCCGCCTAATCTGCATCAACATACCCTTCAACTTTGGTTGTTCCCCGAGCTTTGAACAAGATACCATTCCCTGGACTTCCTTTGAGGTATTTTAGCAGAGTCTCATTGCAAAGATCATCAAGATGAATCTGTCTTGGTGAGTGCATGAATTGACCGAGTTGACTAACGACAAAGCGGATGTCCGGTCTTGTGTGAGATATAGTATGAGTCTACCTACAAGTCTTTGGTACTTCTCTTGATTGACAGGTTCTCCAAATTTTCATCCCTTCCAAATTTGATAGTGTTGTCTCATGGTGTATCAATGTGTTTACACCCCAAAGAGTCCATATTCTTTGAGCAAATCAATAGTGTATTTCCTTTGGGTGAGCGAGAATCCTTCTTTGTTAGATCGGCCACTTGAATACCTGTAAAGTAGGTTAGTTGGCCAAGGTCTTTAATTTCAAATTCATGGTGCAATAAGTTTTTCAGATGAGTAATCTCATGGCTGGAATTTCCAGTGATGATAATATCATCTACATATACTATCAAGATTGTGACTCCTCCTGTGTTAGTATGTTTGTAAAACAGTGTGTGGTCTCCATGACCTTGTGAGTAACCTCCATGTTTCATAACTTTAGAAAACCTATCAAACCATGCCCTTGGTGATTGCTTCAGTCCATATAAGGACTTATGCAATCTACAGACTTGGTTAGGTTTGACAGTAAAACCAGGGGGTGGATGCATATAGACTTCTTCTTTAAGATTACCATTTAAGAAAGCATTTTTTACATCCATTTGACGCAGAGTCCAGTTGTGGACAGTAGCAATGGATATGATAATTCTCACAGTATTCAGTCTAGCCACTGGGGCAAAAGTTTCATTAAAGTCCACTCCATAAGTTTGTGTGTATCCTTTGGCAACCAACCTGGCTTTGTGCCTATTGATGGTTCCATCAGGATTGTGTTTCACAGTGAATAACCATCTACATCCTACAGGCTTAACACCCTTGGGCATGTTAAGTAAGTCCCATGTGTGATTTGCCTCTAGGGCATGGAGTTCCTCCATGACAGCATCTTTCCATTTAGGGCAAGACAGAGCCTGTTGAATGGTTTTAGGTATGGTCACTGTGTCAATGTTAGCAAGATATGACTTAAAGTGAGTGGACACCTTCCCATAAGACACAAATCTGTCAATGGGGTGTTTAGTACAAGCCCTAGTGCTTTTCCTCAAAGCAATAGGTAAATCCTCAAGGGAAGAGATAGGAGAGATGTTACCAGTTTGCTCCAGATTAGTGGTCTCCTTATTAGAGGGATCATTGCTCTGCTTGGTGATCTTCTTCATGTGTGTAGTACTCTGATTTTCCTGCAAGGGGCATTAATAACAATTGTCTGAGAAGGATTAGAAGTGCCAAGCTCTCTGGAAGGCTTCTTTTGTCTAGTATAGACAATAACCTCTTTTGCAGGCAAAGTAGTACCCTTGTCAGACTGCTGAGGGTGTGTTTCTGAGATTAGAATTGGTTCAAAAACAGGCATAGGAATATCATTATTAAGAAATTCATATTGTTCAAGGTCTGTACTATGCTCCTTATTGTAAAAAGGTTGTTCTTCAAAAAATGTTACATCACTAGAAATGTAAAACTTATTGGTGTTGGGATCAAAACATTTGAAACCCTTTTGTGATGAAGAGTATCCAACAAAAATAGTTTTGACTGCCCTTGGTCCAATTTTACTCCTGTTTTGAGAGTGAATATGAACAAATGCAGTGCAACCAAAAATTTTCAGAGGTATGGAAGTTACCAGTTTGGTGTAGGGATAGAATTTAGTAAGGGTTTCAACAGGTGTCTTAAATCCCGCAGTGCGGAGGCATTCTATTAATGAGAAAGGCTGCAGTGAAGAAACGGCCTCCCCAGAGTAGAAGATGGAACATTATAAGAGAATAAAAGGGTTACGTAACTTCCAACAGTGCCTATTCTTCCTTTCTCTGCCACACCATTCTGCTGAGGGTGTTGGGACAGAGGTATGATGAACAATGCCTTTTCAAAGTGAAAAAGGACTCCAAACAAGAATTCGGATATTCGGCCTCCATTATCGGATCCGAGTATCTCGAATCTTGGTTTGAAATTGTGTCTCAATCATTTTGTAAAAATTTTCAAAAATCTCACTTACATCCGATTTGTGCTTGAAGATAGACCAAACACGCCTTGTGTGTGGTCATCTATGAATGTCACAAACCATTTCTTGTGAGTGAGATTAGGGTTTTTAGATGGTCCCCAAACATCAGAGTGTATGAGGTTAAAAGCGCGGCATTCTTTATAGAACACGATTTATAAGGATTCTAGTGTGCTTGGAAATTTCACAAAATTGACATTTTAGATTTTCGCTTTAATACCAACAAACATAGCAGGTACAACCGTTTTAGGTACACAAAATTAGGATGACTAAACGAAGATGGAGCATTTTAATCCTATTACATTTATCATCCTCGAAACACTAAAACCCTTGCGCCTTCCTTGGTTTGCCTTCAAACAGTAAAGCCCTTTAACCTTCTTAGCACCGCCAATCTTCTCCAAAGATTCCAGTTCCTGAAACTCACGAGAGGTGTTGGGAAAAATTAGCAAGATACAATTCATTTCCTTGCAAAATTGACTAACAGAGAATAAGTTGCAAGACAAGTTTGGGACATATAAGACAGAGTTTAGGGTGAGATTTTTGTTTAATTTGATAGTCCCTGTTCCTTCTACTTTAGAACACGTGCCATCAGCAATAGTGACAAAGTGTGGTCTAGTGGTTTTATCATAAGTATCAAATAAGGAAAGTTCACCTGTCATATGGCTAGATGCACCTGAGTCTATGATCCAAGTATTCTTACCATTTTGTGCAGTAGCACCAGCAGAAGTGTCAGTGTTCTGTTGCATCCTTCTGTCCAAGAGGTGGTTTAAAGCATCCATCTGTTCTTTAGAGAACAAACTTGGCTGATCAGAGGCACTATACCCTTGTTTCGTTTCATCGGTTGCCACCCTTCCGGAAATCGATTCTTTTGCGGTGTGGTGGTTTTCCATGAAGATTCCAACATGAATCTTTGGTGTGACCCTTCTTTTGCAAAGTGGTCACATTGTAGTGAGTTTTTCGGTCATACCTTCCGGTGGAGCCACTTACTTACAAGAGGCGTGTCGTCGATCCACAGATTTAGAGCAGAGTGCTCTCCTCCTGGAGTTGGCAGCAGTCCATTTGGAGTAGGTAGAAGGCCTCCCATAACCCCTTTCCTGCTTTCTTCCTTTCTGATGACAGCAAATGCCTCTAGGATTGTAGGTAGAGTAACTTGTGCCAGGACTCTCTCTCTGGTCGCATCAAATAGATCAAGTTAAGACCACATAAGAAGTCAAACACCCTTTCTTTGTCAGTGAGTTCCTGGAACAGAACAGCATCAGAGGTGCAACTCCACTTAGTGATAGTGAGCTGGTCATATTCCTGCCACAACTTTTTTAGGGAATTATAGTACTTGGTGACATCCTGGGATCCTTGCTTGATCTCCTTTAAGTTGGTCCTAATGCCAAAAGCTTGAGCAAAATTTCCCTTATTAGAGTAAGTCTCAGTGATGGTGTCCCAGATTTCCTTGGCAGATTTTGCAAAGAGGTGGACTTGGCCAATGTCATCAATCATGGAATTGATGAGCCAGGACATTATGGTGGCATTCTCGGTTTCCCAAGTGTAGTAGGCTTCAGATTCCTCATCATCTGGTTTTTTGATATAACCAGTAAGGTAGCCCAACTTTCCACGGCCAGTGATATACATACGGACTGATTGTGCCCATTGTATGTAATTTGCACCGCCACTTAATTTCTTGGTGGTAATTTGGTGTACAGGATTGTCAAATCCTCCCAGAGAAAAGAGATAAGGTTTTATCGGAAGATGTGGCAGTGGTGCCAGATTCAGACATATTTAGAATTGAGTGATAGATTAGTAGAGATTTGCAGGGGAAGATGAAACGACAGGCTGATTTTTCACCGCTCCGATACCATGTAGAAAAGATAAAGAGAGGAAAGATGAAGAGAATAATATGTTCTTCTTATTAAAACAGAGTGGAGATTACAAGTATATAAAGAGTTACAATGAGGTGGTGGAGTAACGGCTAGATGGCAGACAATCATAATAAATGTAGGACGGCTCATAAAAGGTAGTTGGGGGTTTTAAGGTATAAAACAGCTAGTTAGTTATTAATCACTTATATGCTTTATAGGATAGCATTAATAAGTGTTACAATATAAATAGAATACAGAGGTAATATTAGAGATATAGATTAATATTAAGAAATATTAATTAATACTCACTAACTGATGCTTTCTGTATGAAAGATCACAAGTACCTCAAGGTCTAATTACTATTATTCTGCTTATTTTTCCTCATTAATTTACGTCTTTTTTTAAAATTAAATAAAATAAAATAAAAGTTGTCTTTTGCTTAGTACGTAGAGTGAGTACCTTTTGTAGGGCAACGGTAGGTGATGGACCTTTTGCTTTGGCAAAACCAACAACACCATTATAATTCCCACAGGCAAGCATAGCAGTGAACTTGACAACTTGTCCACCCTGAAAGCAAGGTTTTAGTGTCGTCTCAAATAAAATAAAATAACAAGAAACTAAAATAATGCAGTTCAGGTCTTTTTTACCTTTGTGACCTTCTGGGTTCTGTTTACATCAATAAGTTTCACATCAAAACCCTGCAGTTATGAAGATAAGTGAGCAACACTGATTTTTTTTTCTTTTCCTTTTTGTAAATACCAAAATTATACATAATTGAATGTGGGAATAATTTGTCTGTCTGAAGCAGTGATTGTTTTTCAAGTAAACTGATTTCTCTTCAAATTTTTAACTCTATTTCCACGCTTCTAAAATAAATCCTAACAAAACGCAACATCTTTGGTCACCAAATTCTAAACAAGATTCAATTAATCGAATCAGCAATACACCAACTCAACCCCACACACACATAAAAAGATGCCCTCTCCATTTCTTGGTGGTGTGAAAGGTGCAGGCTCGTGTCCTTTACAAATTTAGTGCCCTTTCGGGTACACTACATAAAAGTTCAGTGCTCTCCATTGAGCCCAACTAAGGAAGACGGAAGACCTTCTGCCAAACCAATCACCCGACACGCACTATCAGCCTCTTTGGTTCCATTAACACCTTAATCACCAAGACATAAGCATAAGACTTAACTATATCGCGAACTAACAGTCTCTAGAACCAACTTGGTCGATCCATTAACTCTCGTAATCAAATTTCCTAAAATTATGACTAGAGCCACATTATGATATGTTGGGAGGCATATTTCAACAAGCTGGTTTAGGCATATAAACAGCATACAAAATGAGTAAAGCCCCACTTCCCCATCAAAATTAAAAAATTAAAATAAGAAGGAAGCAAATACCCACCAGGCGAAAACAATTAGTTGCATACAACACAGTTCCCCACTTTCCAATGAGTGGGGGTCAACATGTCATCATAAACCACCATCAGAGAAAATTCTAGCATGATTGCTAAGGTTCTGATTCCATGTTTCAACAGTAATCAATGCAATGCAAGATTTTAACAGCCTACACAAACTAAAAGGAGCAACATGCCCTTTTCTAGCAGATAGTGAAATTGAACAACAGTAATGTCGAAGGAGTTTTTTTGTATTTATTATTATCGTTTTTTATCATTGTTTTAATTATCCTAGGAGCCGTGTTAGGAGTAAATTTTATTTTATTTTTAATGGCCATGCCGTGGTGTAGGGACCAAATTATTGTTTTGGAGTCCTAGTAAAGTTGGATGTGGCCATGTCGGCTCTGTAACTATACAAGGACCAAGTCCTTGTTTTGAATAATATACTTCCCATATATTTACATCTCCTAAATTATCAACATGTAAGAGCGGTAAGCCATATTAAACAATAAGAGATGCACAAAAAAGTTGAATAAAAAGCACCTTCATTGATCACTTATTTGCTTATGCAGTCAAAGAGACAGAGGAACAACATCCTTGACATGCGGACCCATTAACATACCTTACGGTAGAGAGGTGTTCTCTTCTGCTCGGTCAATGAATTCCGCTCTTCAGCAAGGTCTTTGATTTCCTCCTCAAGATTTTTTCCTTTCTTCCCGAAAGTGTGGTCCAATGCTGCCAGCTTCTCTTCAAGTTTTTTGTCAATCTTACTGAGCTTCTCCAATAATAAGTCATCTTTCTCTTTCATATCATCAAACTCCAAGTCGTCGTCCTCTTTTTCCCTTTGAATCATATCCTTATCCTTTTCAGTATCTGCCTCTTCTAAATGCTCAACAGCGGCTCCACCTTGCTGGTTTTGGATGATACCATAATTAGATGGATCGTTAGGATCATTCAATTCTTTCCACTCTACCATCCTTATGGCTCTATTCAACTTTTGTTGCAATACGAACTTTTCCTTTCCCTCAGAAACTTTGAGCCGGTTCATCAACTCACCAATCACCCGATACTCCGGCCTCAACCTAAAATGCTTCTGCTCAAATACGTCAATTTTCCTCATCCATTTGAATGTATCATCTAGGCTCTCTGCAAATAGATACACCGTCAAAAGAACAATATATATATATAGAAGTTGTCAGATAAGTATAAAGCACCAATCATCCACATTTCAATCAAAAACATGTGGCAACTTCAAACAAATAAGCATCCGAAAATTGGAAACACTTCTGGTGTCATTGGAAAATTGGCAGCAGTTTAGAAGAGGCATTGTTATCTTCATTCCAGGGTATGGGATCAGCTGCAACCTATCACGCTCTAACTAAAATAAAATAAAAATAAAAAGTAATAGAACTGATATTTCAAGAAAACAAAATGAACATATTAAATTGATAATCACACACAACATTTGTAGCTAAATATAGGAGGATAGAACTGACGACAACCGAGTCAGGCTTTCAATTTTACACTCCACCAAGATATTGGAGATCACAAACACTCTTAAGTCTTAATCATGGTGGTAATCAACAGGTCCTACAATACCATAGATTATCCATAGTGTAAAGGTGTTTTGTGTCATATTGTTGTGAACATTTTGTTGTTATGGCAGTAGGGCTAATCCCAAGAAATTCGAAATTCCGAAAAACAAAATTACCAGCATCGATAAAATTCTTAATAAGATCTTCGAGCTTCTCCATCTTCTTCTCCAAAATCTCAGACTTCTTCTTCATGGCATCTGCTGAAAATCTTTCATCATCCTCGGAATCAGAGTCACTCCGCTCCTCATATAAGTACAAACTCTTATCATCTTTCAGCTTTTGCTTCTCAAGTTTCTCAATCAACGGACCGACACCCAAAAAATCCTCCTCCTCCTCAGCGTCAATGTCCGCCGTGTCAAGGCCTAACCGCCTCCTTTCGTCTTTCTCCCTCTGAATGTCCCTCTCAATATCGAATGTTAAATCCTGAAGCATTCGTTCTGCTTCCCGTTGACGCGCGGTGGAGAAAAATCGGGCTGCGCTGGTTGGAAGATGAGGTAGGGGTAGGGGTCGACGTATGGGTAAGGGTTGGACTGGGAACGGGGAGGAGGCCGGCGGCCCGGTCAGAAGTCGGAGGCGGCGGAGGATGAGACGGGAGCATAGTTGTGTTGATCTGTTCATTTGAATAGTTTAGAAAGAGGAAGTGAGAGGCAGAGTGAATAGTTTATGAAATGTTGGGTTTAGGGGTTTGGAGACGACGTCTGATTGAGCCGTATGACATGTTTTTTTTTTTTTTTTTTTTTTTTTTTTCCTTTCCTTCAGGATTTACTTATTCTGATAAAGTTATTATACAACAGTTATTATACATTTATTAGATTTTTTTTTTATTTTTATTTTTTTTTTTTTCCTTTCCTTCAGGATTTACTTATTCTTATAAAGTTATTATACAACAGTTATTATACATTTATTAGATTTTAATTTAGAGAGATCGAGGGAAAAGGATAAAAGAAAAATTATAAATAAATAAATAGGACACGCACTTTTTAAAGTTGCAAACAATTTCAAACGGACAAAATTACATCTTTATAGAAGGGACGCGTATATGCATATCTTCGGTACTTCTGCTGCTTCAGGATCTTCAGGATTTATTTTTTCAAACATCTGTAACTTTGATTTACAACTTCGATCATCGAAATTTTTTCACCAAATTCTTTTTTTTTATCTTTAATTTGAGCCCAAATATGATACTCTTCCGACGTAAATTTGAAAGCCGAAAAAATATTTGTATTAACCGGAGCGTTTTTCTTATAAACGACCGTAACTTATGATTTAGAACACCGATCATCAAAATTGTTTCACCAAAGTTCATGCTTTTTTTATCTTCATTTTGATACCTCATTTGATACCTTTTCGACGTAGTATTTGAAAGCCGAATTTAATCGCAGCATTTACGCTAACACGACAAAGATCGCGAAATGTCGATGTCGATGATCGATGTCGATTAAATAGTATCAGGCTCATTTAAGGTTTAATTCAAGTGACTACTTCAAGACACACATATCTGGCTCATATAAGACCCATTTAAGGCTTAATCCAACCCAATGTGCCCATGGAAGCTTCCTTCTAACTACTATTGCAAAAATTGGAACATCCTTAATCTTTGAATTGAATGGCTCAATATCTATCTCAACCGATCTACGGAGTCTCACCTGAGGATTCATTTGACGTTGTTCATGGACTTCTTCATAATGGTGAGTTTTTCTTTGTGACCACTAACATAGTTCCTGATAAAAAATATGATCCCATCGCGAAGCAATTCATAATCGGGGTTCCCAGCAATACGTGAAAATATGTTCCATAAATGATTACCATGAAACTCAAACATGGATTCAAACAGCATTCGAAAATGCATCACACTTTTTGGAGTCAGTTGAGATGGATCACTAAGGTCAACCACCTTTAAACTAGCTAGGGAGAGACAAGAACAAGAAATCATTTCCTGAACAAATTTTGACAGTGCATTGATCTCATCAGAGTCATCGATTTCAGTTCTTTGAAATGGTCCCAGATGCAATACTGTCACAACAATTCAAGGATTCAGACAAACGATGTTTAAAAAGCAAACCACAAGTATAAATCAGAAGAGAGCCACAAGAACATATTCGTATAATATATGGCACATATTGGCAGTTCACATGACCATCATAACCTATCATACTCCTGCAATGATCCCAAGACCGATTACTTTTCATACTGGAGTTAATGACACTATGAAGTGATGTTTAAATGAAGAAGAATTAGAAACCGAGAGCCTTTATTTAAAAAAGAGTATACCAAAAGGGTGTTCTCTTCAAAGGATATTCCAAGAGAACTTGAAGTCATTACTTTTATGACACATATCTGGCTCATATAAGGCTCATTTAAGGCTTAATTCAAGGGACACAATGTCACATCTGCTCATATAAGGCTCATATAAGGCACACAATATGAGTAACAATATTATATAGGGCACGCACTATCAGTAAACAGTATCAGTATCAGAATCATTTAAGACTTAATTCAAGTGACTACTTCTAAGCACACATATCTGGCTCATTTAAGGCTTAATTCAAGGGACACAATATCATATCTGCCCCATATAAGGCACACAATATGAGTAACAATATCATATAAGCACAAACTATCAGTAAACAATTTCAGTATCGGTGTAAACCAGTATCAGGCTCATTTTAAGGCTTAATTCAAGTGACTACTTCAAGGCACACATATAAGGCTCATTTAAGGCTTAATTCAAGGTACACAATATCATAATGATCAAAGATAGTGTTAACACAAGCGTATGAATGTTTAAATTACTGGACCAAATTATCACCAAGATGCTACAGTTATTGCTTTACAATGGGGATTGAAAACTTTAAAAAGCTTATCTAATTTCTTCCTCGTACTGACCATTATTTATTCTCTAAACCAATATGAAGGATTACGTATTAGCCGGCACTATACAAAAAGAGTAACAAACAAAATCCTAGTTGTCTAGGTGGCATCCTCCAGAATAAGTTAAACTTGCTAGATTAAACCAGCTGCTATTTCCATTATGGGTAGTCGCAAGAATGTTAACAGTTAACCCCACAAGAATATCAAGTTTGCCAAAATGCTTAACAGTTAACTCCACAACCTTTTTTGCATCTTCCTGTTTTCGAACATCCCCTTCAAAACCAACAGCATGAAAATAAAAAACAATGAAACAAAATGCACATCATTTACCAATAATTCACTCCGAATATCCAATACCCAAATAGATATAGCATATCCACACGTACACGCACTAAAAATCTGTACTTTTCTTTAGCTCGAAAGAAGCTTGAATTTAACCCTACTTCAAATCGCGTTTGAAAGTGCCCTTGATTGAGTTTGAGATTGATAATCATATCGAGCTTGTTCGTCAAATTTCATATGAGAAGAAGTACCAACGTAAAAGAGAAAAACAACAACAACAGCAGCCAAAGAGAAGAAAAGAAAGTGAAGTACCTGAACACCAATGGAGAGAAGAGAGGCTACGGCGGAGTCAATAACATTCTTGCGACGACCCATAATGGAAATAGCGGCTCCATGTTTGCCGAACTGAGCTCTTGCTAGATTAAACCCATGTATCAAATAGGGGTATATTTATCCGGTGAAATTTATTTGTCCTTAATACAACTAAAAAATTGAAGCTGGACTAGCACTTAATTAAGGGGGAAAATGGACTATAAACTAATTTTTCATTTAATCTACTGTTGCTCAATTTTTTTTTGGTAATGGTTCAAAAAGACACATATTAGACTTAATTAGGCAAATAAGACATACTTAAATCTTAATTGGTTATAAGGACATAAAATTAATACATAAACCAAACTATCCCCAATTAAGTAAAAAAAAAGCTGATCTGTTTTGTTTTTTTTCCTTTTCCGAAGGCTAAAAAGGTGGTTTTTTCCATTCTTTTTTTTGGACGCCAAAAAGGTTTTTTTTCTTCCTTTTCTGGACGCTCAAAAGATTTTTTTTGTGACGACCTCGATGCAGTGACCACCTTGATGCAGTGACCACCCCGATGCAGTGACCACCCGCGATGCAGAGACTCATTGATGAAGTGACACCGCGATGCAGTGACACCGCGATGCATTGACTACCGCGATTCATTGACCACCCTAGATACATTGACACCGCGATGCAATGGCCGTCGTGATGCATTCACCACCGCGATGCAGTGACTACCCCAATGCACTCACCACCACGATTCATTGACCACCGCGATGCAGTGACCACCTCCGATGCAGTGACCATCGCGATGCATTGACCACCCTCAATCCATTGTGCCCACCCCCGAAGTAGAGACACCGCGATGCAGTGACCACCACCGATGCAAAGACAACGCGATGCAGAGACGCCGCGATGTAAAGACACCGCGATGTATTCACCACCGCGATGCAGTGACCACCCCAATACATTCACCACTGCGATTCATTGACCACCGCGATGCAATGACCATCCCGATGAGTGACCACCTCCGATGCAATGACCATCGTGATGCATTGACCACCATCGGTCCATTGACCACCGCGATGCAGTGGCCACCCCTGATGTAGTGAGCACCCCCTATGTAGAGACACTGCGATGCAGGGACACCGCAATGCACTAACACCCCCGATGCAGTGACCATCACGATGCATTCACCTCCGCGGTGCGGTGACCACCCCCGATGCAGAGACACCACGATGCAGTGACCACCCTAATGCATTGACCGCCGCGATGCAGTGACCATCCCGATGCAGTGACCACCTCCGATGCATTGACCACCGCATTGTATTGACCACCTCCGATCCATTGACCACCGCGATGCAGTAGCCACCCCGATGCAGTGACCAACCCCGATGCAGAGACACGGCGATGTTGAGGCGCCGTGATGCAGAGACACCGCGATGAAGTGACACCGCAATGCTAACAACCGCGATGTAGTGACCACCCATTGCATTCACCACCGCGATTCATTGACCACCCCAAAACAAACGGAGACCAAAATTTTATGAAGTGATACCTTATATAGTGATATCCAATATCAAAAACATTTTATGCAGTGACATCAACATTCATATATATAATGTCATTATCCAAGAATGATATTGTGTATTATCACTACAACAAGAATAGATGTATTATCACTTATCAATGGTAAAATTGTTCACATTACAGACACATCCATGAGAAAATGTCAAATAGATTCATATATACCAACCTAAAATTTAAAGAAGTAACATCATCAAATACCTAAAGTTTAGCCATTGCAGAAAAATGGTTGTTTTTTGTGATCAACACATACAATCCAAGACAGAACTAAATTTTAATGTCCCAGATGTACTTGAAAATGAAAAATCATTTGGTGCTCATATCTCTTTGTATGTGTAGAACGGAGACTTTGAATATGCGTATCAGACATCTTTTTTTCTGGAAAATGACTCGGTAGCCGGAAAATGACTTCAGCTTCTTTGGATTTCACTTCGACACCTTCATCTCCGGCGCAACAGACTTGATCTCTTGATATTTATCCTTTAGATAAGCATACAGGCTTCAGGATTCAAGGTAATTGCCTGGAGAGTTCAAAATTATGTGCAGAAGTTTGGGTTTGTCTGGTCTTGAGGATTTCGCTATACCTGCTGTAGCATGGGAGAATATTAAGGTAATTTGATTCATTTGTCTTAGTAGACGTGTTCATAAGCTGCTTCACTTCAGAGAGTTGTCCGGAAGCATAAATTACTCCCTTAAAGGGAGATTCAACTTTCAAGTAGAGTGCCAAATGAACCTAGCCTTACAGCCTTAAGTATGCATCTAGTCATGCGTGGAACTTCATTTCCGCACAGTAATTTGATTGTAGGCACGGAATCTGTGTAGATAAAGTAAATTCCAACACTTGTTATGGAAACATTAGCTTGGCATCATTGAGGCACTCCAATTTTCATGCAAGTTTAGTTATTGTTGAAGTAACAAATAAAAAATCTCTATACATGTACATCAACTATATACCGTGAATTCCTCAAGTAACTTGTCTCTATTTGTTCATGAAATGAATTCTTTCAATAATCACTTTTTCCAAGAAGTCTTAGTTGTCTGATAAAAGATCATCTAGAGCATCTCCGAGCATTACCTTTTGTACTCCTTAAGGACTGGACTCCATAAACCTATTTCTTTTTAAAGACGGATTTACATTTTGAGGTCATATGTTATGTTAATGCGAGTCTCGTACTGTGAAAAGCTGAAGACTTGTTGGAGGAAGTAGTAAATTGTTATTGTTGAAAGAGTTATTAAATATTTGATTGAATATTCATTGTTTTAGTTCTGATGGTTAGAATTAGTTAGCTAGTTTTAAGTTGATTGTTGCATTAACTGTTTAGGCGGCACAAGACCTTTAATATATGGTATATAGGTGTATGTTTAGTTTCTTCAGCTGCCCTTTCTTAATAATAATAGCTGTTGTGGCCACTTATTGTATCTGCTTATATTTCTCATCTGTAAATGAAATAAACAAGAACTTCACTTGTTTTTTTTTTTTAATCTCAAACTCTTCATTGTATCAGAGCAGTTTTTCAGATTCTTAGAAATCTTCTGTGTTGCAACCATGTCAATCATGCTCAACTTGCATGGAAGAATTCTACCAGAGGCATGCTTTGAACAGTAGATCATATATACAGCTAACAAGGCAACTCAAGCATTTAGCATGCAGCAGAGCAGCAAAGGTGCAACAAGACATTGTTGACATATACATGAAAATCATGCAGCAGTTTACAAAATAATCGGAAAAAATGAAGCTTCATTTGGACCTTGATAATAAGCCACAAAGTGTTTAATTGTGTGAAGGTTTGACTGCAATTTAACCATTTTTTTTATCAAAAATGTTTGTGCCACAACAAAATGATCACAACACACTTTTACACTATTGATCTTTACACTATATTTGATACATAAGAGGTGTTATCATATCATCATTAACACTTTATTGCTTTCATTATTCTTATATCATATCAAGTAAACACAAACACTTTGTTACTATGATCGTGGGGTGTTACTCTAATTGAATGTGATACCGTGATTGAAGGTTTTACCATGATTGTGAGATGTTAGTGTAAACGCTGCGATTAATTCAATTCAGATTTCAAAAACTACGTCGAAAGGGTATCATATGATATATCAAAATAAAGAGAAAAAAATGAATTTCGGTGAAATGTTCTTGATGATCGGAATTCTAAATCAAAAGTTACAATTATTTATAAAAAACGCTTCGATTAATGCAAATGTTATTTGGGATTTCAAAACTGGCGAAAGAGTATGATATGTGATATCAAAATAAAGGGTACAAAAAAATGATTTATGGTGTTAGAATTTTGATGATCGGAACTATACATCAAAAGTTACGGTTGTTTAAAAAAAAGAAAAAAAAAGAAGAAAATAGAGCAGCAGGCAGCGAAAGAAAAAGAAAAAGAAAAAGCGATAGCAGCGACGTGCTAGAATGTGTTTTATTTTTTATACATAAGGTTAAATTTGTCTCATAAATTTTATCTTGTCTTTTTTGCAACATTTTCAAATTGTGTGTCATCAGGGACGGAGCTAAGTAGTGGACTGGGGTGGCTATGCCCACCTAGCCCACTCTCTTTTACTTATTATATAGAGGTTTAATTTTTGATAGGTTGTATTGACACAATTAAATTGCTAATTATATTCAAATTTATGCAATCATATTGTTAGAAGGTACTTTGTGATGTCAATAAAACACACCTAAATTTATGTTTAATGTTTTATCCAATCCACCCATCTTTAAATTTTACTCGTCACAACTCAATTTTACTAACACATCTAATGTGATCACTCATATTAACTATTGAATGAATTTTTTTTTATTGTTATTTTATAAGCTATAAGAAAATTTTGCGTCGTACAATAATATTATAAATAAATTTATCCCACTCAAATGGAAAATCTTCTGAGTATCAAGTGAGTTCTATTGTTGAATTTTAAATGTCTAAGAATTTTCTTTCATAAAAATAACAATATAAAAAAATGCAAACCCGAATACTCATAAAATAATAGTATAAAGAAATTTAGTCCACCCGAATCTGATTCCTGGCTCCGTCATTGTGTGTCCTATCTATTTATTTAGTATTAAAAAGTGGATTTTAATCTCATTAATATTTGTATGTTTACTTTTTTTTTTCCCAGAAATGAAAGATTTCATTAAAACAACAAACAAATTACAAGATACACCGGACTAGCGCCGGAAAATAGCCAGACAAATTCCGGATCACTACTGGCCTAAAGTCGGACACCACCACAGCAACGAAACGAAAAGAAAACAAGGACATAGGAATAGCCCATCTCCATCAAACACTACCTCATTAGAAAGTAATTGATTTGGTACCATAATACAAATTTTAGCTTTTTTCATGGCATAAACATACTTAAACAGATCTAGAAAACTAAAAAATAACCCGGAAATACCGACCCTTTCCAAACCAACGAAAACAAAAGAAAAACAGACAACAAAAGCACACAAATCCTTTCCCCAACAACATGCATTGAAGACCACAACCTGAAATCCATTTTCTTGTATGGTACAGCGTATTGTTCCGTCTGATAGTCGGCTCTGGTACCATTCTGTAACGCCCCCAGACCCCGGGTCTGGTAGTGCTAAATTAGTCATAAATGATCCGGTCAACTGCTTAAACCTCTTTCCTCGCTTGGTCTAAAAGGGCTAACCCGGGTTTACAAGACCTTTATGTGTCACACTTATATTGGGGTGACCATTCTACTATTTTTCTTATGTGGGACTTTACAACCACCAAGACAGAACCACCTCCGGCCGGCGACCAGGATCTTCAAGCCAAAGAGAGAGTCACAGACTAAAAGGAGTCTGAGAATCGTTCTATTCTTTATGATATAGAACGGAAGAGACCGCCGGCCAAGAGCACCACCAAATTCGCCTGAAAAACAAGAGAATTTTTTTCAGATATGCAATTTTTTAAGGGGGGGAAATGGAAGAAAAGAAACGGATCTACACAAAACAAACGAAAATAGACATCATAGAAAGGAAAAGGACAGCCGGCACCAGCACATTTTGGCGGCCGGTGCCGGAAAACGATTTTTTTTAAGGCGGAGGCGAAGATAATTTTTTATGGGTATTTGTTTATAAGGACTAGTTTGAGCACTTAATTGGCACTTAGGACACTAAGGAATCTTATTTGTTTATAAGGACATAAAATTAGTAACTAGACAAAACTATCCTTAGTTTTTTTTTTCATGGAAGTTAAAAAAGTTTCTTTGTTTTTTCTTTTCTAGACGACTTAAAAAGCTTTTTTTTTCCTGGTCGCCTTAAAAAGTTTTTGTTTTCTGGACACTTAAAAAAGTGTTTTTTTTTTCTGGACGCTAAAGAGTCACGGCGATGCATCGGGGGTGGTCACTGCATCGCGGTGTTTCTGTATCGGGGTGGCCATTGCATCGCAGTGGTCAATAGATCGGGGGTGGTCAATGCATCGTGGTGGTCAGTGCATCGCGATGATCACTGCATCAGAGGTGGTCACTACACCGTGATGGTCGCTGCATCACGGTGTCAATGCATCGGGGGTGGTCACTGCATCGCGGTGTCCCTGCACCGCGGTTGTCAGTGCTTCGCGGTGTCTCCGCACCGAGGTGTCTTTGCATCGCGGCGTCTTTGCATCGCCGTGTCTCTGCATCGGGGGTGGTCACTGCATCGCGGTGTCTCTGCATCGAGGGTGGTCACTGCATCACGGTGTCTCTGCATCGGGGGTGGTCACTGCATCAGGGGTGGCTACTGCATCGGGGTAGTGAATAGACTAGAGGTGGTCAATGCATCGCGGTGTCACTTCATCGAGGGATCTCTGCATCGCGGCGTCTCTACATCGTGTGTGTCACTGCATCGAGGTGGTCACAAAAAAAAAACATTTTTTAGCGTCCAGAAAAAAGAAAAAAAAACCTCTTTTTATGTCCAGAATATAAAAAAAATTCCTTTTTACGTTCAGAATAAATAAAAAAAACTCTTTTTACGTCCAGAATAAAAAAAAACATTAAAAAAAATAAAATTATAAGTAGTTTGGTCTATGTATTAATTGTGTGTTCTTATAACCAAATAAGATTTCTTAGTGTCCTATTTGCATAATTAAGTGTAATATGTGTCTTTTGGAAATTTGCCCCAAATTTTTATATGTTTATATCATATTTAAAAAAAATTTATTATATGACAGGGGTATAAATGCTGTTAGTATTTAAAATAAAGCGACTTATCTGTGACTAATTTCTTATGGCACCACGAATACTCATGGCACTCTATAAGTTACTCTTGGCACCACATTGACTATTTTTATTATTTATGTACTCCAAGCACCACAAAAAAAATGAAAAACTTACTTCTCATACCACGAATCTTATAAAATATAATTTAGTCCTTTGATAATTAAAATGAAACATTATAATCCCCGAACTGAATTTTCACCCAAATTCATCTTCATCTTCATCATCAAAAAATCATCTTCATCATCATCATCAAAAAATTTCTTCAACCATATTTATCTTCATTTTCAAAAAATCATCTTCATCAAAAAAAATCTTCAACCTTCTTCAACCATCTTCATCTTCTTCAACAACCTTTTCCATTACATCAAACTCATCACACAAAAAATTGATAATATTGAGCATTTAATAAGATAACACTTAAACACAATTCTCAATTGCTTGAAACCCTATGAATTATAGAGAAAAATGAAGATTTTTAGAGTTTTCCGACGCCTATTGGATTCTCCGGCCGGCATCCTGTAAAACGTCAGTACGGCCGATGCTCGTGTGCAAGTTGAACGTCAACTGTGCTGATGTTTTAGACTCTAGAACTAAAAATGTAATTGTTTTCAGAACGCCGGCAACTTTGACGTTTCTTAAGCAAATCAGCGTCATGGCCGGTGACGTTATGGACAATAACGTTAGTTTCATTGGCGTTTCTATTAGAATCAAACGTCGACTTAAAAACGTTTTTACGAGCGTCGAAGACCGACGGGCGGTGATGAATGTTAATGATGACCACATCGACGAACAACTAGGTTACCTTGGTGATCTTTTATGATCAACACGCCATCTCATCGGCGTTGTATATGCTCCGACACATCACTATATAGCGGCGTTTCAAGCACCCGGTCGTCTTCCCCATTCCTCCGATCGGGAAACGGCCGGTTCATCGAAAAATACCCGAAAAAACCTCCGATTTCAACCCCATATCTTCCAGATTTCAACCGAAAACGAAACACACTACAATGAAACAAATCGAAATGCAAATCTTCGATGATTACTCCATATAAATCAAAATAAGTTACACCATTAAAATCTTCGATTTCTACCAATTTGCAACCGAAATACAAACAAAACAAGATACTTACCTGAGGAGTTAAAAGTGATGTTGTTCAAAGCGAATTTCCGGCCACAAATCCGGCGGTATTCTTAAGGTTGTAGAAGAAGTAATGAAGAAGGGTTGTAGAAAAAATGGGGACTAAAGTGTTTATTTTTTAAAATACGAGGGACTAAAGTGTATAGTTTTTAAAAGTTATTAAATGTAATATTTTTAGGTGGTGTTTTGAGTGATTAGGTGGTGTGAAAAAATAAATTAAAGAATGCCGATAGTATTTTCGTGGTGCCCATAGAAGCTGCCTTAAAATAAACACATTTATGATTTCTTAATGTGAGAAACAAAGAATAGAATTTTTTTTTTAGAAACGGAGGTAATACCGTAATACAAAAGGTTAACTAATAAATAATAACAATAAAAACAGGCAAGTGAAATGTTTTCGGCTTTCGTCTCGTCTATTCCAGTCCTGTAGAAAAACTATGGGCGAAACGGTCAAATGGAGCTGGACATCGGCCTTCGCCGGAGCAGCCACCGCCACTGCCTTAGGGACGATACTCTCCTCAAAGCCACGCGACCCAACTTTCCACCTTATCTCCATCAAACTCACATCCTTCAAACTCAACTTCCCTGTAATAGACGGCGAAGTAATCCTCACCGTCCACGTCACCAACCCCAACACGGTAGCCATCAAATACTCCTCCACAGATCTGTCCATCTTCTACTCCGATTCATTATTGGGCACGGCTCGAGTCGACGCGGGGTCTCAGCCGCCAAAATCTTGTCAGCTCCTCCACCTACCGGCTCGACTGAGTGGGCTTGAGCTTGCTCACAAGGCGAAGCAGTTCTTGGCCGATGTCTCACGGCGGGAGATGGTGCTGGATGCGTCTGTGGACATAGCCGGAGAGGCTAAGGTGCTATGGTGGGCTCATAAGTTCAAGGTGCACGTGGATAGTCACGTGACTGTAGACCCTGTTTTTCTTGATGTAATTGACCAAGAAAATAACTCTGAAATAATGGTGTTTGGTGTCTGATATTTTACCATTTCGTGTGTGTAAAATTTGGGTAGTGATTTAGCCGCTGCAATTGTCTGCTGAGTTTATCTTATCTTAAACATGGAAGCTTATAGATTTCTGAATGCTATTGCCTATTGACGACCAGAAAAATTCAGCTGAACTAAAAACGACGTCGCTATTCTCATTGATATATATACATCTCATTGATGAATGAATGAATGAAAATGGTCGTCTCCTTCAATCCCTCTGTGCGTTCTGGCTTCATATCGAAAGTTATGGAATGCGATGATGCGCCGGATGAGGTTTTCTTCTGTAGGTTCCTTTTATATTTATGATTCAGGGGCATGGAGTTGTGGTTACCAATTTCTCTACTCCTATCTTTCTTTTCTTTTTTGAAAGGTATTCCTCTGTTTCTTGATTTATAATCATCTTGTTTTTATATGCTTTCTGTACTTATATGTGTGGGACGATACTCGATACCGTCGATGTGATAATCCGGGTTGACTTACTCTAGAGACAATTATTCAAGATCAAAGAAACGTAAATACAATGTTAAACGGGAGGTGTTTATGCTTAGATTTAGACTGAGCCTGAGAGTGTTCTTATCAAGTTACCTACATATCCTGAGATTATTCAGGAATCAAGTCCGTCGTAGTTCTAAAAAACGTTTATATAGGGAGCATTTTTGCACCGTGTCCTTCAAGGCCTCTCGTTTGTAACCGTTCGTTGGTTCGTGTGTATCAATCTCAATGATTTTAGTAGATAACGACGGCAGTTTATATGACAGGATCAGAGTCACAATGAATGATGATTCTTTCCTTATTTATTGCTCATAATTTCTGTATGTGATGAAAACCGTGCTAGCTCTATCCGACATGCAGAGAGCTTCCTGGCAATGCTGTGGTCTGAGCTGCACTACTGACGGACTATTTCTAGACTATTAAAATCGCTACCGCGATTGTCTGGGTCAAATGTAGTCTTTAGTATGGTGAGTCGGTGTCGAATCCTCGAGAAACGTGGTAATTCTTTTAAGTGTGGTTAAGCACTGAACATCTATTATTAACTCGATCTAAATCGCGGGTTTATCATACGAGTCACTAATATACTAATAAACAGAAAATAAATGCATAAATTAAAACTAACATAATATATATATATATATATATATATATATATATATATATATATATATATATATATATATATACCAATATATTAATTATTATAGAACTAGCCAAGATATATGTGATGAGATTATTCAATCTTTTTAGTTTAATGGATATGCTCGCTCTTCCTTCTTATTAGAGTCCAATTGAATATGTGAAACGGTGCAGACTCACCAACTCAGCGATTCACACGAAACATGCGGCGTCTGAAAGCATCGTATATGTCTCATCAATCATCCAATGTCATCCAAAAGATTGGGTACTCCGTTTTGTCATGCGGTCAATGTTAAGGATCTTGATCGAGCGGGTGAATTAACGTAATTAGATCTCGTTTTCTCAAAACAAATCATCCCGGGTAGGAAATAGGATTAGTTGTCGCGTTTTCACTCGGCCATTTTACCCTCCGGTTTTCTACCTTTTCTCATATCCTAATTTCACCGTTTAGTTCGTCATTAGGTTATCTTTGCGATTCATATTGGTTAATTACGTCAATACGAATATTTT
Source organism: Gentiana macrophylla (assembly GCA_026214975.1). NCBI lineage: Eukaryota > Viridiplantae > Streptophyta > Magnoliopsida > Gentianales > Gentianaceae > Gentiana > Gentiana macrophylla. The sequence goes on along the minus strand of CM047816.1, from coordinate 71,078,489 downwards.
CAATGCATTTCAAGTAGAAAAGATTCATCAAATTCAATTTTTAATCAATTTTAGTTATAGTCATCATCCATTTTACCAAAAAGATCGAAATATTTCACTTACATATCTTGTTTAGTTATAGATTTAGCCTCTAACATTATAAAGAAAAACATAAAAAACAATAAACATAAAACTTTAGAATATTACTGGGTTATAATCTTGATTTAGATCTTAGTATTTTTGGAAATTACAACAACTTCTTCAACATCGAACTCCCGATAACCGTCCCAAGCATTACAACGATACTACGAACTTTCTACATTATTTATGATGAATGCCTACTAATATATACATTATTACTACTAATTTAAGAGATTAGAAGATAGATATATATAAGCTAGTATATATATATTGGTACCCCTTTTAATGCGAGATCCTGCTTTGTATTTATAGGCAATTTTTCAAGGCGGATCGATCCGAGGTGAAGCCGGATCGATCCGGGAATAAAAATATTATCCCATCGGCTTATCCTCTGCGCAGAATCACATGCTAATCATCATTATGTTTCCTAAGCGAAAGGCCGGATCGATCCGATGTTAATCCGGATTGATCCGGTAGCATTTTTCACATCTTGATCGAAACTTGATAAAATCATAACTTGAGCTATGGATCTCCAAATGTCATAATTCAAGAAGCGTTGGAAAGCTCTTCAAAAGATCTATAACTTTCATGAAGACTCTTCTTCGAAAAATGCTTTTTGATGGGCCATTTGTTAAATCGAAAATATAATTCGATAATAATACTACTGAATTGATGATCCACTTGAATTTTAAATCTCGTGGCGACTTCCTTACTTCCTTCAAAAGATATGTTTTCCTTCAAAAGTGTCATTACTCGGGTCTTGGTTTACCTAAAAATCAATAATACAATACCAAAAATACCCACGTAAATCGACATTTACACTCAGGTTACTAAACCGATCACGAATTTATACTTTTATTACTTTGACTAGATTTTTATATTAATTAGATGTATTCATAACTATTAATATTTCATAAGATTATCGTTATAATTTCTTATATTTTATATAGAAAGAGTTGATAAAATATCGTAATTTTTATCATATAAATGTTATACATCAGCTACCTAGACCTTGCCTCGTCCTGACCGACCTACGGTGGAGTGGGAGGTGGATTAGGCATACTAGACCGACCCCCCGTCCTGGGGGTAAAGACCTTACGATTAAGCCCTGATTAGGGATCCTAGCCCTTGATTGTTCGTCTCTCCTTTGCCTCGTTCAATGCTTAACCTATTTGTGGGACGACACGTGGCCAAGGCCAATCCGACCTCCGTCATAAGCCCCCTAGATCAGACCGGACTCTTGGTCAGGTCTGATCTGTTAGATGCGGAGCTCAGTCCTGACTATCTTGTTCCCAGAACTCTTAAAAGTTACAGCTATGCCACGTGGCAGTGTTAACGTAATAACACTGTTAAAATGGTCCCAATAATCAAGACATTTACACTTCTGCCGTTTGAGGGGCAGTTTTCGAGGTAAGTTTATAACCCATGTCTATCAACCGTTCTTATCATTATCGCTTTTAAATCGGAGAACCGGTGTCACTGCATTGATCCCTCTTCGTCTTCTTCTCCAATTCTCGACCTACTGCAAGTAAGCTCCCTACCTTTTCCATTTTTCTTGTGTCTTTATTCCATATATTCATAGAGTGATCGTTCGCCCCTTTGCCAATTAGTGGTTCACCCCTCGAAACCCTTTGGTTTGCCAAGACTTCATGGCTGGTCCCCAAATCAAGTCTATTTTGAAGCATATATATATATATATATATGTGTGTGTGTGTGTGTGTGTGTGTGTGTGTGTGTATTGTTATTTAACTGTACCTGATTCTTCTACTCCTTACTAAGTACGTATGTACTTAACTCTTTCTTTATTGTTCCCCACTCTGAGAATGTGGTGTATTGTAGGTTTCTTTATTGTTCCCCACTCCGAGAATGTGGTGTATTGTAGGTTGTTTTCGTGGCCACTGAGGAGTGACTCTGGGGATGATGCAACGGAAGTCTGTGTCCATTGTAAATTGGGTATAGACTCTTTTATCTTTGTAATGTTGGGAGATTAGTGGTTTGAGTTTGTGGTTATCGAGATATAACGGATCATTTGTAATTGACAGTTGTATTGAAGTCTTTTAATGATGTTTAGATGCAGCTTGTGTTGCTTCGATCATTTTGTTAGTCGTTTTAATGTCCGAGTCTATCGTTTTGCCTTCCGCCATGTTCTCTGGTATTCATCTATGTAAGACTTACGTATATAACAAGATTAATTTGTAGATATATGCGTGTTGAACATTCTTTTTCGGATAAGAACTCGTTATCCGGGACATAGACGTCACAAAACGACATTATTAAAACACAATAAAACATCGTTTTCACTTACGTTAAGGCTCTGTCCTTACGAATTGAACACAATTGTTGAAATGCAACTTCAAACAATGTGTCGATCAAGGCCAGCCTCGGTTCCGGGCGAGATGGGCGACCGACCCGATCCCACGATACAAGATGGGCCTATAGTTATATGTTTTACAATTGTACTGGTTTATATAAGAAGACCAAAAATTAGTTAAAGTAATAATTATGTATATTGGTGTAGTGGACGAGTAGTGGTATCATTTTTTTGTTGTTGAAGCAGGTTCAAATCTTGTCCATTACATTTTTTTTTTCAATAAATGTTGTTCTTGAAACCCCCCATTACATTTTTTTTTTAATAAATGTTGTAGTTGAAACCCTATCAGCCGTCAATGTTTCTATGTTTATCTGCGTGTTTCTTTTCCTTACACACTTAATTTTTTTTTACCCCTTCAAAAAAAAAAAAAAAAAAAAAGCTTTGTCAAAAAGAAAAACCTATCTCTCTCTGTTAGATGAATTCTTTTTTCCTCAATTTCTTACTTTCAAAAAAAAAAAAAAAAAAAAAAAACATGTTTCATCAATCTATTTCCTACATTCCACTTCTCCCTTCTTCATTACTTTTTTTCTGCTACGCTAAAAAAAAATCCACAATTAAATTCATCTCTTCTTCGTCTGCTGCTCGTAGCCTCTGTGTTCGGATACGAATTTTTTTTAAATTGAACTATTTCAATAATACATCGTGATGAACCATAAAGGAGACAACTATCATGTAAAAGAAACAAAAAGTAGCATAGGATTGTAGGAAAAGCCATTTACTATTTTAGTACTTTTTTTCTTCCTATTATCATATAAGACCAAAAGAATTATAATTTGTTGTTTGTTTTGTTAACTAAATTAATAACAATTGAAGTACTTTTTGTATTTTTTTCCTATTTCGTTTGTTAATTAGTATTCGATACATTGTTGATTTTTCGATGATTGATTTTATTGATTTATAACGTTGTTCTAGTTTTTTTATTTATAAATTTATAATTTATATTGTTTGCTCAATTGTGTTTGAGTGACAAGTTTAATCGGAAAGTTCACGAATTTTTGATAGAGTTAGCCATTGTTTTTCTTGGAAACTAGTACTCTATAGAGGACAAAAACAATTTTCAAATTAGCAAAAAAGACACCATGTAAGTAAAGTACAATACTACCCCTAAAATCTAATTGGAATAAAAAAAAAATATAAAACAACTGCCCACGCCCATGGATGATGGAAAAACACAAAAATAACTAATAGCTACCACGCAATATATATATATATATATATATATATATATATATATATATATATATATATATATATATATATATATATATATATATTCAAAATTTTCATAATTTTTTTCACCAAAATTTATATTTTTTTATTATCTTTATTTTGATATCAAATTTGATATCTTTCTGATATAATTTTAGAAAATATTTTTTTGTGTGCAATAATACGTTATTCAATTTTCACTACTATTTGAGTGACGCTAGTGACAATGTGTCCTTAGTGATACTAACAAATGTCAGATATAATGTGTCACTATCAATTATCACAGTATTTAACACTATTATTTGACATTATTATACTATGTGACGCTATTATTTGACACTACTAATAGACACACTGATTCATCGAAGACTATAAGTCTGAACAAAAAATGTGCAAATCGAAGGTTATAAATCTCAAGTCGACACTATGACAAGTGTGGCAATACAAGGTCATCGTAAATACAGAAATAGTGTCATTTAAGTTGACATTATAGATTGACACTATAACAACAACCATAGTTAAAATGAAGAGAGAAAAATATATATATAAATTATTAAAAAATAATATGATGTTTGAAAATGTAGATTAAAAGATACGATCGATTAAAAGATTATTAGATAGAGTAGTTTTTTTTTAATAATTTTTTTACTTCAGAGATGATGCTGGAACGTGAGTGTTATTTATATTAAATTTTCTTTTAGAAAACGTGTGATTGTTTTTTAAAAAAATGGGGTTTTTTTTAAGAGACTTATTGAAAATGACAAAAACATTTATAAAATTATCAAAAAGGACACCATATGCTCAAAGACAATAATATCTCTCAAATCAATTTTTTCTAAAACAAAACTGCTCCCCACGTTCAGTGCACTAACTTGTTCATATCTTATATTATATTTTCAATCGATTAACTGTCAATTGACCCTGGTCCATACCCGGTTCTGACCCGCAAATAAATCGACACTTCCTCTCTTTTGGTTTTTCTTTTTTCATAACCCCACAATCTTCCCAGGAAAAGTAACTCCCTCGATTCTTCTTCTCGATAACTCCCCACGAATTGCCCAAACCTACAAACTTATTCTCCGGCAAACTGCCCAAACCACGATCGCTCCTAACTCTTCCTGTCTCTTATGTCTCTCATCTGCTTTAGCTTCAACTCCCATTAATGCTGCAGAAATCGTATCCCTTAGTAAAGTTTACTGGTCAGTGAACTTTTGCTTTATTCTTTCTTGTTGGCTTATGGCCTTCTTCACTCCAGGTGGCCTTGGCTTCTTCCTCGATGCCGGACCAGTGAAAAGTGGATTTTTCTCTTTTTCTGATTCAAGCTGGCTGGGAGACACTGGTCTCGGGATTTCAGAATTTAAGGGCAATGGAGACTCGGTGTCTACATCTACGTATTCTTTATCTTCTTGACTCAACGGTGGCACACGAACTGACTGGATGCCTTATTTAATCACATCGTTCTTCCTTTCCTTCCATATTTTCCATTTGTAGCTATCCCGCAATACTTTCCAACACCTTTCGAACTTGAACATTTCCTTGTATTTTGACTGATACATACATTGCCCGAGCTCTGGACTCCTACACCACAAAAATATCATGATATTATTTGTTAAATGCTGCTTCACAAACAACAGAAAATTGTAATGCATACTATTGAGACAGAAAAGACATGTTCTGGTTGAAATTTGACGTGGCGAGTTTCTTGGGCCCATATATAAGTTGTAGGGTAATACACCCGGGGGACGAATTAAGGAGTTGAAATGAAGACCCCGGAAGCCAATTAGGTGGAAAAACAGCTGGCCCATCAGTTCCACTAGGAATCGTAGACATACTTGTCAATTGATTAACGAATGTCTGCAAATCAGGCCACCTAAGTTGTTCCATGGTTCTCTCATGAGTTTGTGAATTTAGATGATTGATTGGTGGAGTTTTGATGATTTGTTGTCTTGCTCATCCATCTTATTAAGTTGAAGAGTGTTCCTGTTGAACAAGTTTAAAAACATCACAAGAAAGTTCAAAGCTGATACCTTTATCCAAGATGAAAATAAATTAATAATGTGTTTGACATCATTCCCAATCTCAAGGCTAATCAGATGATACTAAATAAAGAAGAGGTAAAAAAACAAATGTGAGTGCTACTTTGTAACAATTTACTTGAACCTTTACTTTAATTTATCAACAACCTTGAAAATCCCGGATATTGCTTAACATACAACACCATTTAAGTATTTAAATATCCATAACAAAAGCATGACCAATCCAAACTTAATGACCAACTTGACACAATTTAAGTAAATAATCAAGCAAGAAAAGGAAAGAAACAAAAAGAGGCAGAAGAATGAAATGGGGAGAAATTATATTAAGCGAACTGAACATTGAGCTATATACTATAATTAACATCCCTCTTATACTATTCAATGAAGCTAACACCAAGTCTACTATGAAGAAAACAGGAGGAATGAAAATATGCAAACAAAATGAAAACAAATATCTACATACTTGGTCTTAATTCCACAAACTCTTTTACATACAGGTCACGAGTGCCAGATTGGTGTACTCTCCAAAATTCATCCGATCGATGCATCCTCCAAATTTCAGGCATGAAAACGCAAACACACCTCGCTTAAGCTTAGGTTACAGTAAAATATATGAAACCTAAACCTCCGAAACAGAATAGATAGTCTAACTTGTTCTCAGCTCTTCCATTTTATCCCATCCGGAACAATCTCTTCTTAGTTTTATCCATTTAGACACAACATTTTACTAAATATTGCAGCATTTTGCCCAAATAATCATAAAAACCAAAAAATATTGCATCACAAACACAAAATTATAATTTAGGGTTTCCGACCACTCTTATGTGATAAGAAAATAATTTAAAAAATAAAAATAATACAAACAACCATCTTCTCCGACCGTTCGATTTTATATCACAGATGTAAAGAAAGAAAATAGACAAATTTCTGTGAAACATAGATTGGGATACATAAATTCACCTTCCTTGTGCAAAGTTGCAGCTCACAAATTGCCAAATGGACCGATTTACGATCTACCTCTGAAACCTAGCTAAAATCTTCACACCTCTGAAACCCAGCAAAAATCTTGACATAAACTAGGTGATGAAAAAAGTTATTTGAATATGATGCTTTGATGTGAAGAATTGAAGAGAGGGGAGGATATAGCAGAAAATTTTGGACTCTCGTGAAAAATTTGGGAGGAGAAATTGGGAAAGAGACGGAGGGAAATTTGGGCTGAAAGTTCGAGCCTTTTCCAGATTATTATATTAAAAATGTTGTGGTTCTGGTTGGGGATAGAACCACAACCACTATCACAACCTGACCATTTTTGAGATACATTTTTTATCTATTGCAAATTTTATTTTTCACTCCACATGGTGACTTTCCATAAAGGTGGTATTCACAATGGGTTTTTTTAACCTATTGTATATGCTCTAATCTCTCTTCCCACGATTTCACGAATTATTTTCCAACCCTTTAACTGCTTTGCTGCATTTTCTCATCCGGGAAACTGCTTATCTTTTCTCATTTCCATTCACGTCAACAAGCGTACAAATATTCTTCTTTCACATCTAAGTAACCGAAGCCAAAAAATCTGACATCCAGTGTCTATTACTTTGGTGGAGCAGTGATTGTATAAGCCCGGAGGTTAGCCATGTTCCGGTCAAAATTTCGTAGTACCATCGACTTTTCCTGTCAGGCGCTTTGAATTTTTTTTCTTTGTGTCGTTTGATTCTTCCAATTCAATTCCTTTTCATGTGTATCTGACAAGAGACGCCGTAGGGATCGAATAGAGTGCTCTTACACTATCGGGCGTAACATTGGATGTGCATCTATGGATACAATTGTCTAACAAAATGTTTTCTTCAATATGGGGTTTTTCCTTTATTCCCTTCATTTTGTTAGCAAGCATTCCTTTCATTTTTTTGGTATTGCAATTTATTGCTCAAATTTGATGTTGGAATATAGAAACAATTCACCCACGTTTCAGTGATATGAATTATAAGTAGAAAAAAGCATGTTAATGTGGCACATTCTATTTTTATTTAACTTTGATTTACCTTCGTTAGGGAACGTGGAGTCTGTCTTTCATTTTTCACCTGGAGTAATTACATTCTTGATTTTTGGTGGGAAAACATACAGATTGCAAATGTATATGCTGAGGAAGATTGTGTATAGTTGAAGAGCAAAATTTTCTCAATATGTTCTTCTTGAAGGGCCCAGAGTAATTGTCTGCATTTTTTAAGTACATCACTTTTATTATACAGCTTATGACTTCATCTTCTATTTGTAACATTTATTTTCTGTCAGCCTTTATAATTTTATTGATAATTTACCATTTACTAGATTCAACACATTATGAAGCTAAAGATTGTTTGAAAAATGCAAGATTGATGCAACTTGGATGCTTTATATTTGCATCAGTAAAAAAACAAAGGTTACATTGTTTTATGTGTTTTTATAACAGCAATTACACCCTTTATATAGGAAAGTTCTAGCAAGATGCTAGAAATCTGAGTGCAACAGGAAATCTAATTCCAGAGATATACAGAGCATCATCTTCATGTTGAAGTGGACACTTTTTGTTGTTATGTATGTTTATACAAGGCTTGATAAGATGCTTTCTCTGTGTGCAGGATGGTAGAGTTTATGTGAATCGCAGTTTCATAAATTTTATCGCTTTCAGTCTCTTAGTTTTACTTCATACAGTTATATAAATGACGATATTGTGAGCAGTCCCTATTCAATGGAATTGCAGATATAAGGCATTTCCTGGGGTATGTGTCCCAAGGTATGTGTGTTGTGTGACTTTTGCATCACATTGCAATTAATACTTTGCGAGAAGTGATACAGATTTTCACTTTATTTATCTTTCTTACTGTGTAGGAGATGTTGGTTCCTTTGAAGTATACCTTATTATTGAATTGGAATAGCTAAATGTCGTTGTTAGGAGCCGCTGAGTGTTGTTGGGACCACTCCAATGACCAACACACATACCTTGGTACAACACACATACCACTCCAGTGGAAACAACTGGAGCAGCAAAATTGTATTGTGATTTTTATTTATTTATTTATTTTTTTGCGTGGGGAATGAAATTTCTGTATTATGAGTTGTGTTATGATTTTGTTGGATTTCAATTGCTCTTTTTCTCTCTTCCAACCAATATTTTTTGAAACAAAACTCTATGAAATGCAGCGTGTTTTGAAGAATTGATTATCTTCTAATTTGTCTATGCAGAGGCTTTTGTGCTCTGAAAACTACATCAAATCCGTTTGATTGTACTAAAAAGTACATGTATAGGAGTCTTTTTAACATACTGATATGGAATGTATGCTTGGAGGTTGTCCATTCACCTTTTTTGTGAGGAAATTAGCTTCTTTTTTTTTTTTTTTATCTTTCGGAAATGATAAATCTGTCCTTTTTATGCCTCACGTAATTTTCTGTGTATTTTCAGTTTACTTATGCCATCATCGATTTTCGGTGGTGTCTGTTCTTTATTCCCAAATTTCCCCTATTTCTCATCGGTATTCGGTGGTGTTTGTTCTTATTTTCATAGTTAAGAAGGTGGGAAAATATGCAGCAGAAAGTGAGGGGAGGGTTAAATCTAAAATGAACTGATGAAACGTGGGAACACACATTGGCCACATTACCGTTGTTCAATAGTCTGGCCCGTACACCTTTGTCATTCGTCATCATAAGGTTTTCCATTGAATTTATTAGTTGTTGTTGTCTTACAATGTTTTCCCTGTTAGTTTGAAGGGATGGTCGCTGTTTTAACTTTAATAAAATCATTTTTTTTGTTGTTCTTGATCCTGGGACAAAACAGTTATCCTGTGTTCGTTTAATCACACCTTATTGCTTTTTCGTGAGGACCATTATGTGGTGTCCATTATTGTTGGTGCCTGGTGGTTTTGTTAAATTTCATGGGACTTGATTTTGTAACTGCAAGCATCAGCTTGAACTCATTATCCATCATTAAGAAGCCTAGCTCATTGTGTTTTCAGTGATTGTGGAGTAAGAATGTGTGAACTGGGTCTCTGTATTGTCTAAAAAATTGTGGAGTAAGAATGTGGATGTTGTCTGAATTTTATTATTGGTGAAAAGGTGCGGTGTGATGTTGTCTAAATTTATTATTGGTGCATCTTCTTCTAAGATTGACGAATTTCAAGGTGCATTTTCGTACTTAAAAAACTAACTGTATTAATAAAGGTGCATGGTAAAGTTCAAATACATACAAAAGCTGCTCACATTTTGTTAGCTTTTGCAATGATCCTCTTCTATTTACTACTGTCAAGTAAGCTGAATAAATTTTTACGTGTCAGGTGTTGGGATTTTTTTTAACTAATTCAACCAAAGACGTATTGTTTGGAAGTAGTGGATGCATATGGCGTTCATCCTAATATATGTGTTCACGACTATAATTTCTATGTTTTGGTTTCATTGGATGTTGTTTAACTCTTATGTCGGTGCTTGATTTCACGATGAGAAGTAGTAATTTGGAATGATCTCACTTTCACGATGAGAATCGATAATTTTGTCCAATTGCACGTCCATTTTTCTTTGGTGGGGAGATTTCGACACATTTGGCAACCCTAGATGCATAGTCCTGTGTGCCTATAAGCCTCTAGCGTCGTCGAAATTAAGTATGAAACACAATCGACAATTGGTGATTTCACTTCATACTTTGACATTGACATACAATTGACATTTTTATGTATTCACATGAGGAAGATATCCTGCTAAAATGTTTACCATTCACTTGATCATCTTGATTTTAATTTCCAAATTCATTCTAAATATTTTGAAATCAAGCATTTGTTAGAAAGTGGAAACACTTTCATGTGGTTTTTGCTATCTTGCTTATTGAAAAGTATTTTTATTTTCATGCACTCTGTTTATGTTAGATTTTTATTGCATTGCTTAGTTTAGAACATGACCATGACGTGTGCAATTGGTGACAATAGTCGTGAATGAGGAACATTGTAATTATTGTCTTCCAATATTTTGTGTTCATTTGATCATCTTGATTTTAATTTCCAAATTCATTTTAAATATTTTGAAATCAAACATTTGTTAGAAAGTGGAAACACTTTCATGTGGTTTATGTTAGATTTTTATTGCATTGCTTAGTTTAGAACATGACCATGACGTGTGCAATTGGTGAGAATGAGAAAACATTGTAATTATTGTCTTCCAATATTTTGTGTTTCGTGACAAAGAATCATGCTATGTTACACATATCAATGCACATCATAGTGTAATTTTGAATGTAACATTTTTCCGTAACGTCTATTTTATTTTCCCGTCCTTCTCATAATTGAATTAACGTCCATCCGCAGTGCATTGCTTGAGTTTTATCTTAGTATATATATATATATATATATATATATATATATATATATATATATATATAGAAAATAAAATTGATTTGACCTAAACCCGGTAATTACCCGCTCCAAACCCGACGGTTAATAGACACGTCAACTAAAAAAAATAAAAAAATAAAAAAATAAAAAAAACCATTAGTAACTGCTAAAAAATAGCATTAACGCCGCTCCTTTCAATTTCATTCCTCTTAAATGCAAAATCACCTTCACGTAACCTCCAAATATCTTCTTTTAATCATAGATTATTTGAGGGGTCCATAATAGATTTTTAGACCTATTAAGAGCTTTATATAACCTTTAACTAGACTTATACCTAATTTTTCCTAAAAAAATATAGTATCTAATGCATTTTTTTTTTAAATGTGTATGGTGAAATCTTTAAGATGCTTTTAAAGGATTTAGTGTTCTAAGTGTCGTTTATGAATGAAATATACAAAATGCAATATAATTGACGTTTCCTCTCACACTTAATAAAGCATAAAAATGTAGTGGTGTCATGTAACATTTATTTTTATTCAAGAAGTCATGTAACAATTTTGTATGATGTTTTATGTAAATGTAGTGTCAATAGAAGTCATTTATTTGTATCAATTTTTTTTTTTGAGGGAAGTATTATTTGTTATGTGATGTGGGGTTGTGGAATATATAATTTAAATAGTATAATTAGGTGATTCTATTGAATTTTATTACTCGTCATTTTCAAGGTTTTAAGGTATATTAAGATAATGAATAAATGTCATTAGTTTTAGATCATAAAAACTAAAATACCAGCAATTTAAACTATGATTGATGCAATGATGGTAAAGTTTGAAAAATTATTGGATTAATGATGTGAGGGAAAAAAATATTAAGGAAAACATTATTTTGGCAAAAATGATTTGTAAGAGTATTATTAGGGGATTCAGATCCTCGGCGTCGAGGAGCCCAGCTTTCCCCAGCTTTGAGGACGTGGAAGCATCGGGGCCGCTCGATCCAGAAGCAGGAGAGAGAGCACACACTTTTGGGCGGTGTCGATCATTCCACGTCGACAAAAGCAGGGTTCATGCTGGGGAGCAAAAGCCGAGGATCCACTTTCATTATTAGGGATGGAAATGGTCAGATCATTATGCCCTACTAAGATCCGGAAAAATGATGGAGTTTTGTTGGTAAAAAAATATAAAAACAAAAATAATGTCTCACTCTATCTTTAAATATCAGTTAAAAATCTGATTTCACCACCGAATGGATTGATGGATGTACTAATGATATATTCATTCTATATATTTTTGTCCAGAAGAACAAAATTATCAAAAAATCGGGATAGAAGAAAACTGTAATTTAATAAGGACAAAGTAACAATTATGAAGTAACAAATGTGGAATAAAGTAAATATGAAGTAACAATTGTGAAACACAAAGTAACATTAACACGTGAAGTAAACAATTTTAAAGTAACAATTGTGATTTTTGTCCTTTATAATCGTGAAAATGTTCTTTTGTCCTTCCTACCGTTTATTATTTTTTTGTCGTCGCGCCCCTTCCCTTCATTCTATTCCTATTTAACTGTCGCAGTTGTCAAAAACACACATATTAAGGAGAATAGTTAATGATTTGACTTAACATTAAAATGACAATAACACCATTTGAATACAATTAATGCAATGTTGTTTTCAATCTCTTTTAATAAATAAGGGTAGATGTAGAAAAATACAATAAATAGTGTCTTGAAAATATAATTACGATAGATAAAAAAAATTTATTTTCGGTAACTATGACAGTTAAATAGTAACGTAGGGAATATTTTACTGTAACAATCTATTTGTGCTTAAATCAAACATGGTAACTTGTTATAACAATTAATTTGTCATGAATGCATTGAGCACCGTAAACTTTTGCATACATTTTATATTATATTGAGCTGTGTAATTTTCCATCTAAAGTGTATCTTTTTCAACGAACCATCTCTGACTTCATTTTCTCTTTTATAGATCTCTTACATATATATATATATATATATATTAAAATTTATCATTAAGTATATATGCTCTTTTATTTTATTTTCATGCTTGTTTGAACATTTGGACACACCATGTGCTCAAGTTTGGAAGCGCAACATTGACTCCCGGCCCATAACGTGGGGTTAGGAGGCTTATTTCTTTCATTGCATTTCAAAACAAATATATATAATTGTCATGCACAATATATGTGTGATATTTCACTTCGGAAATTTGAGAAAAATATTACCTCATTATGAGTGTGAGAAATTAGAAGACGACGGCTAAGTAGTTGACCGAATCCTTTATGGCATACCTAGCGCTACCAGATCCGGAGTTTGAGGAAGTTACAATTGACATCAGAGCTGACTATCAGACGAGACAAAGTTTCACTGTAAGAGACGGGTGGGCCACCTCTAGATTCCTCTGGTAGCCAACTACCAAACGAGAATAAGTGTCACACCGTGAGAGACGTACGGTTGAGGCCACATCTAGACTCATCTGATAGAAACAAGTCAGCAGGGACGAATACTGGGACATAAAGATCTTGTCGACCCGGGTTAACCAAGCTCTATATATATTCCTCTTGGAGGGACGAGTCTGGGATGAATCATGAGACATAAAGATCTTGTCACTCTGGATTAATTTCTTGGCGCCAAGCGACGGAATCAGGCTAAGCGATTAACCTGGACTTTTGTGAGTCACTTAGCGCCACCAAACCCGGAGACCCGGGCGTTACAATATGAAAATTAAATCAAAGTTTTATTGGGTTGTTTAGATTTCTTAATTGTATTGGTTTTAAAGTATAGGCTTGTTCATGAGTCAAATTAAGTCGAATCCATGGTAGGATTAATTATCAGTTTGAGGTAGGTATAGCAGGGACAACGGGGCGATTGATTAACTTTGGAAGTATTTTAATCTGCATGCAAATTCAGATGAAATTATTGTTTCCTTAATTAACACCTGGATTAGACATATCATTAAGATGACAAAGCATAATCCAGGCAGGATTGAGGTCAGTTTTCTTATATATATACTACTAAAATTGAGTGCCGTCTTTCTTGGCGTCTTGCATCTTAAATGTTCTTTGTAATGTCAAAACTATTAAATATAAATACATTTTAACTAAAATATCACTCCACACATTTTAAGACAACACAATATAAATGACGAAATTTAGCGGCGTTGATATTATACAACAAATTATGATGTCAATTATTTAACATAACGACAATTATAGTCATACATTTGCTACATATATTCGCGTATTAAAATGTGATACAATTGAGTTAAAAATGGAGCAATTTAACTCAAACCCTTCTTCTCAACAAAAAAAAAAAAGCTGGGTGGGCGATGAACAGTAAAAAAAAAAGCTAGATGTTTACCGTAATGTCAAAAACTATTAAATATAAAATATATTTCAACTAAAATATCACTCACACATTTTAAGTCTGACACAATATAAATGATGAAATTTAGTGGCGTTGATATTATCTGACAAAAATTACGATGTCAATTATTTAACATAACAACAATTATAGTAAAAAAAAACTGGAGTGGGCCGATAAACAGTTAAAAAAAAATTTAGGCTGGGATTTTGGGCCGAATGAACAGTAAAAATATAAATTAAAAAAAAAAAAAAAAATGAAATTGAAACTTTGAAGATAACGATAAAATAATAATTAATAAATTAAAAACAAGTGTCACCAAAGGGTGAACACTTGCCTTCTTATTAAGTAGTAGAGATAGAGAAAAAAAAAAGCTTTATATAGTCTTCTCTTTTTCCGGTTTTTTTCCCACGTATATTCTTATTTGCTAATTTGCAACCGTATTACGGTCTGAAGAGATGTGATTCTTTGTTTGATTCTTATGTTTATTTGACATATATTGTCTTTTTTTTTTCCATTTCCATATGCGTTTATATATTTATTAAATAATCGTGAATGTACAGTCTTTTTTTCCATTTCCATATGCGTTTATATATTTATTAAATAATCGTGAATGTACAGTCTTTTTTTCCATTTCCATATGCGTTTATATATTTATTAAATAATCGTGAATGTACAGTGAAAGATTGCGCTTTGAGGGAGTTGTATATCATAACATGCAGCAGTGATGATGGATTTACAAACATATTACAGGTTCAAGATTTTATCTATATGTTTTATTTTGATTTCACATTCTTTTTCGATTCCTTTACAGCTATTCATATAAGATCATAATTTTTGCAAAAGTCGAATCATGTGTCAATTTTTTTCTCACTATTTTTTGTATATTTCTCCTACTTTTATAAGCGGATTATCGTCTTTAACTTGATGATTCTAAGATCATCATCGCGATTACAGGAGCGATTAATCCTCTTAACTTGCCGAGTATGAGATCGTGATAGCGTTTGCAGGAGATTGATATATATAACTTTTTTGTTTCCTCTTCAAATTCCTTTACCACTATTCGTAGTGCCAGAATTTCTACAAAAATCGAACCATGTGTCAATTTTTTCTCGCTATTTTTGTTATATTTTTTTCATTGTACTTCATTTTAAATAGGCCTTTTGTCCAATTTAAAAAATCATCCTTGGTGTATGAACTACATTTCAAGAATCATCTTTGGTTTGTGACAATTCTTGGTCCGTGAACTATATAGGTTGTCCTTCACTATGCTGTTTTAACACACCGCCTCTACATATAGTGGTCGGCCTTTTTTTTAATGAATTTTTTTAATGTTTCAATTTGGTCATATATTGGTGATCTATTCTCGCTCTTTGAGACAGATGATTGAAGCACAACACATTAAGACATTGGAGCAACAAAAAATACATATTTAGCTACATATATGGCCATATGATTTGTTCTATAATGGTATTGATCAATCTTTCGATTGTAAAGTATAACCATATATAATACTTAATTTGTTTGTCTTTTTGTTTGTATATTGGTCAGGAATGCCGGTAAAGAACATTCTCATATTTGTATTTGTCTTATTTTCACATCATTGTATTTTTCTTTCTGCATGCATTTTTCTTTAGGTTCATGTAATTTTTTTTCCTTTTGTCCAAACATTCTTTGTAAGCGCAATAAGACATTGTTCAAGTGGTAATTGTTGTGGCCTTTAACCCGGGTGTTCCGGGTTCGAGTCGCAATGGAGACAAAAAGTGTGCAACATTATTTGTAAGCCGACTCACCATGTATAATTTTTGCAGCGTATGCTGTGTGGTATAATTTTTTTTTCTTATCAATGCATTTTCAGGTTGATAATATTACCTATATTCTTTTTTTATACCTATGTTATTATACACGTGTCTTCTTCTTCTTATTGTTTTTAAGAAAGTTATGAGTGAAGTAATGATTCAAAATATCCTTTACCCCGCCTATTTTAAATTGTATCTGCTTGGCTTAGGTTAGGAGCCTTACATTCCATGGGTTTTTGACATGTGTTTGAATGATAATTAAATGCGATAATTAATGACAATATTTTGAATGATTTTTTTACATGTGTTTCAATGAGAATTAAAGACGATAAATAATAGCAATTGTTTAAATTATTATTTTTTCTGTCATGTGTTTGAATGAGAATTAAAGGCGATAATTAATGACAGTTGTTTGGATGATTTTTTTGTTATTACATGTATTTGAATGAGAATTAAAGGCAATAGTTTGAATTTTTTTTGACATGTGTTTAAATGAGAATTAAAAGCGATAATTAATAGCAATAGTTTGAATGATTTTTTCTTCGTGACATGTGTTTGAATGAGAATTAAAGGCGATAAATAATGACAACAGTTTGAATGATTTTTTGTTATGACATGTCTTTGAATGAGAATTAAAGGCGATTGGCAAAAATTTGAATGCTTTTTTTGACATGAGTTTGAATGAGAATTAATGACGATAATTAATGACAATAGTTTGAACTTTTTTTAGACACGTGTTTGAATGAGAATTAAATGCGATAATTAATACAATAATTTGAATGATTTTTTTTACATGTGTTTGAATGACAATTAAAAATGATAATTAATGGTAATAGTTTGGTTGATTTTTTTTTAAAGTAGATTATCAAGTAGGCCCGGCCATCAATAATAATTATTGTTCTTTTTTCATTTTTTTTCTTCTGATAAAGTCATCACAAAATGAGATTTTCAATTGATTTTAAGGGTGAAATTAATTTTGCTTCTTTGCAAGTTATTTACTTTAATTTGATTTTATCGTATGATCATGCATTGGTTTGTTTAATTTTTTTTTTCCAGAAGAGTATTTATTTAAAATTTTATAAATTATGGATGATTCACTGTTTTATTTTACGTTGAGTTATCTCCGTACATAGCACGGGTAAATTGCTAGTGTGTATATATATATATATTTCAATGCAACCGTGAGTTGGTGGCGTGAATTAGTGGGTGGTTTTGTTTTGTTTTTCTTTTTTTTTTCCTTTGATTTTTAGGAGCATTTGTAAATAGAGGAGTAAAATTGTCTAAATACAAGATATTTTGTCCTTTTACTAAAATGTAAATGTTCCTGTCCTTTTTGATAATTTCATAATATTTTTTGTCTTTTTTCATAATTTTCCCTTTTTTACTTGTATGGTAGTTATAAAACTGGAAAAGAGAAAAGGGTATTGTTGTCCATACATATTATGAAATGTCATTTTTACTAAAATGTAAATGTTCCTGTCATTTCTGATAATTTTACAAAGTCTTTTTGTCCTTTTTTTCATAATTTTCCCTATTGTTTTTAACATATTTGTATTTTAATATATTCAAATACAAATTTTCTGTATTTTGTTTCTTGGAAAAAAAACACGCGCCTGACTGCCTTTTTTGGTTTTTCTTTTTTCACCTTGATTTTCCAATAATCATATATTTTGATTTAGATTTGCAAACGTGACGAAGATTCAATCGAGTTTTTATTTTATTTTTTCATACTTTTCGTTTTGAGATTTGGTTCGATGTCATTACATTGGTTTTCGTGAGATTTAGTGTTGAAATTCACTCAGTGAATCCGAAAACAGTGAATTTTGACCAATAGTGAATTTCGACAGTGGATTTTCTAAAATTATATCGGAATATGGTGGATGTGGTCTCAAAATAAATAGAATAAAAAAATAAATAATTTGGTGAAATTTTTTTCAGGTTTGGAATGGTAGATTGAGCGATATAAGTGTTCAAAAGTAATGAAATAAGAAAGTATGTTGTTTTTAATTTTTTTTTTTTTGGCTCTGCGAAAGTTTTAAGTATTCACTAATTTAGAAATGCACTCCCTCTAATTCTCCTAAAAAATAATAATAATATGTATTCTACAAAATCTAAATATATAATTTAATACATCATCATCTCTACGAAGTATAATTTGAATATTTTGTGAACTATATCTAGTAAAGAATCCTAAGGACATACAATATAGATCTTTAGCATGTATTTTGTCATAAAGGATTTTTTTTGGTAGATTAAAACCATCCCTAAAACCCTACCTTGAAAGTAATTAACGTAATATCCTTTTCAAATTTTTTATTCATTAATTAATTCTCTTATCATATATACTTTCCTTTTAACTACTTCCATAAAAATCATTCATATAATTAAACAACACAATCTGTAAACTTCCAAATTAAAAAAAAAAAAATCATTTATTTAAGAAACTGTATAATTCCTCAAAAAAAAAAAAAAAAAAAAAAAAAAGATACTGTATAAAAAAAAAAAAGGAAATACAATTTAAGGAGCATTTAATTATTCCCATAATTTTCGTTCTTACCTTAACGGGGCACTTGAGCAGCAAGAAATACAATTATATATATTTCTTGAAGATCAAGAGAGCTGCAGTATTCTTTTATTAATAGATAGATGAAAGCAAAGATCGAGCTTAATTAAGAGACATTAGAATTTATTAGATACTTCAACTTTTTTTCTAAAAATTCCAGGCCATGTTTTCTCTTAAAACGATGCTTCTTAACATCCAAATTCTCCTCTTTTTCTTGTTTACTTTTCATACAGCAGCCTTATCCTTCAATGTCACTAGTTTACCCTATCAACACCCTAACCCTGAATCTGTGGCTCTAGATGTTCAAAGGTATGTCGATCTTTTTTCTGTTTTTTTTTTTTTTTTTTTTTTTTTTTTATATTTTTTACAAATTTTGTAATCAAGAACCTATATATATGCATGCAATTTCATCTGGGTTCTGCAAATTTGTGTCAGAACATTCATAATATATGGGATATAATTATTGATTTTAGAGTTTTTCCAAATGGGTTTCTTATGAATGTCACAGATTTTCTTTATTAATTTTGGAAATTTTCTTGTTGTGTGTTTTGCACGGTAGGAAAACTAGGTCCTGCATGTGTATGTGAAAGATAATAGGTTTAAGGGGTGATTTATTTTTTTCCTAATGCCTTTACATGCGGAAACATGATTAAAGGAGACATGTGATGAAAAACACACAATTTAATTAATACGGAGATAAAACGTCTGAGATCAGATGTTTTCACATGTGTTGTCTTCGTATGTGAGAGACACTACACCTAAAAATCGTCTGGTTGTTGGTTTTTGTTGTTGTGGTTTTTTGTTTTTTTTTTTTGATATAAAAATATAATTATGTAAGGTGACCGTATATGTAACTTTTTAGCCTTCCAATCCATGACATTAAGGTTTTACCTTTAATTTTCGTGTTTCTATTCTCTCTTTTGCACATTCATAATGTATTTTTTTGACTCATTTTTCAATCTTTTTTCACTCTTTATTATTTTGGATCACCTGTTCTTTAGAAAATTCTGATGTGTACTTGTCACAATACCAAAATTCTAAATTACAGCTATAGAATTACTTGTACATTTATTTAAACGGTTAACATAATAGTCTAGGATTTTTATATTTTGGAAGGAAAAAGTGTAGGATTTTTGAATGTAATTTCTTAAATACACCAAATTATTGTAAGTGTATTTCAGGGTATGCACCAGTCACCCAAAAAAACATAATTTTCCCTATTTTTCTTGAATTTATGAAACCATTTAAGTCATGATCATTATATATAATATACTCTTTCATTTAAATAGTAACTAATAGATAAATGTCACAGTCATCGTGACATGTACAGCACCTAAGACTCAATATTTAAAAAGTGATTTATTAATTGATTTTTTTGCCTTTTATATTTTCAGACTTATATTGTATTAGATGTGACCCACGTGTATTAATTGATTTTTTTTTTTTTTTTTTTTTTTTTTTTGATTTCTTTAACCACAGGAGGGTGAATGCATCCATAACAAGAAGACAAATGTTTTCCACCACAATAAAAGATCAAGGTGGTCCATCTCAATGTCTGACCGGAAACCCGATCGACGACTGCTGGAAATGCGACCCGAATTGGGCCAACAACCGGCAACATTTAGTCGACTGCGCGATCGGGTTCGGCCAAGGTGCCCTAGGTGGAAAGGCGGTCAATTTTACGTCGTCTCCGACTCGTCTGACAACGACATGGTCAACCCAACTCCGGGCACACTCCGTCACGCCGTCATACAAGATGTACCGTTATGGATCGTGTTTGCGGCCAACATGCAAATCACGCTAAAACACGAGCTAATCATGAATAGTTTTAAAACAATTGATGGCCGGGGTGCAAATATCGAAATTACAGGAGGCGGTTGTATAACGGTCAATCACATAACAAACGTGATTATTCACAACATCCATATTCACGATTGCGTCCCTACAGGGAATGTTGATATACGGTCGAGTCCATCATATTAAGGACACAGAGGTAGATCCGACGGTGACGGGATAACGATATATTCATCAAGGAATATCTGGATCGATCATTGCTCGTTATCTCATTGTACCGATGGACTAATCGATGCAACTATGGGCTCCACCGCGATTACTATTTCAAATAACTATTTCACTCATCATGATAAGGTTATGCTACTTGGCCATGAAGATACATATCTCCCTGATTCTGGCATGCAGGTAATTAGTCATAAACATAATCATTATTAATTTCTACTGTGTTTAATTTACAGTGGCATAGATCCCGATTTTTTTTTTTTTTACTGTTTCGTTGTTGGTTTTTTTTTTTTATGAATAGGTGACAGTTGCATTTAATCGCTTTGGAGAAGGATTAGTGCAGAGAATGCCAAGGTGTAGAAGAGGGTATTTTCATGTGGTTAATAATGATTATACACAATGGGAAATGTATGCTGTTGGCGGCAGTGCAAGTCCCACTATTAATAGTCAAGGAAATCGTTATATTGCTCCTGCTGACCCTAATTCCAAAGAGGTAATTAATTAATTAACTTATTTATTTCTTACCCTAATTATAACATTAATTATTCATCATGCATGTCATTTTAATTAGTACTACTAATAATTAATAACTTTATTTATTCTATGGTTTTGTTTGTTGGTAGCTTTTTTGTCCGATGATTTTGTTTTTGGAAAATATTTAATGGCCATATATTTGTGTTTAAAAAAAATTAATGTCGTTGTCTATTTATTAAGTGATGGGACCCAATCGCGCTCCATCCATCGCATTTGAATCAATATATACCATCATTCATTATGATAATCAGAAAATGTGTTGTCTTGACTTTTTTTGTTATATATTGTGTTGTTCTGAAAATTTGAATCAATTTAATTAAATTAACTCTTTTACTTTTTAGTAGTAATTGTATGTTAAAACTAAACATTGATTTTATTGAACGAGAAAGATTATATTACTTTTAAGAAAATTATGTAATAAATTATTATGTTAATAATTTATTTATTTATTTTATATAGTGAAGTCTATTTTTACTTGTCATTGAACGGGCGTAAACATGTACAGGTGACAAAGCGAATAGATACAGACGAGAGAGAATGGAGGGGATGGAACTGGAGGACGGACGGGGACATTTTGGTAAATGGAGCATTCTTTGTGGCTTCTGGTGAGGTGGGCCTCTCTACCCAATATGCCAAGGCCTACAGTTTCGAGCCCAAGTCCGCCGCCCTAATCGACCAACTCACTTCCTTCGCCGGTTGCTTTGGCGTGCCCATGTACGTACTCTATGGGACCCCTTTCCCTCTCTTTCTTAAAAAAAAATTAATGAGTGTGACACAACAGTTGTGTTACGACGAGTAATACAATGATAATCTACAATTCATGATCTACGGTGATGTAGATTAACGTTGTGTCAGTCGTTGTGCTCGTATCATTACTCAATTATAAAAATTAGAAGTGTATGTGTTCCTTGAATTGCAATTTTTTTTAATCCAATCTCTAATTATTATGGTACAGAGACAGTGGTGGTGGTGGTGGTGGTGGACCCTCGCCCGGTGATGGCACAGGAAGAGCCAATCCGCCTCCGGTAGGATACAGTGGAGGAACCAATCCGCCTCCAGTAGGATACAGTGGAGGAACCAATCCGCCTCCGGTAGGAGCCAATGCACCTCCGGTGGGAGCCAATGCGCCTCCGATAGGATACAGTGGAGGAGCCAATCCGCCTCCGGCAGGATACGGTGGAGGAGCCAACGCGCCTCCGGCAAGATGCGGTGGATGTGGTGGAGGAGCCTACGTGCCTCCGGTGGGATATGGTGGAGGAGCCCACGCCCTCCGACAGGATACGGTGGAGACAACGACGGTTATGGAATGATATATAGTAGCGGTGCTTCACCACCTACACTATCATCTCCTAAAGCCACCATCTTTTTGTCTAATGTAGTAATTTTGATATTCTTACACTTAGGCACCACAAACCATGGTGCTCTACTACCATAGTTTTATATATATATATATATATATATATATATATATATATATATATATATAATGGGGGATAGAAAAGAAAAGGAAAAAAAATTATAAAAAATGGTGATTGAAAACAGAAAAAAAATGCACCTCCAGATTCGGGATTTTTTTTTTTTGTTTGTTTGTTTGTTTTTTTTTTTTTTTTGATGGGCGCCATGGATTCTTGCTCAAAGGGTTAATCGAATTTTCAATTTATTCTCTCTTCATTTATATTTTTCTTTGTGGGCCAATGATTTCAACACCTCAACACTGTTTGATATCTACCATTTTTTTTTTTTTTTTTTTTTCGGAAGTGATTATTTTATTACTATCCTCCAAAGGGGGCAAAAATTGGACACTATTTTGAGAAATGTATCATCAAAACAGAAAGCATTAAAAAAACACATATATTTAGTCTATTTGCCAAGCAAATCTTAAGTTACTGATATCATTCAACGTTTATTATGATCAAGCGCTTACTGTTGTACTAAACCAATTTATGTTAGTAAAGAAGTTACTATATGCTGCTATATTTTCTTAAATCACTTTTAACAATGTTGTTTTTATAAGTCAACCTTGATTATCTTAATAAATGGTCTTATATAATATGACTGATATGTGTCAATATTATCGTTCCAACAAAGTGTATATGACCCGGTTTTTCTGTGGTGCTCTAGCTACTTATATGAAGAAGTCTTTATGCATATGATCTTCTTCAGGTTGCAAGTGTAAGAGTATCACAATGGTGGAGTTTAACAAAAGGTTATAAAGCTTTAGAATATGTTTATATCCATTGGAGTAATGATAATTAAGCAAATATTTTAGGAAATTGAAATAGACGTTTTAAAGACCAAATCTTTGCTCAACTCTCCTATTTACGCATATTTATATATTGACGCAACATGTCGGTGTTGGACTAATTTTTTTGTCCAACAAATCTGGAACAAATTGGTTGGATACGATGGAATTGAAAATGTATTATTTGATAAAAATTTCGATAAATATATTTGGATAAAAATAGGATGGTAAGTGAACAGATGGTGTCTGGTGAGTAATATTGAACGAAGTTGTTTTTGGCCCGCGAAAGTCCATGGAATTGAATCGAAATAGACACTTCAATATGCACCATGAAACATCACAAACTAATCTAAAATTATTGTAATTAGAATAACATAATATTTCTCATAGATTTCACACTTGAGTACATGGAGTATTTATAACCATCGAATATCTTGGCCTACAAGTATTAAATGTAAAATATAAAATACAATATATTTGTTCGGTATTGAATATATCATCAACACGCTCCCGCAATCCCGTGGAAAGAGAGTGAACATGGAGATTGGCCTTGAGAGTGTCAAACCGCGGACGAGGGAGCGGTTTCGTAAGCAAATCCGCTAGTTGATCCTTCGAACCGAGGAATGAGATGGAAAGGCGTTTGGACGCCACAAGTTCCCGAACATGATGAAAGTTAATCTCGATGTGTTTTGTGCGAGCATGGAAGACGGGATTATGGGCAAGATAAGTGGCCCCAATATTGTCGCACCATAATGGAGGAGGTTGAGGCAGGGGAATATGAATCTCGGCAAGGAGGCTACATAGCCATTGGACTTCAGCCGCGGTGTTGGAGAGTGTCTTATATTCGGCCTCATTACTACTTTTGGAGACAGGGAGGTGCTGTTTAGAACGCCAACTGATAAGATTATGTCCAAGAAAAATGCAATAAGAACCAATAGAACGGCGATTATCCGTATCAGCAGCCCAATCAGAATCAGAATAGCAGTGAGGGTGAGAGGAGAACGCCGGGAGAGAAAGAGGGAGATCGTGTGTTTGAGATACCGTAAAATTTGTTTGACCGCAAGCCAATGGTCATCAGAGGGAGCATGCATAAATTTACTTACTTTATGAACAGCAAATGCAATATCGGGGCGTGTGAAGCTAAGGTATTGAAGACCGCCAACCACAGTCCGATACAAGAAGGGATCGGCAAAAAGAGAATCTGAGGTGGCAGTGAGTCGAGCAGAGGCCGACATAAGGGTAGGACATGGCTTGGCTTTGTCCATACCAACACTGAAGCAACCAGAGAATATACTTTCACTGAGTTAAATAGAGACCATCATCTGTAGAGAGGGCTCCCACGCCCAGAAAATATGATAGAGAACCAAGATCTTTAACAGAGATCTGAGAGCCCAAATAAGAGATAACCTGTGCAATAATAGAAGCCGAAGTACCTGTAATAATCACATCATCAACATAGATAAGAATATAGACATGATCACCAGCACGAGAGTAGATATATAGAGATGTGTCTGCCTTGGAGGCAGTGAACCCGAACCGAGTGAGGACTTTTGTGAAGCGGGAGAACCAGGCACGGGAACCTGATAGAGACCATAGAGACTACGTGTGAGGTGGCAAACATAGTTTGGATAATAAGGATGCACAAACCCTTGCGGTTGTTGCATATAGACAGGTTCAGTGATATGACCGCAAAGAAAGGCATTCTGGATATCAACCTGTTGAATGGACCAACCCTGAGAAACAACCAAAGCAAGAAGAAGCCGAATCGTGACCGGTTTAACAACCGGACTGAATGTATCAGTGAAATCAACACCCTGAGCTTGGTGGTAACCTTTTGCAACGAGCCGAGCCTTGTGCCACTCGAAACGACCATCCGCGTGATGCTTGGTATGATACATCCATTTATTACCTTCAACATTCATATGAGACTGAAAAGGAACAAGATCCCAAGTGTTAGTACGCAGCAGAGCATTAATCTCCTCTCTCATTGCATTACGCCAAGTTTGGTGTTTGGAGGCTTCGGTGTAGGTAGTGGGATAGGTATTGGATTATGTGGTGAGGAGAGCAACGAGGTAGGGGATAGCGAATAAAACCTCCATTTGTTTGGGCATGAGAGAGTTTGTTTTGGTATGAGTCACCATAGGGTGAAGGGGTGGCTGAGAGGACTTAATTGCTTGGCTTGGAATTGGCTTGGGTTGGGCTCGGCTGGAGATAGATAATGGCGGGGAGGGGGAGTTGGCAATAGGAGATGGAGGGGTTGATGGGGCAGCAGGGGATTGCAAGGTAGGTGCAGAGGCAACAGTTAGAGAGGAAGGTAAATGGACGATTACATTGTCCGAGAGTAAGGGTGGGTTGGACGAGGTGTAAGGGAAGAAACTTTTGTCAAAGACAACATGACGAGAGATGTAGACACGGCTAGTGGATAGGTCGAGGCATTTATAGCTGTGATGTGACAGACTATACCCGAGGAAAATGCAAGACTTGGATCGAAAATCCGTCTTGTGACGATTGTAAGGGCGAAGGTAGGGCCAACGCGCACAACCGAAGACACGTAGGAAGGAATACCCGGGGGAGCATCCATGGACCAATTCGTAGGGTGATTTATTGTTAAGGGCACGAGTGGGGAGGTGATTGATAATGTAGGTGGCAGTGGTAAATGCATCTTCCCAATATGATAGGGGTAAGTGAGATTGATCTAAGAGTGAGAGATCGACTTCGACAATTTGGCGGTGACATCGTTCAACGGTGCCCGCTTGTTCGTGAGTGTGAGAGCACGAGAGGCGGGGAGTGATGCCTAGAGAGGTAAGGTAATGAGTGAGGTGTCTATATTCACCACCCCAGTCGGTTTGTAGGGCCTTTAATTTTGTGTTAAATTTTCGCTCAGTCATGGTTAAGAAATTATGAAAAGTAGATTCGACATTAGATTTACATTTTAACGGAAACAACCACAAATTTTGTAAAATCATCAAGGAAACTAACATAATAGCGAGAACCATAAATCGAGGTTTCAGTACATGGACCTAAACATCCGAATAAATTAAATCCAACGATGTAGAAGAAGTAAAATCAGAAACATAAAGTGGTTGATGATGACTTTTAGCTAATTGACACGGTGCACACACATTAGAGGGTGATTTATTGGAAAAGGAAATAGCGGATTGGCCTAATGCCATACGCAACACAGGAAACGAGCAATGTCCAAGTCGTTGGTTCCAAGTTGTGGTAGAGACGGTGGAAGAAGCTAGAGCATGAACGGGAGTACGGTTGAAAGAAAAATGATAGAGGCCATCCTTGACATAACCTCTGTGATTGACGTGGCCCGAGTAATCCTTCACAAGAAAATACGAGTTGTGAAATTCAAAGAATATGGCGGCATTATCATTGGCAAATTTACATTCAGATAATAAATTGCGCGTAAGTGAAAGGGAAACCAAAACATTATTAAGAATATATGTGTGTGTCGGGGAAGTAAGGGAAGATGAGCCAAGGTGAGAAATTTGTAAACCTGTACCATCACCAACGTGAACATTTTCCAGACCTTCATACGGCTCATAGGACAAGTTGAGATTCTGGAAGTCGTTGGTAATGTGATGGGAAGCACTTGTATCAGCTATCCAATTGGAGGGGGTGGGTAGTACCGATGGGAGTAATAAGCATGTGGTGGTAGGGGAGGGGGTGGGGATTGACGAGGGACGGGTGGGGGAGGAGGGTTGGGTGGTGTATACCTATAGTAGAAATTTTGAGCGGTGTGTCTGATATGGGAGCAAATTTTGTTGGAGTTTTTAGCTAGAATTGAGTTTTGGAACAAGTGGCGAACAGTCCAGTTTAGACTCAATTTTGATATTTTTACGGAATGAATTTCTAGAAGCTAAAAATAGTTTTGGAAAACACTAAGATAGTAGTTGATGTTAGGCTTTTGAATCACTCGATTCTGATATCGGGTGAATGAGAAATTAATGTCTAAATGTAGAGTAAAATGTGTGGAGTGTTAATGAATAATGTGTATTCATTTGTCCCTCACAGGTAATGAGACTCAAGTGGAATCACTACTTAAGAAGTAGTGTGGCACTTAGAGGTAAGCCCCAAGGGGCAAGAAAATTTTGTGAGGGAGGGAGGACGTAGATGCTTGTTGGTTCACACGTGTGCGCGCCGCCGCCGCCTGTCCGGCCGGCCGGCTCGGTTCGGGCTCGGGCTTGTGGCTTGGCTCGGCACAAGTATTAATTTTTTGGGCCAGCTCAACGTGTGGATTTCAGAATCAAACAGAAACGAAGCTGTTCGAAGTTCAGACCGAACTGAAGCAACATGAAGTGCCTGTTTGAAAATAGGCATCAATTCAACCAATAACTTCCCTAAACTTCCAATTTTCAAAGGGTGCTACTCTACACTTTTTATGCCTATAAAAGAAACAATTCTGAATGAAAAGAGAGATACAAAATTTCACTTTTCAAAGCCAAAACTCAGCACAAATATTTTTCAGCATTCATCATTCAAGTTAAGAGATAACGAGGCCATATCAGTTCGCCAACTTTCCTCATTCAAGTGCCAGAATCCGGAAAGGTATTGATTGGTGTATCTTGGGAGACTTGTTGCCATTATCCATGGGCATGTAATCGGGGCAATAAAGTCTTAAGGACAGCGTTCTACGCGCCTCAATCACCAATAAGTTTTCGCATTTACTATTGCTTTCAGTCGTTAGTTTCGATGTGCATATATGTTTGTTTTATACATATGTAAATGAATAAAATTTCCTGCAAAGTGTTTATTCGTTTTGTTATTCAATTTTGCCTACTCTTTTGGAAAGTTTCTATAAACAATAAAACCAAATTACTATAAACGAAAAAACAGACTACTATTTTTCCTACAATCTTAAGACTTTATTTTTGTTTCCGGTGTGAAAACTTTGATTCGTGTGTAATATGTTAAAGTTGCATGTTCTTCTGTACACGTTTGAACATTTAATTGCATCTGCAATTCTGAAAAATTAACATCGGAAAAGTTTGTAGTAACAGAAACGTTTTTTTTACACTTTTTCAGAAAATTGACACGACTAATTGCATAGTCTTCACGTCCAAAATACTTTGTAATTACTATATTTTTTCTGAAACCTCAAAGAATAAAAGTTGTTTCTAAGGTGTTGTAGATTACAAAACCGTTTGTATGATTTGTTAAAAGTGTTCGTGAATTTTTTAAATTCCGTTTGAAGACACTGTTGTTAAAATTAAAAGTTTGTGTTTCGAACTTGATTGTTGATCTTCTGTTTGTGAAACAGAAATGGAAGGAGCATTGAATTCTACCAGTCCATTTACAATGGTGGTGTCATAATGCAACACGGTTGGAAATCCCCGAGAATGGTTCGTAGACATAGGGGCTACACGCCATGTTTGTGCTATAAAAGCCATGTTTTCCGACTATCAAGTAGTTGAAGGGGAAAAATTAATCATGGGAAATTCAGCCACTTCAAAAGTTTAAGGCCAAGGAAAAGTTGTCTTGAAAATGACTTCAGGCAAACTTTTGACTCTGAATAATGTGTTGCACGTGCCTGACATTCGAAAAAATTTGGTGTCCGGTGCATTACTTGTTAGTAATGGTTTTAAACTTTCCTTTGAATCTGACAAATTTTCTTTATGTAAAAATGGACAATTTGTGGGAAGGGGCTATATGGTTGATAGCATGTTTAAATTAAACATTATGGTTGTTGTACCTAAGGCCGTAGTGCCAAAAACTGCAAACTTTACTTCTTCTTATTTGGTTGAGTCTTCATCTTTATGGCATTGTAGATTAATTAATGAATTTGGAATTGTTGCCTAAACTACAATTTGATGATAAAAAATGCCATACGTGTATTGAAGCGAAAATGACAAAGTTACCGTTTCCAAGTGTTGAACGTTTTAACGAACTTTTAGATTTAATTCACACGGATATTTGTGATTTAAAATTTGTGCAAACCAGAGGCGGTGAAAAAATACTTTGTGACTTTTATCGACGATAGCACAAAATATTGTTATGTGTATTTATTGCGTAGTAAAGATGAGGCTCTTGATGCTTTTAAGCATTACAAGAATGAAGTTGGGAATCAACTTAGCAAACGGATCAAAGTGATTCATAGTGATAGAGGTGGAGAATATGATGCACCTTTTGATGAATTTTGTTCAAAATTGAAATTATTCATCAAACGACCGCACCATATTCACCACAATCCAATGGTGTTGCTGAATGTAAAAATAAAACACTTAAGGAAATGATGAATGCTATGTTGATTAGTTCGGGTTTAACCCAGAACATGTGGGGGGAGGCGATCCTCTCGGTGAACTTCATCTTGAATCGTATACCATCCAAGAAAAGAGATGAGACGCCTTATGAATTGTGGAAGGGTCACAAACCTAACTACAAAATTCTAAAATTGTGGGGGTGTTTAGCAAAGGTAGAAATACCAAAACCTAAACAAGTAAAAATTGGGCCTAAAACAATTGATTGCATCTTTATTGGCTACGCGAATAATAGTAGTGCCTATCGGTTTCTGCTTCATAAATCAGACATTCTTGATGTTCATGTAAATACTATAATTGAGTCAAGGAATGCTGTATTTATTGAGGAGATCTTTCCTTGCAAAGACAAGGAAAATGAAGGTTCAAGTTCTAAGAGAACTTTTGATGAAATAACACATGATGATTCAAATGATCATCAGGAAACGGAGGAACTTCGCAGAAGTAAAAGGACAAGGACTTCAACGTATTTTGGTCCTGATTTCCTTACCTATATGGTAGAGGATGATCCAAGGACATTTGCTGAGGCTATGTCCACTCCAGAAGCGCCATTCTGGAAGGAGGCTATTAAAAGTTAAATAGAATCCATTATGCAAAATCATACTTAGGAGTTGGTTAATCTTCCACCGGGAGATAAACCACTTGGATGTAAGTGGATTTTCAAGAAGAAAATGAAACCTGATGGATCTATTGACAAATATAAGGCCAGGTTAGTAGACAAAGGATGCAGACAAAATGAAGGCCAAGATTTCTTTGACACATACTCACCAGTTACGAGGATAACGTCTATACGTATCTTAATTGCCATTATTGCACTGTTTAACATGGAAATCCATCAAATAGATGTTAAAACAGATTTCTTAAATGGTGAGTTGGAGGAAGAAATTTATATGGAACAACCTAATGGGTTTTTGGTTCCAGGTCAAGAAAAGAAAGTGTGCAAACTTGTGAAATCACTGTATATGCTGAAGCAAGCACCAAAACAGTGGCATTTGAAATTTGACCAATTGATGATGGCAAATGGCTTTAGAATCAATGAATGTGATAAGTGTGTCTACATAAAGACAACACCTAAAGCCTATGTGATAGTATGTTTGTATGTGGACGACATGCTAATCATGGGTAGTGATCATGATATAATTGTGAACACTAAAAGAATGTTGACTAAAAACTTCGAGATGAAGGATATGGGAGTTGCTGATGTTATTCTTGGAATTAAAATCTCAAAACGTCTGATGGACTGATGTTGTCACAGGCTCATTATGTTGAGTCTGTTCTTAAAAGGTTTAATGCTTTTGACAAGAGTTTTGTGAAAACTCCAATTGACATTAGTAAACACTTAGTCAAGAATAAAAGCGAGCCTGTGAGGCAATTGGAATACTCACAAGTGATTGGAAGTCTGATGTACATTACAACTTGTATAAGACCAGACTTGGCTTGTGCAGTGAATAAATTAAGTAGGTTTATGAGTAATCCAAGTGAGGATCATTGGGTAGCCCTTGACTGGATGTTAAGGTATTTGAAATTTACAATGGACCTCGGAATACAGTATACAAGATATCCAACAGTTTTGGAAGGATACTGTGATGCTAATCGGATATCATTCGTAAGGATTCAAAATCCACCAGTGGATACGTATTCACTATTGGTGGTGGTGCAGTGTCCTGGAAATCAACAAAACAAACATGCATAGCTCGATCCACTATGGAATCTGAGTTTATTGCATTGGATAAAGCTGGAGAAGAGGCAGAGTGGCTTAGGAATTTCTTAGAAGATATTCCTTGTTGGCCAAAGCCAATTCCTCCTTTTGGCATACATTATGATAGTATGTCTGCTATATGACGTGCACAAAGTTGTATGTATAATGGTAAGTCACGACATATACGTCGTAGACATAATACCATTAAGCAATTGATCTCTAATGGCGTGATTTCCATTGATTATATAAAATCAAAGGAGAATCTTGTGGATCCGTTGACAATAGGTTTATCTAGAGATCAGATGTCAATCTTGACAAATGGAATGGGACTTAAGCCTATTACGCATGTTCCCTTATAATGGTAACCCAACCATAGTGACTGGAGATCCCAAGATCATGGTTCAAAATTGACAACTAAGTTACGAGGGACGGTTAGCACTTACCCATTCCGTTAGAACAAAAGTGCTATCTACTGAAGGGTTCAGGTTAAGCATAAATCTTTTAATGATTCCTATATCTTGGTAAAGCCAAGTGAGTATTGCAGAGTACTCTTTATAGGAGGTCACCTATGTAAGTGGAAGTGGGGCCGCTTCTGTGAGAATTTGAGGGCTGAATTCTCTAACACACTTTCTGAAACCAAGGTGTTCCAGGGCCAAAATAGACACAACCATGAGAACTTAGAGAAGTCTATTGTGTTTATATCATTGTCTAGGCATGCACCAAAGCCTGAGCAGTTCAAGACCTAGTTCACTGCTTAGTCGAGTATGTCCGATGGTATTCTACTAGGGAAGGTTCAAGGCAACAAACCACCTCGCCTGATGCAATAGAGCTCCGTTTGTTATCTCTATAGAGTCTGCATAGCATATGCATTATTTTTCATTCATGTGGGGGATTTTTGGAGTTTTTAGCTAGAATTGAGTTTTGGAACAAGTGGCGAATAGTCCACTTTAGAGTCGATTTTGATATTGTCACGGAATGAATTTCTAGAAGCTAAAAACAGTTTTGGAAACAACTAAGATAGCAGTTGATGTTAGGCTTTTGAATCACTCGATTCCGATATCGGGTGAATGAGAAATTAATGCCTAAAGGTAGAGTAAAATATGTGGAGTGTTAATGAATAATGTGTATTCATTTGTCCCACACAGGTAATAAGACTCAAGTGGAATCACTACTTAAGAAGTAGTGTGGCACTTAGAGGTAAGCCCCAAGGGGCAAGAGAATTTTGTGAAGGAGGGAAGACGTAGATGCTTGTTGGTTCACACGCGCACGCCGCCGCCGCCGTCCGGCGGCTCGGCTCGGTTTGGTTCGGGCTCAGGCTTGTGGCTTGGCTCGGCTCAAGTATTAATTTTTGGGCAGCTCAACGTGTGGATTTCAGAATCAAACTGAAATGAACCTGTTCGAAGTTCATACCGAACTGAAGCAACATGAAGTGCATGTTCGATAAGCATCAATTCAACCAATAACTTCCCTAAACTTCCAATTTTCAAAGGTTGCTACTTTACAATTTTTATGCCTATAAAAGAAACAATTCTGAATGAAAAGAGAGATACAAAAATTCACTTTTCAAAGCCAAAACTCTGTACAAATATTTTTCAGCATTCATCATTCAAGTTAAGAGATAACGAGGCCATATCAGTTCGCCGACTTTCCTCACTCAAGTGCCAGAATCTGGAAAGGTATTGATTGTTATATCTTGGGAGACTTGTTGCCATTATCCATGGGCATGTAATCGGGGCAATAAAGTCTTAAGGACAGCGTTCTACGCGCCTCAATCACCAATAAGTTTTTGCATTTACTATTGCTTTGATCGTTCGTTTCTATGTTCATATATGTTTGTTTTATGCATATGTATATGAATAAAATTTCCTGCAAAGTGTTTATTTGTTTCTGTTATTCAATTTTGCCTACTCTTTTGGAAAGTTTCTATAAACAATAAAACCAAATTACTATAAACGAAAAAACAGACTACTATTTTTCCTACAAATTTGACAAGGTGAAGAGCCATCACCGGAGTATTGAGGTCGGGAGACAGCCACGGCCACAACCATGCCCCCGGCCTAGATAATTATTCGAACCTCGCTCATGGTAGCCATAATTATTTGGTTGCTGGACGGAAGAGGTAGCGGCATTAGCTGTTGGTGTAGATGAGTTGGACGGCGTCGTATTTGGAACCACAGGTCGGTGATGCAAAATACGAGATTCAACCGTGAGAGATTGCACATAAACCTTATCCACGTTTAGGCTAGAACGAGCATCGAGAGTAATTACCAATGAATCATAATCGGAGGGAAGACCTGCCAAGACATAAGCAATAAAATCCTCGTCGTTAATGGGTGACCTGCAAGGGTGAGTTCATCGGCAATTTTCTTGAGTTTAAAGTTGTAGTCTGCGGTGGAAATCTCCTACTTTCGAGTTGAGGCCAACTTTGTATGAAGTTGGATGAGTTTTAAGCGACTGACCGAGGCAAAGGAAGTTTGTAACGCCGTCCAGATTTCCCTTGAGGTGGTGGAGGTATAAACTTGCATCAACATATCATTAGATAGAGAAGAAGTAATCGTACTCAAGATCAAATCATCTTGTTCGCTCCACTCCGCATAGGCTGGATTAGGGGATTCAGTGCCATCGTCCTTTGTAATAGTGGTGGCCCGTGGCCGAAGCTTTGATCGAACCATCAATGTAGCCATAGACACCTTGACCTTTGAGATAGGGGATGATTTGTGCACGCCAAAGATGGTAATTTGGGAGATAGTTTGGTGATATGAATTGAAGAAGAGGGAGTGAAGCAAAATCAAACCGATAACTATTCAAAATCTTAAGTTTTCATGTCAATCATTAACGAAGCCACACAACACATTGAAAACACACCGAAATTTATTCACAATTATAACAACATTAATTACATAATAGCAGAATTGATTGAGACTTTTTTAAAAGGGAAAGAAAATCAACTTCATCACTTCACATTTTATATCTCAGTCCAAGCTGCAAGTATGATTTATTTTTCTCTAATTTTATCCTTCTCGAAATTGTACCCCACCCCGAGAAGATTGGCAGGTAGATGAGTTTGGCTATGACGATAGTCAAGATGCAAACGTTTGAGCTTGGACGTTTATTTTACTTTTCATTGTTTCAATAATACCTTGGAATTGTAAACGTTTAACGTTTGAGATGCCACTAGTCTTTTAGCATCCCGTTTTATCTTTTATATTTGGGATTGTAATAGTTTAAACAACATTTAATTCTGTTGTTTCTTTTGAGGATGTTCTTAGACTTGATTTGGAACTTTGATCGATCTATTTTGTTTGTCGTTTGACATTCCTGAGTTGTTCTTTTAAGTCTTCCATTTTGCAATTGATATTAATGTATGATGACGTAGGCTTACGTATATATACTTCTTTGATTTATTAAAAAATATATATGCATGCCGGGCGTTCTTTCAGGATAAGGACTCGGTGTCCGGAACGGGGCGTCACATTACTGATAACGCCCTAAATGGTACCAAAAATTATACCTTTATTCACCCCAAATTTTACTCAAGAGAGGATAGATAGGCTCGTTATTATATGGAATATGTGTTAAATGGTATGTGTGTGTTTCTAGGATCGTAATTCTGCATCTATGTTATTTTCCCGAGGTTTTGGTACTGTTTTGTCTCGTTTTGCATTTTTATAGGATGTACCGAATCTGGAGCATTGGAGAATGGATCGGGACCAAAAGAAGTGTGTTGGGCCAAATGATTAAAACCCAAGAAGGAGTCTGCTGAAGAAAAAAAAAAAAAGTCGGCCCGGTTTACCGTGGTCTAGGGCCGGTAAACGAGGATTTGTTGGACACGAAATTGATTCTACCGCCTCTACTAGGTCGGTTAGGGTTTTAGAGAGTCTTAAGTCGGCTATTGTATCTATAAAGCCGCATATACTGAAAGATTTCATATGATTATGATCTTATCAATTCTATTCATTATACATTTTACGAATTGATGAAATAAAGTTATTCCAAGCTTTTGAGGAGTTATTTATGGTTTTCTCACTTTCTTCATCATCTCTAGCTTGAGTAGATCGAGCTAGATCTCCATTGTTGAAGGTATGAAGCTTTGAACGTTCCTTTTTGTCTTCAATATGGTAGATCTGTTCGTATTTATGTGTTTTAGTTAATCAGCATGTTTAAAGACCCCATGATTTACTTATTTTAATCGTATGTGACCAATGTAGATCTAGGAATAGGAAAAGCCGACCCCGGTAAACCGGCGGTCTATACCGGTTTACCACGGCAATAATTAGAAAACCTAAAACTGGGATTCACTACAGCTACGTTTATCGACATGTTTAATTAACAGTAGGTTAGATCTGGCCAATCTGCTTTTTGGAATCGTAAACTAGCATGAAATACGAATAGTGAAGTGCTAAGTTTGGACATAGTCTTAAATGGACCCTAGGAACGTACTAATCAATGTCGACAGCTGTCTAGGCGGGTTAGCAGTATGAGTTAGCGCTCGATATCGGCAATTCTAGTTCTATATGCATATGGGCTATTACGGACAAATTAAGGAGGGTAGCTTGCGTATAAATTGTCTACTACCATTGTCGGAGTAAATACGAGTAGGAGTTGCACCTGTAGCTGATAATAAACAAATCAAAAGCTCGCTCCATTAATTTAAGAAAATTATGTGGGGAAGTAAACGTAACGATTAACTAATACAAGTTAGTAGATCGGTGAGAAGAGGGGGAGAAATACCAAGTTTTTTTTTTATGTTTATCGTTGGTCAATGGCCGCCTATATGTCGCTTCTTAATTAGGTTAGAATTGTTTATAGTTATAGTTGCATTGTCTCTGTGGGATCGACCTTGACTCGCATTTACCATACTACGATGTACCTAGTATTCTTGCTAGTAATATCGACGTTAGTGACTTACACACGATCAAGATTTTTGGCGCCGTTGCCGGGGACAATGATCAATTTTAAATATAAACGTTCTAATTCTGATTAAGAAGTCGTTTTTATTTTATTTTGAGTCTTGAGTCATTCTGTATCAAACCTGCACTTGTTAAACTTCCAGAAGGAAAAATTTTAGGGCCGGTTTACCTTGGTTTACCCCCGGGTTACCGAGGCCTAAAAATTGAATTCTGACAACCCCTGTTATTCTGTGTTATTCTCTGTTGATTTTCGTTAGTAGGTCCGCAACAGTTGGGATCATACCCAACTGAAGCGGCAGTTGCTAACCTTTTTTTGTTTTATTTTTGTCTTTTTCGCAGGAAGATCAGAACACTTCAGAGATTTGATCAAACCGGAGTTGAAAAAGAGCAAACAAGTCAAGCAATATGCCTAGAATGATATTGAACGCCGATTTCCATGTACCCTGGATCAGAAGCCAGAGAGAATTATGAAGTTATTAAGAAGTGGTTGCAAAAAGAGAAAGAAGAAATCAAGCAAGATCCTGAAGAGAATTTAGAGGAGTATGGCACGTATCGTCCATGTGAGTTCCCTATCGAGTTAATTGAAATATCACCTTCGGATTATGATTTTGATGATCATGAAGAGGATCCCGACATGATATTCTCTGAGCCTGAGGATTACCCATACTCAGACACAGTGGTGAAGTTAGGAGACCTTGGCACGTTCCGACTTCCAATTTCTGTTAATGGTATATCAGTAGGATTAGGTCTCTGCGACTCTGACTCGAGTTGAAACATTCTACCTTTTTCCATCTGCCAAAAGATTAAGCTTCCGGTCATTATGAATCAAACTCGAACCATGACTTTCGTCGATAGAACTAGTGATATGCCTGCCGGTCTGCTTAGGAAGTGCACGATTAAGGCAAGAGGGTTCGCTTTTCCAATTGATTTCACGGTTATAAACGTACCAGAGGACCCAAGTGCCCCAGTTCTCTTAGGAAGACCTTTCTTAGCAACAAGCAGAGCAGTCATGGATTTTGATAATAGGCATATTACTTTGAGGTTGAATAATGATGTAGTATCTTTAAAAATCTTAGAGTCCCTAGAAAATAGACCGGAAAGATGCAAGATGGCTTATGATTTCAGAAAGGTAAAATTATGGAGACAAAGAAGGAGTGGCATAAGAATAGAGAGGTTGTAGTAGAAACCGTTGAGCAGGAGTTTATGAGACTAATGCTGAGAGAGAAAGAAGAGAAGGACCACAATAAGATGCTCACGGAAGCTAGTCCTTCCGTGTTGCGTAGTGAACGCTTTGAGCGTAAAGATGGAAATGTGGAGTCCTTGGGTCTAAAGTCTAAATCTCGATGCAAAGGCAGACCTAGTACGCAAGCTAAGAGAGAGAGGCGTGCTAGGAAGAGATCTCAAAAAGGTTATATAAGGATACAAACTTCTGGATCGAAAGTTTGGCGAGTTAAAGCTCCAACCCCTGAATGATCGGAAATCTGAAGAAAGTCGAGCTGGCGACTATAAACTAAGAACTATTTTCTTAAACCCTTAGGTAGATTAGGAATGAATAAAAGTAGCTGGATGAAGGGACGAGCTTTTTTTCATCCTACCGCACCCTTAGGCTTGAAATTGATGGTTGTGGAAAGGTTTTTTTTTACTCGTTGCGGATTCTAGTGAAATAGGTTAGGATCGAGTCGGAGATAACAACAAAAAGAGTAAGAGACTAGTCGATTTGAGGTCAAAATTGAGCAGAGATGTTGAGTAAAGAGTGTAGAAGAGAAATACAGAGAAATCTGGGGAAAAGAAGCCCCGGTAAACCCTAGGTTACCTCCGGTTTACCGAGCCCAAATTTTCAATTTTCTGAACGTCAGATTGAAAAGATGAATTTTTAGACACACGGCATGTTGCACCAGGCATTACTAGTCAGCAGAAACCGTCCCATTTCCCCTATTTTCAAATCTTTCATCCTTTCCCACACTACACTATAACTCCACCTCAATCCCAACAATCACCCCCTCAAATCCTCACCCTAATTACTTCTCTACCCATTATCCTACTAAATCCATCCACCTTCACTCATTTTTCCTATTTAAACCATTCTTCCAAAATCCGACCACCATTACCACCACTATCACCACTAAACCTCCACCAAAACCAAACCTTTCTTCCATTTTCACCAACCAAAACACAAACCATACTATTTTCTTCACTCTGTTGCTGTCTAGTGCTGCAGTGCTAGTGGAGTGCTGCAGTTATTTTTCTTCCATTGACATAAGCACAGTCCCAGAAAGAAATCCAAAAAAATCAGGCCGGTAAACCCTGACCTACCTCCGATTTACCGAGGGTCAATTTTCCAGAATCAGCATCAATATCAGTCCTCATTCAGGGTGGGTCCTAAGCATAGCCGACCTGTTCTTCGACCCAGTGGTTATCAGAGCATATACGGAGATGCTAACCCCTTGATAGATAGGGTTGAGAAATTCCATTCATTAGCAATAGCCGACTGTGTCTTCGAGGGCATTGGAATGCAAGACATGTTAACGGCGTGGGAATTGCATATTGCGGAGACATCTAACCCGAGCCTTGATAATAATAAGACATTTTGAAATTCCATTCATTTTATGGTTTATATGACTTTATTTAGTAGCAATTTCCTTTGTGTTTTATTACTTTTTATAGAAAATTAAGTGTTTAAGTGAATTATTGAATGAATGCGTATTGAAATGGTTTAAGTACAAAATCGAGCTATTTACGTGGTTCTATTGATGATTTTCTATCTAGATATGCAAGACATTTTGCAGACATTATCTTGTAGGTATATTTGCATGACATGGAATGAGTTCTAAAGATGTCCTACTATGAAGATTTAATGGGAAGGGAAGATGCAAGTTGAAGATGGGATGAAGAAATTATACAAGTCTGAGCAGTGTTTGCAATTTCGTCCAAAGGGCCAGACGTCTGAAGAAGCACAGGCGGGCGTCCATGAGAGCAATCGATTCGAGATTTCAAGAATTTTGTTGAGCAGCGTCTACAAATACACGGACGGGCGTCGATCAAGCTCGGCCCGACTCGAAGATTTCATGCATACCAGGCGGCGTCCATAATAGTGAGCAGCGTCCGACACCGACTTTAGTTAAACCGACCTTGAATTCTATAAATATAACGCCGCATCTCAACCCTAGAGGATACCTCATATCACACCATATTATACATTGAGAAAACCACAGAATCGAAAAAGTTAGGCTCGGTCGACCGAGCCTGGTGCTCGATCGACCGAGGTTGTTTTTATATTGTTTCGTTTACGGATTGTCTTTGATGACCCGAAATTTGGCGGTTTGTTCAAGTTATGTGAATCCGTTTATTGAGTTATTGGTTTTCAACCTTAGGTTTATTTTGTGATTTTAATTAAATTCATTATCTTTTACATAAACATAATTGTTATGCAATTTAAATCGAGAGATGTATTGTTGTTGATGTTTACTATGTGATGAGAATCGGTGTAAACCTAGATCACCATAGGAAAGATTGGATCTTTAACCTAAAAATAACGAGAGTTGTTAGGTTAGAAATCTATGTTGCTAGATTGAATAAATCTTACACCTTTGTTATGAAAGCGTTAATCTTTAAGGATCGAGAGATGATTTAGATTAAAAGGCAATTATCTAAGAGATTAGGAATTCGAACCTACGATAGTTGAATCATGATTTGAGTTAAATCATCACAGGATAACCTTAGGGAGGAAATTGAGGTTGCGGGAGCGGTGGATCATTGCTTGTTCGTTGTTTAATCACCATGATCATCGTCACAACTTTACTGATTGTTTATTGTTTTTTTTCTAGTTTATAGTTTAGATTTAGGTTTCATAACTATCTTTCCTGGCTTTGGATTCTAGATCCTCTGTCCGGTTTATTGTTTTCGTTTTTTTTTACTGTTTTGTTTTATATTTCGTGACAACTTTAGAAAATTAAGAACTAGACTAACCTCGATTCCCTGTGATTCGACTCCGGTTGTAACTACTATACTACGATCCCTGCACTTGGGGTAAACTGGATTATTTTATTACTTGTTTGTTTTTCATTAGATAAAATCCGAGACAATGGCGAGGCACCAACACGGTTCAACGCCACGGTGGTAAGGGAATTTTATGCTTATGTTTCGCACAACCCCGAGCCACATTTAGATGGTCCGTGGTGTTAAAGTTGACTTTTCGATCGAGCGGATCAATGAGTATTATGGGGTTCAAAATCCACTGATGATCTTGAGAGAATGAACATGATTGCTGATTAATTTGGGGTGCAATGGAAGCGCAACCCTATGGGAGCACCCACCATCTTTCTGGAAAATGAGCTATCCTGGGATAGGAAGGTGGTAATCGGTTTGTCTGTGCTCGACTTCCGCCTGCCGACCAATC
This sequence comes from Gentiana macrophylla, assembly GCA_026214975.1. Classification (NCBI taxonomy): domain Eukaryota; kingdom Viridiplantae; phylum Streptophyta; class Magnoliopsida; order Gentianales; family Gentianaceae; genus Gentiana; species Gentiana macrophylla. Next base: position 71,037,599 of record CM047816.1, on the reverse strand, counting down.
ATACGGTGTCTGTCAAGCCGAGGAGGGCAGAGTTCATGTTTTATCTAGAGCAGGGATCTCCAGTCAACATTGGTCTTCTGATGCATAGCCGTATTCACGAGCTTCTGATGCATAGCCGTATTCACGAGCTTCGTTTAAGTTGGGGGTACGGAACGTCACTTAGCATCTTAGCATTATATTCCATGAATTGCGTGATTATCTTGATTCTCTTTTATGCACGATTCACCACTTAGACTATGATTCATTTCGACAGAATTTCGAAAAAATATGATATTTTTTTATCTTTTCGAGTTAATTGACTTCATCTTTGTTTCACTTTGCACAAGTAAGAGTAAGTGCCCACTTCTGAAGTAGTGGCGTATTAAGTGCATATTCTGTTATGAGCCACCATTTTAAGCACATATAACTCACTTTCCTTGGTGTGTAGTCGATAGCATATTGCTTTGACTAGAGTTGACCCTGGCTTCATCACGAATTATGTTTCACCAATGCTTATGAAGGCAAATGAATTTCGGATTCGGTAGTTTATCATGAGTGGGGCCATGAGGAAAGATAAATCAATGAGAGTTCACCCAACAAGAAAGAGAAGTGCATTGAAATATATACACCTATATTCTCTTTGGCAAAATCTGAGTCGATGGAGCGTAAAACGCATGACTTTTGCATAGACCAATAAACGCGAGTCTAAGTGTAATACATACTCGGTTCTCGATCCGCTTTGCCAGCTAATTTGACTTATAAATAACATGTTCGAGACTGGTTAGTTCGACTACAGGTTGATGTAATGTGAGATTGTATGCATTACTAAGCGGTTGTGAAAGTTATTGCTCACCCACATTGGCTCGTGACATGAATAGTGTTTAATGCATCACTGATGGATATGAGTGGCATGATCTTGATCTTGACTTTGTGAGGTGTAGTTGTTTTTAATTAACTTTTGTACTGATCAGAGTGTCGTGTTTCTTTTCATCTTTTACTCGGGACCATCAAATTTTAAGTGGGGGATAGTTGATAATGCCCTAAATGGTACCAATAATTATACCTTTATTCACCCTGAATTCTACTCAAAAGAGGATAGATAGGCTCTTTATTATGTGGAATATGTGTTAAATGCTATGTGTGTTTCTAGGATCATAATTATGCATCTATGTTATTTTCCCGAGGTTTTGGTACTGTTTTGTCTCATTTTGCATGTTTTATAGGATGTATCGAATCTGGAGCATTGGAGAATGGATTTGGACCAAAAGAAATGTGTTGGGCCAAGTGATTAAAGCCCAAGAAGGAGTCTGCTGAAGAAAAAAAAGAAAGTCGTCCCGGTTTACCGTGGTCTAGGGCCGGTAAACCGAGGACTTATTGGACACGAAATTGATTCTGCCGCCTCTACTAGGTCGGTTAGGGTTTTAGAGAGTCTTAAGTCGGCTATTGTATCTATATAAAGCCGCATATACTGAAAGCTTTCATATGATTATGATCTTATCAATTCTATTCATTATACATTATACGAATTGATGAAATAAAGTTATTCCAAGCTTTTGAGGAGTTATTTTTGGTTTTCTCCCTTTCTCCATCATCTCTAGCTTGAGTAGATCGAGCTAGATCTCCATTGTTGAAGGTATGAAGCTTTGAACGTTCCTTTTTGTCTTTAATATGGTAGATCTATTCGTATTTATATGTTTTAGTTAATCTGCATGTTTAAAGACCCCATGATTTACTTATTTTAATCGTATGTGAGCAATGTAGATCCATAGGAATAGGAAAAGCTAACCCTGGTAAAACGGCGGTCTATACCGGTTTACCGCGGCAATAATTAGAAAACCTAAAATTGGGATTCACTACAGCTACGTTGATCGACATGTTTAATTAACAGTAGGTTAGATCTGGTGAATCTGGTTATTGGAATCGTAAACTAGCATGAAATACTAATAGTGAAGTGCTATGTTTGGACATAGTCTTGAATGGACCCTAGGAACGTGCCGATCAATGTCGACAGCTGTCTAGGCGGGTTAACGGTATGAGTTAGCGCTCGATATCGGCAATTCTAGTTCTTTATGCGTATGGGCTATTACGGACCAATTAAGGAGGGTAGCTTGCGTATAGATTGTCTACTACCATTATCGGAGTAGATAGAAGTAAGAGTTGCACCTGTAGCTGATAATAAACAAATCAAAACCTCGCTCGATTAATTTAAGGAAATTATGTGGGAAAGTAAACGTAACGATTAACTAATTCAAGTTAGTAGATCGGTGAGAAAAAGGGGGAGAAATACCAAGTTTGTTTTATGTTTATTGTTGGTCAATGACCGCATATATGTCCCTTCTTAATTAGGTTAGAATCGTTTATAGTTACTGTTGCATTGTCTCTGTGGGATCAACCTTGACTCACATTTACTATACTACGATGTACCTAGTATTCTTGCTAGTAATATCGATGTTAGTGACTTACACGCGATCAATTGTTGGAAAATGATGGTTAAAATGGATATTTTAAATGATATGTCATATTGGGCCTAAGTGGTGAATGGAAAGTGTTAGTAATAAAGGGAAAATTGGAGAAACCAATTTCTCCCATATTGGAAGGAATGAAGGAAAAGAGCCAACATATATATGATGTTGTATTAGTGTAGTGGTAAGAATTTACTAACTTTATACATAGTTCTCTACGCGCGGGCGCAGGGGGGGTGCAAATCCATCCTGATTTCAGCTTGAACTTGTGTGCGAGCACGCGTCATGCGGAGACGAATGCAGATCGATTCAAAGGCTCCCAGCAAAGGTTCGGTTTTGCAACCTAAACCTTTATTTTGGAACTGAATACTGATAAGTTCAGAGACCTTCCAGCTGACAACACTTATGGCATCCAAGCTGCTGCTGCATGCATGTTTTCATTTCCATGTCAGAATGACATTCAATACGAGCTGAGGCTGTTCCACTTCGAATTCCATCTGTTTTTTGACATCCTCTACAGAATAAAGCCTATATAAAGAACATCATACATAACCGAATTACACACCAGCAATATGCTTCTTCTTACTTTTTTTCTACATGAAAACTGAGAGTTCAAACTATAAGGTTCTTAAGCAATTGAAGGCGTTGTGCTTCCTGTCATTGCTATCCGTTCTATCCTGGGAGATTAACATCCCGCTGAAGCTCACGGCACACGAAGGTGAGGGGATGAATTAGTCTTAAGGAATCTGTGTGCAACACAGGGCTCGGATCATATATCCTTTTTCCGTTTCCTTTGCAATTGTAATTCGAATTTGTTGTTATTCGTTTCTTTGTAATTTTTTCTTTCGTTTTTGAAAAAGATTGTCCAACAATCTTAAGACTAAATATGATATTTCTTGTTCATTAACGAGAGGAAATTAAGAATGAACAGTTTGTATTACTGTGTCGGATTGAACAAGTTCTTCTTGTGAACAGTTTCGAGATTCATCAAACTGAATTCCTACATTCTGTGTTTGAAACGAGTTTGAAAAGATTCAGTTTTCTGTAATTGAAGAACGCGAATCGAGGTGTGTAAAAACAAGCTGTTTGGTTGAATCAAGCTGGGTTTTAAAACGAGCTGATTTGACTATAAAGAGCTGTTTTAACGAGCTATTTTTTATTTTAAAATGAGCTAATTGTTTAAAACGAGCTGATTTTAATCAAGCTGAATTTTAAACAAGCTGTTTTAAACGAACTGCTTAAAAACAAGCTGTTTTATTATTAAACGAGTTGTTTTATTGAAAACGCAGTGATTTTAAAAACGAAATTTTTACAACTAAAACAGTTTGTTTCATTAAAACCAAGCCGTTTTGTGTTTAAAACGATAAAGGTTCAATAAACGAGTTCTAAAAGCGAATCTTTTGTTGAATTGAGTATTTCAATTAAAGATTGTTCTATAAATTGTTGAAAATAAATTTAATCTTTTGTGTTAAATTTGAAATGGCTACCAATACGGAATCAAAAAAATGTGTAGCTCGACGGTTGTTGGAATACAAGATGGTGGATTCAAGACCACTCATCGAACGGATCGAAGAATTAGGGATGATTCTTCAGACGTTCAAAGTGAAAATATACAACTTAGTTAGGCTTTTATAATTGCATGTTTCATTGAAAAGCTACCAAAGAATAATATTGTTGAAAGAAATATTATTCATGGCATGGAAGATAATGATCTTTGTGCCATTGTGTCAGAAGTGAACATGATGGATTCAAATCCTAGAGAATGGTGGGTAGACACAAGAGCTACAAGGCACATATGCTATGCGACAGGAAGTGTTTACTACGTTGAGTCGGTTCAAGGTAATGAGACTTTGTTCATGGGAAACTCGGCTACCTCTGCTATAGCTGGAAAAGGAGAAGTGATTCTGAAGATGACTTCTGGCAAGCATCTAACTCTGAAGAATGTGCTATATGTCCCGGATATGCACAAGATTCTCGTGTCTGAGTCTTTGTTGAATAAGAATGACTTCCGTCTTTTTTAGAGTCCGACAAGTTTATTTTAACTAAGAGTGGTATGTATGTCGGTAAGGGTATATCTCAGTAATGGCATGGTCAAAATTTGAATGTAATGGTCATTATTAGGCCAAACAATATCAATAATAATATTGTTGGTTCTCCTTACTTGGTTGAGTCACCTTCCTTATGGCATGGTAGACTAGGACATGTTAATTACGATTCCTTGCATAGATTAATAAGTCTAAAATATATCCCCAAATTGAAATTGATAAAGACATAAGTGTGAAACTTGTGCTGAAGCGAAATTAACAAGAGCGTCCTTTCAAATGTTGAAAGAAATACGCAACCACTCGAACTAATACATAGCGGCGTGTGTGATCTTAAAATTGTGCAATCGAGAGCGGAAATAATTATTTTATTACCTTTATCGATGATAATTGCACTAAATATTGCTATGTATACTTGTTAAAAGGAAAATATGAAGCGATAGATAAATTTATTCTATTCATAAAAGAAGTTGAGAATCAACATGGAAAAAGATCAAAATACTCCGAGCGATAGAGGTGGTGAATATTTGGCACCACTAAGTGATTTTTGTGCCGAACATGGGATTATTCATGAAATAACCGCGCCATGGTCACCACAATCGAACGGAGTTCTTTGAAAGGAAAAATCGAACATTGAAAGAAATGATGAATTCAATGTTGTTGAGTTCAGAGTATCACAAAACTTGTGGGGGAAGCTATCCTTTCTAGCAATTATATTTTAAATAAGATACCCCGAAAGAAACAAGAGAAAACTCCTTATGAACTGTGGAAAGGTAAACCACCTTCTTACAAATACTTGAAAGTGTGGGGGTGCTTTGCAAAGGTGCTCGTACCTACACCCAAAGTAGTAAAGATAGGATCAAAAGCGTTGATTGTATATTCATTGGATATGCACACAACAAAGAGTGCTTATCGATTTCTTGTGTATAAGTCGGATAATCTAAAATACATAAAAATACGATAATGGAATCGAAAATGCATCATTCTTTGAGAATGTATTTCCGGCTAAAACAAATGAACCTAGTTCATTAAAGCGTGTTCATGTTCAGGATCACAATTCTGAACAAGTAAATGAAGAAGAGCCAACTGAGGTTGAGCCAAGAAGAAGCAAAAGGTCGAGGACTGAAAAATCTTTTGGTGAAGATTTTATCACTTATATGATAGAGACAGATCCTCAAAGCTTTAAAGAAGCGACAACTTCTTCTGAAGGCCCAATGTTGAAAGAAGCAATAAATAGTGAAATATACTCTATATTGCAAAATCATACTTGGGAGTTAGTTGATCTACCTCCAGGATGTAAGCCACTAGGATCAAAATGGATATTTAAGAGGAAAATGAAACCTGATGGATCTATTGATAAATATAAGGCCAGACTAGTAATAAAAGGTTATAGTCAAAAAGAAGGTCTTGATTATTTTGACACATATTCTCCAGTGACGAGAATAACTTCCATTAGGATGGTACTTGATGAGACTGTATTTTATGGGACTTTTTGTGCTTATTGTATATCTATTTGGTCGGGAGATGTTCTGTTTCGGGTATGTTTTTATGATTTTCAGGTTTTAAGAGCCCGGAAGAGACGATGGAGGAATTTTGGGCGTATAGAGCAATGTTCGAATGTTTTGTTGGAGAAGGGAGGAAATCGTCATTTCAAGAGTCGTGAATTTCGCCGCCAATGTCGAGATCGCGATTAATAAATAGAAGATAAAAGTCTATTAAAACCAACCGTGGATTTTCGCTCTTTATTCACATCGGGACTTTTGCTATTAAAAAGACCAATTTAGTAATTAAGTATTATTATTATTATTATCATCATCATCATATTAGAATTCTTTTTAATAAGTGGGCCTTTGGCCCAAATTAGGATTCTGAGCTTTTCATTTATATGTATATTACGTGAATAAAAAACGGAGGATAGTTTTTTAGGTTTGGAATAAGAAAAGGAGAATGGACGAAAAGATGAAGGGAACAGAAAAGCTGTGCATCTCCATTATCTCCGGCAATTTTGTTTAATGTAACACTCTTTCTTGTTTTTGTTTTGTTTTGCTTTATTTTATTTATTTATTATGAATAACTAGCTTTTATTTCCAGTTGATTGATTGTTGAACCCTCGATTTCATGTAGTTGTGAGGTCTAAACGTTTTTCTACTCGTTTGATTGTTAGTATTTATCTATTTTCTGATTTACAATAGATGATTAGAATTATTCGTTTAATTGTTGGCGCGCGATAGTTAAGCGGTTATTTTGATCCAGCACCAAAATCTATCTTAGGCGGTTGCCATAAAAGATTGGGTTTTTAGTGGTAAACAACACATTACCTGCCGGTTCGTAGCCCGTAGGATTCCCTGTTGTGGAAATAGATAACCAAGGTTAAAATTAGTCCGGTTGGATTAATACCTTGAATTGGGTCTCTCAAGCCTTAATGCTTCCGGGATTCCAAACACCTATGACCGTGTCTAGGGGTGTCTTCCGGTTAGAGAATAATTAACGACCGTGTCTTGATTATCGAATTTAGGAGAGATTGGTCACTTGGCGGTTGTCGGTGACTATAACCAATTTATTAATAATTTAACGAGTCATCATTGAATCGATGATCAATCGTAGGAATTGAGGGGGAAACGATCAATTGACTGGAACTTTTGAATTTGATTTTGTTTTTATTCTTAGGAAGTAGTTATAAATATCTAGATATCTTTTGTTGTTACAAATTTTAGGAGAAATAAATCTACCGTTCCCTGTGGGTTCGACCCCTGCTTCCGCTATACTAGCTATAGAGGTTGTAGGTTATTTATCTTTGGTGGTTTGACGACCCATCAGTACTTGCTATAGCCGCTTTGCGTAATTTAGAAGTACATCAAATGGATGTGAAAACCACATTCTTAAATGGAGATTTAGAAGAAAAATCTACATGGAACAACCTGAGGGTTTTTCTAGTCCAGGACAAGATAAGAAAGTGTGTAATTTGGTTAAGTCATTATATGGCTTAAAACAAGCACCAAAAGTTTGATCATGTTATGCTTGAAAAAGGGTTCAAAACCAATGAGTGTGATAAATGTATTTACATGAAAGAAACAAAAGATGGCTATGTCATCTTATGTCTTTATGTGGATGACATGCTGATAGTTGGTAGTAATGATAAGATGATCAAATCTACCAAAGATATGTTAAACGCCAGATTAGAAATGAAAGATATGGGTTTAGCAGAGATGATATTGGGAATTAGAATTACAAGAAATTCTAATGGTCTCATTTTGAGTCAATCAATTATATTGATAAAATCTGAAAAATTCAATAAAGATGACTCAAATGAAGCTAGAACTCCAATAGATCAAAGTCAACCTTTGTTCAAAAATAAAGGTGAGGGTGTATCTCAATTAGAGTACGCAAGGATCATTGGAAGTCTAATGTACTTAATGAGTTGTACTAGACCGGATATCGCTTACGCTGTTGGCAAGCTAAGTAGATATACTAGTAATCCGAGTCATGAACATTGGAAAGCTGTAATGAGGTTACTGAGATACTTAAGATATACTCGTAAGTATGGCATTCACTATACAAGAGAACCAATTGTTATAGAAGGATATACTGATGCAAATTGGATTTCAGATTCAAAGGATTCAAAATCCACAAGTGGCTTTGTATTCACGTTAGGCGGTGGAGCCGTGTCTTGGAAATCTTCCAAACAAACCGTGATAACCAGATCCACAATAGAATCTGAGTTTGTGGCATTGGATAAATGTGGGAAGAGGCGTAATGGTTGCATCAATTCCTGTGAGGATATTCCTCAATGGCGAAGCCGATGCCAGAATATGTATTCATCGTGATGACCAATCGATTGGAAGAGCACGAGAATATAATGTATAATGGTAAGTCTAGCACATACGCCGAAGACATAATTCCATTAGACAACTACTCTCAACTAATACGATTATCTTAGACTATGTTAAGTCGAGGATAATCTTGGATCCGCTAACCAAAGGGTTAAATAGAGAGGTAGTTGCTAAATCATCAAGAGGAATGAGACTAAAGCCCATGGAATAAAACTTTTGCGAAGGAAAACCCAACATTGTAGATTGGAGATCCCAAGATCTTGGTTCAATGGGAAAACCTAATTGCCGAAGTAAAGTCACTGTGGGGGGTAACCCTCAAGCTCATTCCTAATATGAAGAAACAATGAGATTGAACGAGGATAAGCTCACAGATGAGTTTTTAATGATTTGTGTAAGAAGAGTATTTTGAGAAAATTCTGAATTACAGAATCACCTATGTAAGAGAGAAGAGGGGTCGCTTCAAAGGGAATTGTGAGGCGCAATTCTTAGAAACTCTTCTTGAACCAAGCAGATGTCCACGGCCAAATGGACATAACCGCAAGAACCTATGTGTTGATAGGTAGATGCAAAGATGTGGTTGATATGTCATCATTTACATCAACGGCGAGAATAGTTCAAGGACATCGCGTCTACTAGTCGACCAATAAAGTAAACATATTTAATCAAGGGAAGGTTCAAAGGGTTACACCTACCTATCCTATGCATTGCTCTACCGCCGAACTCTCAATTTCATTCTTAGAGCCTTTGCTAGGGTTTTAAACACAATTCCATTCATGTGGGGGATTGTTGGAAAAATGATGGTTAAAATGGATATTTTAAATGATATGTCATATTGGGCCTAAGTGGTGAATGGAAAGTGTTAATAATAAAGGGAAAATTGGAGAAACCAATTTCTCCCATATTGGAAGGAAGGAAAAAGAGCCAACATATATATATATGATGTTGTATTAGTGTAGTGGTAAGAATTTACCAACTTTATACACCGTTCTCTATGCGCGGGCGCAGGGGGGGGGGGTGAAAATCCATCCGTTCGGCTTGAACTTGTGTGCGGCGCATCTTGCGGACACGAATGCATTTCGATTCAAAGGCTCCTAAAAGGTTCGGTTTTTCAAACAATCTTGATGAAAGGTAATCGATCCTTTAATTTTCGAAATTTGTCTTAATAAGTTCGAGATTCCGGAGACCGATATCAACCGACAACACTTATTGTTTATCAAGATCAATAAAATTGTTGTTGATTTTATTCGTTTTATGGCATCTGCTGCTGATGTGCCTGTTCCAATCCTGAGCTTTGATGACATTCATTTCTCTGCATGATAAAGCCTATATAAACAAACTTCTTGATCATTTCCAAAAAAACCAAAAATACAGAGCATTCTGCTTCCACTTTTACTTAAGAAAACAGAGAGTTAAAACTACAAGGTTCTTAAGCAATTGAAGGCGTTGTGCTTCCTGTCATTGCTATCCGTTCTATCCTGGGAGATTAACGTCCTGCTTGAAGCTCACGGCACACGAAGGTGAGGGGCGAATTAGTCTTAAGAAATCGTAATGCAACACGAACTTCGGATCATATATCATTTTTCGTTTTCTTTGCAATTGTAATTCGATTTTCATGTATTTCGTTTTAGTTGTATTTTATTTCGTTTATAAACAAGATTGTCCAACAATTACTAAGCTGGTAGAAAAAAATACTATGATGAATTGAAGTATCCATTACGAACCCATAGTTGTAAATTAGAAAGGAAAAAAAGATCTTGCTTCATACCCTTTCACCGCTATCGGACATGTGCTTCTTCCATCTTAAAAAAACTTCTCACCCAGTTTTGTCACCTCACCAGATGCTCTTCTATTGTGCTTCTACATCAAATGGATACTTGAAATGATAGAACAATTGATATTTAACTGTTTCTGTGCTAATGATACCTATAATACAAAAGGCGAATACCTTTACCAACGTTCCCGTCAAAGCCCAGCGCTATTTTTAACCTGTAAGTGTAAGTGATTTTCATAAACATCAGGCCTAATAAAACATCATGTCAAACAAAAATAGTGTCCACTTTGAGCCATCAATTCAGTCCATGGAATCACATAACACCTCCAAGCAAAAGGTCTTCAAGGAAGCAGCAGCAATAGACTTAGAAAAACATCAAAACATCCACAGAAACAATGTCAGAAATTATTACACAAACCATATAAGAAGTTACTCCTACGGAGTCTATTAAAGTATACATGTATCAAAAGAGAGATCTAAAACATATATATTGTTTAAGGAATGAGGTAAGACGCACTAACCAATCCAGTAAACCTTAACCCGCTTGTCTCCATTCTCGAATTAGTGCCGAAAGGGTATCCAAAATCTCGATCCAGATGCCAACCTAATTCTGTAAAAATCCATAATCATATAGAGATGTTCCCTTCGCGGGAGAAAATATCGAGAAAAAAAACTACAATATATTTAGACGATTGCCTATTTACCCATGAAGATGAGCCGATTCAACGGTTTGTTCCGGTTAACATGGTAAGATTACTACAAAATCAAAATGCGTAGAAAATCAAAATTAGAGAACATTAATGATTGAAAAAAAAAAAACATGCTTCCGAAAAGAACAAACGAGAAAACAAAATAGACTAACCAACCACTTGCCGTTTGTAGGATTACACTTTCCGTTTGACTAACCGAGCAAGAATCTTAACGAAAAGTCTCGACCTTTCATCTTGTCCTTTGTGTCGTTTTGACTTTTTTGAAGAAAAAAGAACGAAAAAGATAAAATTAACTAAGCAGTAAGCACATATGGATGATTACCGCACATGGATGATTTTGGAGATGATGACATTTTACTCTAAAACTAAAAACGGAGAAAAGCACCACCGATAGCAACTATCTCTCTCTTTTTTTCTTTTTGAGCAAAATTTGAAGCAGAATGAAAATGAAGAACATTTTTTAGGATTAGTGATAGTGATAAAAAAATTTCATAAATGATTTTCATAAATTTCATTAATAGTGATTACAATATTTGACCAGTTATTTTATTAAGCAATAACCGGGGTTAAACAAACGTTGCAGATATGGTGAGATACACCAAAAATTCAAATGATTTCCTAGATTTGGGCTTATATTTTAGGATTACGTTTTGTAACCGGAGGAATCAGCGCGTTATATATTCTTTTCACGTGTTGTGAGTTTTTTTGGTATTCTTTTTATGGAAAATTAGGGATAAGGGCCAACGTCCTAATATTTTTAAGAATATGACAACTACATATTTTTATAGGGAGAAGACAACCGCTTAATTTTATAAATGAGTATGACAAACAAATGAATCCCGAAAATCAAATGAATCTTCCTAAATGAATCCCGAAATCGGTGAATTTCGAACGGTGAATCCCAAAATCAAATGAATCTCGAACAATGAATTTTGAAAATTAGTGAATTTCGACAATGAATTTCGGTGAATTTAAACAATGAATTTGAACACAAGTGAATTTACGACAAATAATAAATAGTTTTTTTACGCAAAAGCTTTCAAAAACTCCTGCCCTTCTACTGCAAAAGTCAACCCGTAACAATTGATTTAAATATTTATGTCCTTCTCCTCATTCACTTTTTTATTTAAATGCCTATTTTAATACGCCGTTTGAACAAATTTCGCCTACTATAATTATTGTGAAGAGATGGTAGGAATTGAGTAATTGTCTTTTAATGCGTCGGTTTTTTTAGCTATAAAAAATATTAGTCAGTTGTAATAATTATTTTGTCGAGAGATTCTAGGGGAGTTTTATTGATTTTTATTTTTGATATAAGAGACATTGAGGGAAAAGGACAAAAAAAAATTACAAAATAAATAAATAGGACACACATCTTTTTAGTTGTAAAAAGGACAAACAATTTCAGACGGACAAAAATAACCCCCTTAATAAAAGAAACGCGCATACCATTTCTTCTAGGTTCCAACTTAGGTTTGTTTGTTTGTTTTGTTTTGTTTTGGTTTTTTTTTTTTTTCAAATACCCGTAACTTTTGATTTATAACTCCGATCATTGAAAATTTTTCAAAAAAATTCATATTTTTTTGGGAGAATTATTCTAAAGGACAAAAACATTTATGAAATTAGCATTAAGGACATGCATATTTTTTTTTTAGTAAAAAGAACAATTTTTAGATGTTAAGTACCAAAACACCCTTTAAATGAATTTAAAAATTAAAAAAAAAAAAAAAAAACTGCACAAACTACTTCTACCCACTATAAGCCCCACTAAAAGAGAGGAGTAATTTTTTTTTTTGACTGAAGAGGAACAACATATATATATATATATATATATATATATATATATATATGTCACAAATTTTTTAATCGACAATTAGTAGTGACAATCGACGGTAGTGACAATAATTAGTGTCAGACAACGTGTCACTACTAATTGTCACACTGATTCACCGAAATTACGTAATTACTTTCATTTAATTTATCGATACCAATTGACGCTACGACAGTAGTGACAATAACCAGTGTAAGCCAATGTGTCACGACTAAATGTTACATCGATTTAGAGATAATACACAACTAGTGTCTTTTAATTTGTCACTATCATGACACTACGACAATAGTGGCAATAAACAGTGCGAGACAATGTGTCACTGCTAACCGTCACATCGATTCACAGATATTACAAAACTAGTATCATTTAATTTGCCACTACCAATTATCACTATGACAATTAGTAGCGACACATTGTCTGACACTGATTATTGTCACTCTTGTCACAGTGAAAATTAGTAGTGTTAAAGTGATTGAAAAGTATCCCAAAAAAAAAAAACCATAACCGAGGACGATAATTGAAAACGTACATTAATTAGTGTCAGACAATGTGTCACTACATGTTATCACAATGATTCACCGAAATTACATAATTACTTTCATTTAATTTGTCGATACCAATTGACACTACGACAGTAGTGACAATAACCAGTGTAAGCCAATGTGTCACGACTAAATGTTATATCGATTTAGAGATAATACACAACTAGTGTCTTTTAATTTGTCACTACCATGACACTGCGACAATAGTGGCAATAAACAGTGTGAGACAATGTGTCACTGCTAACCGTCACATCGATTCACAGATATTACAAAACTAGTGTCATTTAATTTGCCACTACCAATTATCACAATGACAATTAGTAGCGACACATTGTCTGACACTGATTATTGTCGAGAGATTTTATGGTGCAACGGTTGTAGAAAGGTTATACCAAGTGGCATACATTAGAGCCTCTCATTTTTACTCTCTTTCACATAATACACTTTTATCGTGTGTGAGAGGTTAGAAATGAGTGGTTGTAATGTATGCCACTGTTGGAGAAAATGTGGAATTGAATTAAAAATGAATTAAAAATGATTTTATAATCATTTTATTCAGTGACTTTGTAAGTGTATTTCGGATATATTCTTGTATAGAATATATGTAATGTTTTATTAATTCTGAAAACTACGTGAGTCGTAGATGATTTCAGATTTGGAATCATTCAATTCGGATAACGAGTGAATGAAAATTAACGCTAAAGTCGGTTTGTTGGAAAATTGATGATATGTCGTATTGCCATTGACGCTAAGTGTGTGTTATGAAAAGGAAAAATGGGAAGAAACTTTTCTCCTACATTGGTTGGAAGAAGGAAAAAGAAGCAATATTTATATGATATTGTTTTAGTGTAGTTGGAATAAGAAACCAACATTATACACCGCTCTTCTACGCGAAGCGCGGGGTGCAAATCCAATCCGGATTTACCCTTGGGCTTGTGCATGCCCGCGTGTCCTGCGTACACGAATGCAGCTCGATTTGAAGGTTCACAGTCAGAGTTCGGTTTTGCATTGCAACTGTTAATTTATTTTTCAGTCTGTCTGCTGAGAGTGAGACTGTTCATGTTCCTATCCAACTTTAAGTCGTGATTAAAGCTGAGGCTTTTAGCTTTCCAAGTTCCAACATAATGCTGATATTTATGACATTCAATTATTTGAAATGGGTCGTTCATTTCCATCAGTTTTTCCATGTCCTCTGCTATATAAACGAGCTACATGAATGGGAAGAAAAACACACAGACACAGAAATACAACACCAGAATTGCATACATACATACATTCTTCTCGCATCTTGTTTCTTGCATCAAGTGAAGAGTTTCAAGCCTCAGAGAGATTAAATCGTTGTTCGTAGTTTAGCAGACTGCTTATTCGAAAGGTAATCTGAGAATTCCCGAGAGACAATTCATTGTAAACAGAGTATATCTGGAAGCAAATTTGTCTTAAGAAAATAGTTAAATCTCCGGCTCGGATCGTAGCATATCCTTTTATCATTGTTATTGTATTTTCTTTCTATATTTTGTTGTATCTGTTTAGTCATCAAAATTAATAAAATTGTTGTTTAATTCGGTTTGATTATTTTAATTATACACGGGTGATAACAGCCACTTGGTAAAACCTTCCTACAACGGTTGTATTTTAAAATTTCATATTATTGTCACAGTGAAAATTAGTAGTGTTAAAGTGATTGAAAAGTATCAAAAAAAAAAAAATCATAATTCGAAACTCCGTTTATATTTAATAATTCAATGATCCACCGATGAAAATAGGATTTTTTTATTGGCCGATTGTTTCTGAACCATTAGGACAATAATGCAACACCACACCAAAACGTGAAAACAAAGAATATATACAACATGAACTGTAATGACGCAAATCAAAGAATATGATTGAACCACTCCAGTCAGTATGTGATAAATTATTGCTTTGAGATAACACATTCTTTGTCGTTGGTATTTTTTTCAAATTATTAAACCTGTCTAGTAACATGAAAAATCAATTAACAAAAATTGCTATGTTGAAATGCATATTATGTACTCAGGTCTAAGTAAGAAATGATAAACAAATACAAATTAAACATGCTTTCAATAAAATCCAACCTGGAATATCCATCACCATAGCTGGACTCCAAATCGGCTGAGTCTTCTTCATCAATTCGCTTTATAAGATGAAATCGTTCGACACTAATCTGATAATCTTCTTCTCTATGAAAACTGATTCAGATAATGGAGAATAATGGAGAGGTTATCCGGGTGGTGGATATATTAACTCTGTAGAAGAAGTTCAGTTCATTATATAGCTTGATGTCCACCAATATTTGCCGATCTGCTGTTGGTATTGAATAAGGCACTCGCATTGAAGCACAAACTGTAAAATTGTCGATTGTTAACCAAATCTCATGTGGTGCCTAACTCCTCCATCTAAAGAAAACAATTTGAGTCAATTGATAACATGATATAAAACATGTCTCCCCCTACACAGAACAAACTGAGTAAGCGACATTAAAAAAAATGATTATTAAACTTTCATACGGTACACCACAACATTCACCAACATAATATGCACTGAAGTTACAATAAGAAGTACAAAAGCAACAATGATCGTGACACAAAAACTTGAGAATTGAAGAAACTCGGAAGTAAAAAAGGCACATTTGCTTTCAAGTTGTTGAATCCCTTCTTCATTATGTATGTGCGATCCCATTAATAAAAATTTTGTCAGAAGAATGTATGTCAGCCTATTTCTTGTCATTAATGCACTCAAACGATTCCTCAAGATATATATACAACAACTGGGCTAAAATTTAGATTTTGATATAAGCCAACATTATGCAAAGCTACACAAAACAGAATAATGACCGGCCACTTTTCTAATGTTTTAGCGGAGAATATGAACTATTTCGTTCTTGAAACATGCATCAGCCTTCACAAAAACTCAGAAAAGGGAGATTAAAAAAATACCTGCTTTTGTTTTGGTTCAGCTTCTGTTTGTTGTGTTTGTTGAAGAAAGGTACAGCCCAATCTTGATTCCTCTCCTTCAGCTTTAATGCCCGAAAACATAACACCAATTTCCTATTCTCAGTCCCGTAATCTGGAGCATAAAAAAAAGTAAAAAAAACAGGGAAATGCATAAAACCCTAAACTATGAATTCACACCACAACAAAAGAATCCTATAAGATACCAAATAACTAATTTTGATTTCACAATTTGTTTTTTTATTTTATTTTTTGAAGCTGAAGTTGAACAGACGAAGAAAAAAAAAACCTCACTTTCATCTTTCGAGTCTGGACCACCATTGAAGTGAGAGTGTAAGCACCGAAATAATCAAGCATTTTGGGCAGCCTCCTCTTAATCGTGGCATCGACATGTTCATCCATCAAATCGTCGTCCTTTGACTCAAAATCCACCACTTCAACCTCCAGATTCAACGCAACCGAATTCGTTGTCTCATGAAGCTGCTGATACAATTTTGAAAGAGAAATAGGTATAGGAAATAAATGCAGTTTCATTTTGGTTGAATACATATTTGATGGAATAGATATCGGATGAGATCGAGGGTCTTGAGGGGAGAGTAGTCGTCAATCGTGGGAGAACGTGGGAGTTCGACTTTTAAATGTGCAGTGAAACCGACGGGAAACATGATGAAGGGAAGCGGGGGAAATTGAGGGGAGTGGAGGAAGTTACAGAAGAAGGGGTGGGGAAGTATTTGTGAGGAGAGACGGGTCTGATAGGAGTGAAACGGGTCATTTTCCGGGTCATTTGGTCTAATCGTCGAATCGATGATTTTCCTCAAAATATAATATAATATCTAGTAGGAAATCTCACGTCAATGACGAAGATCGTAACGTTCAAAACGTCTATTTTGCAAAATGACTACATGTTTCCAAAAATACGTTTTGTTAAAATTTGATACTGACAGTGAAAAAATGTGCGTATCGAGTTTTTTTTTATGGTGAGTAATGAATAATATATTGTATTAATAAGATAGGAAGTAAGTTGAATACTTGAATGTGTGTTCCTTCCTTATGTGGAGATTATGCGCCTTTCTCTAAGCATCACCGTTAGTGTTTGTGTCGTTTAATAATTTTACATAACATCGACCCTGATATATGACTAAGACATTGCAAGACTTTTATAAAAACATTAAAGGGCTAATACGGCCAGTTTAAACCCCTTGATAGGCCATTGCTAGTTGAAAACCCATGAAATGCACCGGGAGAAATGTTAAGATTTTAAAATAAGTAATAAACGATTTTAATGACTGTATAACAAAAAGAAATATATACCATGATAAATTCAATCACATTCAACTACATAATGATCACACGAAAGCATATCTAAAAAAAATGCTAATCCGTAAAGCTGTTACATATAACAACTCATTGAACAGTAAAATCTACATAAGTAAGAATAACAAAATTGCATAAAAGTTACTACTAACTACAATGTACAAAAGCTCTATAGGAAATTTCTTTTTCCCCGTCAGCATTAGTAGAATTGAATAGACATACAAAAGCTCCGGAAACATTTTTGTTGAACTAAAAAAAGTGTATATAACCCAATCAAAGTAGGGATGAAAAGCTTGCCGTCAATAGAAAACGGAAATTAAAAAACAAATAATAGATAAACAATAGGACAGAAAGAAATATAAAGTTATTACCTCAGATCAATACATGTCAATCTCTACATGTCGTTGAAGAAACGTGTCAACCTACATGTCGTCGACAAAGCCGAACCTGATCTTAATCTCAATCCTATTGTTTAGATGGTGGCTTGCTTATCCTATTGTTGTAGCTTCAAAGATGTCATGTCAGTGTTTTCAGCAGGCCAACATCAACCTAAAAAAAAAAAAAAGACATGATCAAAGCAGATATCAGGCCACATCTGCATCAAATGAAATCATAATCCCACTAAAGGGTTCACAAATTATGATCATAAAAATAGAAAATGAATGGATTTTTCTTGAGAAATAAATGGAGACTACCTCAGGAGTGCTTCTTGGATAATGAATGGAGCCCGATATGAGGATCTTTCTTTGACCATTAATAATGAAATACTTGTCATCATATGAAACAGTGGCTCCAACATTTGAACCAGAAAGTGACACAAATAATAATATGAAGAAAAATAAGGACAAACAGTACGTGATTCTATGCATTTTCCACATTCAAACTGATGAAATTCCTTTTTCATTTTGGATTGTTATTGAATTTATTTTTGATTTGCACTGTGTTGATAGATAATGAACACACCTCTGAAAAATCAAGCAATTGAATCAAATTGAGCATACTACATTAATGAATCGCACAAAATAATGCTAAGACAATACCTTTTATCAGAACTTCCGAATCCACAGAGCATTAAATGACCCAATCGTTGTTGTTCTCCTAGCAAAGCTAATTTAAATAGAAGCATAAACAAATGAAGTTAAGTTTAGAAGGTAAAAATTGCAAGCATTTTTCATGTGAAGTTTATATAGAACATACCCCTTTCAGATTACCTTTCTTCGCGTACATGTGAAGCAGAGTCCAAACTATGTTTATCAACACAACGACCAACTCATATTGAAGCTTCAACCTTCAGGAATGAAGCGAAGACCCTGCCATGCAAGTCTTTGAGTTTGAATAGATTATAGAAGCAAAATATGTGAAAAAAAATGATTAGCAATAAAGAATGACCATGGGGGTCTAGTAATATGCCACAATAAAGCATTGGTTTGGCCTAAATATCATAAAGCATGACTAAAACTTGTATATTATTAAATTCACACAATCATGATTGAAATACATCATATAACACAGGTGGGGAGCTTACCGTTTACACTTGCTACAGCTTGTGTGATGAAGCCACACAAAAAGAAGCAATAATCATGTAAAAACTGAAAATCTGATCTTTAAAAAACAACGATGGCTTGCGAATTTGAATACTTGTCAATAACCCGAATGAATTATTCTCCAAATTATAGAACTCATTACCAACATCATACATAAATTAAATATCAGAAAATATGAAGAGAATGTAGAAGGTTTTAGAAATCCAAACGATATAAAAATATTAGCAGGAGGTTAGAGAGAAAAGTAAGACAGAACAGGGAAAAAAGAAGAAGAATAAACCCTATTCTAAAAGACAACCATTGAAGTACATAAAATTAAAATTAACACCACCACCCAGCCCACCTAATTCATAAAATAACAGAATGAACGCAGAATGAATCACTGAAATGATTAAATCTGACTGATTAAAATGCTCAAAACTTAAAGTCGGTGAATTTGATGAAGAAACCTTGCATAAACTTATGGAATGGAAGCCTTGCTGCGTTCGAATCATCACCCATTGATGATCATGATAAATCTATTTGTCATCATGAAGCGATGGTTGCAACTGACTCTGTTCTCATCCTTAATCTGCAAATGATTGAACTCAAATAATTAGAATCATCGTAGGGTGAGTTAATTTGGGAGAAAGGGATGGGAAACAACATATATCATAAATCTCACATCACCATTTAAGCTTTCTGGTAACTTTTTGAGTTGCCTATATACCACCCAGCCCACCTAATTCATAAACAAAACAGAATGAACGCAGAATGAATCGCTGAAATGATTAAATCTGACTGATTAAAATGCTCAAAACTTAAAGTCGGTGAATTTAATGAAGAAACCTTGCATTGGCTCTGAATGGAAACCTTGCTACGTTCGAATCATCACCCATTGATGATCATGATAAATCTTTTTGTCATCATGATGCGATGGTTGCAACTGACTCTACTCTCATCCTTAATCTTCAAATGATTGAACTCAAATAATTAGAATAATCATAGGGTGAGTTAATTTGGGAGAAAGGGATGGGAAACAACATATATCATAAATCTCACATCACCATTTAAGCTTTCTGGTAACTTTTTGAGTTGCCTATATACCTGCTTGTGAGAGGTATCATCTTATTCATCCCAACTTGAGATGGGGACCCATGAATCTAAGCAAAGCTAAATTTGAATGAAACTGAAATGATGTTTGGAAGCATTAATAACCCAACCATTAAAAAAATATTGTCTCTGAAGCACACAATAAACGTGGTACCCCATGAGAATTCTACAAAACACAAATTTGGGAAAGTGTTTATTGAACTACTAAGTACAATGCACATATTTTCAAGGCTCGGAATCACTATGTCTTAAATAACATCAACGTACAAAAGCAAGAATACCAGCAGCATCAGGCTAAGCACACGGTATGTTCGAAACTTTAGTATATCGTCTCTGAAGCACACGATAAACGTCGTACCCCATGAGAATTCTGCAAAGCACAAATTTGGGAAAGTGTGTATTCAACTACTGAGTACAATGCACATATTTTCAAGGCTCGGAATCACTATCTAAAATAACATCAACGCACAAAAGGAAGAATACCAGCAGCATCCGGCTAAGCACACGATATGTCCGGAAATGCCAGCATATTGTCTCTAAAGCACACGATAAACGTCGTCCCCCATGAGGCAAAACACAAATTTGTGAAAGTGTCTATTCAACTACAGAGTACAATTAACATAATTTCAATGCTCGGAATCACCACGTCTAAAATAACATCAACGCACAGAAGCAATAACAACGAACAGTAATTTATATACAGATGGAGAACAACGTTTATAAGATTTAACATGCTTGTGAAATAAACGACACTGCAATAAATCAAGATCGCCAGAAAATTTTAACATGCGTGTGAAATAAAAAGTGATGAGATAATCGTGAAAACGAAAATATTAGGCACTGAATCCAAATTTTTGGCTCAATACCAAAGTTTTTTCTGCAAATTGCTGAAGGAAAATTGTGACTATATAGCTTTCCATCTCTCTCGCTTGATTTGAAGGGTGTCATATGTCCTTAAACTTACAGATCCACCTGTGACTTGCGATGTGGAAGACCTTGATGATCCTGAATTAAATGCAGCAGCAGTGAAATTGTCCGTCAATTTCTCCCGGTGCGACTCTTCAAGGATGTCCACGGTTTGAAGAGGTTGCCGGGGCGATTTTAGTGAGGAGAAGGTAGAAGAGGTTGTGAGAAACTTATTGTTTCCAAACGTGGTAGGACGGTTTTGATTGAGATCGTGAGTTCGTGACCCATGTCCAAAAAATGTTTTTTTTTCCTTTTTATTTCTTCTGCCGGGTGACTTTTTTTTAATGGAAAATCCGGATATGGAGCGGGTCAATTGACCTAACCCGATTAATTTAGTTTTATCGATCAACGACTCTTCAGGATGTCCACGGTTTGAAGAGGTTGCCGGGCGATTTTAGTGAGGAGAAGGTAGAAGAGGTTGTGAGAAACTTATTGTTTCCAAACGTGGTAGGACGGTTTTGATTGAGATCGTGAGTTCGTGACCCATGTCCAAAAAAAACGTTCTTTTTCCTTTTATTTCTTCTGCCGGGTGACTTTTTTTTAATGGAAAATCCGGATATGGAGCGGGTCAATTGACCTAATTGGGTCAATTGGCAGTTTTCCGGTGCGACTCTTCAAGGATGTCCACGGTTTGAAGAGGTTGCCGGGGCGATTTTAGTGAGGAGAAGGTAGAAGAGGTTGTGAGAAACTTATTGTTTCCAAACGTGGTAGGACGGTTTTGATTGAGATCGTGAGTTCGTGACCCATGTCCAAAAAATGTTCTTTTTTCCTTTTTATTTCTTCTGCCGGGTGACTTTTTTTTAATGGAAAATCCAGATATGGAGCGGGTCAATTGGCTGGTTGGTCATTAATTTAATAGCTTTTTCTCAATATATATATATATATATATATATATATATATATATATATATATATATACTAAGATGAAACTCGTCAAGAATGCACTTTAAGAGCGTTATATTTGGAAAGTCGATCTGTGAATGTAGAAATTTGTAAATACTGTAGTAATTTAAGAGATGGCATGAATGAAATATTTTTTAATAAATGAGAATCTTCACTTTGCAAAAATGCAATAATCTTCACTTTGCAAAAATTAGAAGTACCCCTGAAAGAACAAAACAACGCCCTCTAATGGTGATTCAACCAAACTTCATGCACAAATCAATTGCAAATTATTGAAGTGATGCATATCGATATCACCGTAAAGCAATAGGTTTAGAGGAAATGCCTTAGCATAAAATAAACATTCCGTCAAACGAAAATTAAAGCTGAAACTGAGAGATTACTTGATACAGAATGAGAATTTTTGGAGTTGATTGGATAGGAGACACCACCGAGACCGCTGCCATATATGAAGATTCTCACAGAATGACGGAAAGATAGGTCATTTAAATATTAAATTTGTCAAAAAAAAATAGTTAAAAAATGATTAAAGAGGATACTTCGCAGCCTTTCCTTTCTTCGCCGGTTTCTTTCCGGCGTCCTTATTCACAGCAAGCCTAACAAACATCAACAACCATACAGTGATCCTTCAAAAATGGAAGGAAACAAAACTGCTAAAGATTTCAGAAATATTTTAGACCGAGCTTATTGGCCACGAAATAGAGGTTTAATTCAAGATGAAGAAGTTGAATCACAGAAAAACAACACTGTAATGTTGAAGTAGAAAAAAGAGCAAGAATTGAAGAAACCGAAACTGGTTATTATCGAGAGAAACGGATCGAGAGAAATCATGAATCAAGATTCATTAGTGAAGTTAGCAGAAAGGATTGGATTTTCAGTAGAAATCGTGTTGCCAGTTCGAACATCAGAGCTCGCAAAGATTTATCGAGTTCTTAACAAAACCGATGAACTGATTGGAGTCCATGGTGCTCAATTGACTCATTTCATCTACTTAAAACCTGCTTCTGTTTTCATACAGATTATACCACTTGGGACACGATCTGTTTTCATCTACTTTCCTTTAGTCGCCGGTTGATTTCCTTTGTCCTTCTTCACAGCAAGCTAACAAACATCAACAACCAGTTCAAAAACACAGATCGACAAATTAAAACCTCAAAAACACAACAAATCTAATCATAAATCAACGAAACCAAATAGATATCAGTTTACTCACTTGGTATCAGCCTTTCCCTTCATAGCTACAAACTGCAAAAACAAAAACTAAAAACCAATGAGAAATTGATCGGAGACGGTGTAAACCGGCCGGTACTTAGAGAGAAAATGGTAAATAACATATTAAATTTCGTGATTTGTGATTGGCCTTGGCATGAACCCCTATCATCACATTAGTCAGAATGGCCTGCACCGCACCCCACATTGAATGGTGAAGCTCAAGGCTGTCAAATTGTAAGGAAAGAAACAATTAACACATTCCATCTTTCAATGAAAATATAATTAGCCAGCAGTTATACCATGCATAAGATCATAGTTACCATGCATTTATAGAATGGAAATGGGGTGCAGATAAAATCACCTCTTTCTCAACCCTTAAGACAATGGTTTGTGTAAGGAAAAAAATATGTTATTCATAACTCGTCTAATGCATATATACAAATGCAGTTGCTGGACTACGATGCTAGAGAGTCCACGGAGTCAAGTGGTCCTCAAGTGAGCAAACTAAATGACAACAACCCAGTTTATCAAATCCTAACACTCATCATGCATTGCAAACAAAGTTGAGATCTCCCTCTGCTGCTGCTAGGAAATCAGTAGACAAAATATGATCCCAGAGACAAATTTATCAAACCAAACCCACCAATTTCTCACTGGTTTCCCATACTTTACGTGCCTTTTCAACATCACTTGATTCTTCAGACAACTGATTCTCAAAAGAAGCTGAATCCTTGTTCCAGCTCCAGTATACTCCTGACTTCATCAAGCTCGGATCACTCACAACCTATAAAAAAAATAAAAAATAAAAAACCGGTTTTCAATCTTGAATACATGCAACTGTTTAATTTTTTTTTTGCTGAATCATTAATTACCTGAGCAAGTCTGTTCCCAGATTCTTCTTCGGAGACAAATCCTTTAGTAATGAAATTTTGGAAAGGTGGGGAGAGGAGCCTGAACAATGGAAAGTGCTCCCTGAACAGACCTGTTGTTGCAATGCAGCCTGGATACAGAAAGAAAATGTAATCCCTGTTTCCTCATGATAACGGCGATGGAACTCTTGCACTGTGAGCATGTTGCAGACTTTGCTGTCTTTGTATGCTTTAGCGCAGTCAAAATCTCCACCGTCGATCATGGTCGAGCTGTTAAGCCCGCTTAAGCCGCCTGCAAGTCCCCTTAAGTCCCTAAGGTTTGCTTTTGGTGGTACAATTCCAGCCAATGTGTTTGTGTTTCCTGTAGATTCATCACATTTTTAACATGAGAAAGTGTTTCATACAACAATAAGCCTTATCACAAAGGCTCCTAATGCGGGTCGGTAAACGAATATGTTTCCAATTCCATCCCAGTTCTTTACATGTCTTTTTGTGCCTTATTTTATGCCCACATTCGACGACGTGTCTTGAAGTGCATTGTGCTTAAATACGTAAAAAAAACTTACTTTTTTAACAGCTTAAGCTTTTGAGAGAAATGAAAATTCAACAATACCTGTAATAGAACCGACGATAATGAGCCTCTTGAAAGGGTAATGAGACTGCTTCATGTCATCAAGCAACAATCTTGAAAGAAGAAATTGTCCCAAGTGGTTTGTTCCAACACTAAGCTCAAAACCATCAGCTGTAAAAGTGGGCTCTTTAGCAGTTGGCCTATAAACAGCTGCATTGCATACCAATACATCAAGAGGCCTTCCTGATCTTCTAAAGTTATCGACAAACTGGCGAATGCTGTCAAGTGATGCAAGATCCAAATGCATTACTGTGTAATTCTCCTTGTTCATGCCTACTGATTTTGCTGCCCTTTCTGTCTTGAGAAAATCCCTGCAAGCCATAATCACATGCCATTTCCCTGTTTCAGCTAAAGCTTTGGCCGTGGCCAAACCGAGCCCGGACGATGCTCCGGTTATCACTACATTGCCCTTTTTTGAGAACTAATGATGATATCATGTTTCTTTCCTTGAACCTGCATTGCACTGCACTGTACATACTCGAACTCGAACTCGATCTCTCGAATCGACTAATCTTTTGAGGTTCAATCGCTTCACTTGATCCATACAACTGCATCATTCAAAACACAAACATATATACATCAATTACGTACTTCCCATTTTGCAAACAAATATAGCAATAGCGTTCAGTTCGTCAAATATTTAGTATGAATGGGGGGAATGGGGAATGGGGATATTAGGACGTTGGATCGAGAAGCAGGCACCCTCCAAATTGTAACGGAGGTCAGTCACCCACACCCACCTAGCTTAAAGCCTTGAAAATCGTTATCTGTCTAATTAAAGGATCAATGTACCTTGTACCGGTTATCACTAATTAAAGGATCACTAATTAAAGGATCAATGTACCTTGAAAATCGTCATCTGTCTAATTAAATGATTCAAGAGTTGTGTACTTGTGTAAGGTAGATGGTCTATATTTTCTTTTATGTAAAGCAAATGGTAAATCTTTCAATTTGAAGTACCTGATAAGTTCTTTTTGAAGAGCGCCGCCTTGTTTGGTTCGCCGGTGTGAAGTTGCGCCGAAGCCGGTGTCATGGTGACACCATAGCTATCAGTCCCTTTAGCCATGTTCTCCATCACCCAATCGCTACTGGCATTCACTCCGGCCCTCGCCTCCTTCACCATATCCACTGTCACCTCCTCCGCTCTTGACGCGATGGCCGCCACCTGTGCTATAGTCAAGGTTTCTCCACCAAGCTTCACTACCGACCTGTGGAATTCATCAACCATACGTATCACCTCATCCAAATGGATACCGTTTGAGAGAGAAATTGGAAAATGGGTGGAGGTTTCGAAGTTAATGGACGAACGTGAGGTGGGAAGAAACCGACGGCGAATTGTTTTTATTTTATTTTATATGATGAGGTGTATGGAAAATGCGGGTATGGAGCGGGTCAATTGACTAATTTGGGTCAATTTGATAGTTTTTTAATTGAAAATATAATATAAGAAGATATATATCTTCAATATCCTCTGCATCCTATTAATTGCGGATAATATGTTGACTAATTTGTCGTTTTCTGTACTTTACCTCTTCTAGCATATTTTAACTTTTTCTTATTTTTCGTACTACTCTCCTTAAACGACGTCGTATAACTTCCCAAAAACTCAGTCATGGTTCTCCAATCCATGGCTCCCGTTTCCACTTATCTTCCATTTTCCTGAGGTCTCATTCGGCCGCCACTGCAAGAACTCCACCACCGATTGAGTTTTTCTGCCTATAAATTGGTGCGGTGGTAATACCATGGCTCTCATTTGCCTTGCTGAAGATTTGTTTTCTTCTTTGCTTCTCAAAATCGCTGGTTTGGCTCACGTCGTCGTTCGAATTCACAGTCGTCGTTGGAATTCACAGGCCCGATTATTTCTTTACCTGGTATGTCTGTCCTTCTCTTCCTCTTTTCGTCTACTGTTCCGATTTGTGCTGTTATGTGCTTGTAATGTCGTGCATGTAGTCGATGACAGCTTCTTCGTTTTAGCCATGACCACTTGTGGCTTTGCAAAATTGATCTTTGCCTTGTTCTATGTTTATTTATATTGATAGATTGGATGTTGTGTTGTGATCTGGTTTTGGGCTATTGCGTGTCTTCTGTGTGTTTTGTTGGTGTGGTTTGTCATAACCATGACCACTTCTGTGTTTCAAAAGTCGGTTTTTTCTTGTTCTATGTTGATTTATATTCATACAGATTTGATGTTGGGGTATGGCTTGGGTTTTGGACTCTTGATTCTTGCATGTGGTGCTCTGTGTTTGATTGATGTTGTTTCTCTTACTTTTTGTTTTGTAATATTATTTTTTTGGGTGTCTTGTTGCTCACGTGACCTTTAGCCTGACAATCCATCAAACTTTGATTAATGTGGTTGTTTTGTGGTGAGTTTGTTTTGTTGAATCTCTGCCTTGCACCACTTTGCATCATATGTTGGTAGGCTTAGATGAATTATTTTATTTAGTTGATGCATGTGCAGAGTATGCAAAGGCCAATAGAGCTCATTCGATCACGTTTTTAGGCATTAATGATCGATGAATGTACAGCTTTGGATTAACTAGCTTTAGATTATCTTCAATCTCTGTCTCATTTTATGTTCTTAATTAATCAGTGTAAATTTTTTTTTTTGTTGTGTTGTTTGCATATGGTAAGGCATCTTCAGTTCATGTTACAATATGTGATTTGTATGCTTCTATCTTCTTCTGAATGCTCTTTTGGATCTATACATCTATCATGTTTTGCACCAGTTAGCAACAGGTGTCATGTTGTGTGTGTTGATGGACCCTTTGTTGTGCCTCATTCTCGTCATGTGTTTCATAGCCTTAGTATGCCTGCCTTGCAAATCAGCTTATCAACTTAATTTGTTAGATGCTCTGCATGTTTAGTATCAGTGTGTTGAGTACAGGCTACATTTGATTTGTATGATTCTATCAGCCTGTCCTAAATGCATTGTTGAATATATCTATTATGTTAATTACGCACCTATGTACGTTGAATCTTTGTTTTAGGCCCTTTGCATGATGTGTTACACAGCCTTAGATGAACTTGTTTATTTACTTGATGCATATGCAGGTGTCATGTTGTGTGTGTTGATCGAGACATATGTAGGTGTCATGTTGTGTGTGTTGATCGAGTCTTTGTTAGTGAATTCTCGCCATATGTCCGAGGCGACCTTAGTAGAGACTGCTTTGCACATTAGTTTATCAGCTTCATTTGTTAAGTGCTATGCATGTTTAGTATGAGACAGTTGAGTTGTTTTAGTCCATGTGAATTTAAACAAGATTTGGCTTAGTGGATAACTCAACTGTCTCATACTAAGTATGTGGGAAACAAGAATCTACTTACTTTTTTTGGCCTTTTTACAGTTTCCGAATAAGTTGTTGTGGTTACTTGGCTCGGCAAAGAATCTCATTCCTAAAGGTCAGTGTAGTTAGAGGTACTACTGCAAACCTCAATAGTTAGGGGATCTATTGCAAACCCCGTAGTTACGAGATCTACAGAAAATCTCGATTTCTTTGCATATTATATGTGGAATATATGCAATACTTTGCTTCGTAGTTGATAGGTTGTTTATATACATGTTTCCTTTATTTGTTGTCCTTTTTTTAGGGTAGTTTAGAGTCATTTGTACTTCACCTTTCTTTGTTCCCTTCTTCCTCGTGTATTGCTTGCTTTTTTAGTGCCTTTTGCAATACATTTCACCGTGTAAACGTTGTCGTGTGGTTGTGTCCTGCCTTTGTGAAATGTTGCCGTGTGCATGTGTTCTCGTCTTTGCGAGTTCTTCTAATACAAGTATGTATACTAAGTATGGGTGTGTCCTATCTTTGTGAAATGTATTCATACTAAGTGTTTTGGTCAATGGTTAGTGTTCCTTGATCAGTCAGTCGGTTTTGTACTTTCGTGATCTGTTATTTGTTACCTGGCACCCTCATGTTGCTTTCAAATCGTCATCTTTGTCATTCATACATGCTGTGTATACTGTTTATTTGAATTATGGCACTTGTTCAGTTGTGTGGAATAAGTGCCATTTCAAGTATCATAAGCTTTTTCATATACGCAGAATAGGAACGCTTATTCTCAGAGTAGTTCTGAAGATGCCTATACTTGTTAGCCATTTGTGTTTAGGATTGCACAGTGTGGTTCAGGATGGTGTTTACAGCTGCTTAAAGAAAAGAGAAAAAGTAGGAAAACATTATTTCAGCTTAGTGTTCGTCATCTTCTTCTTCATTGCCTATGTAGCTGTGCTTCAGTCCATTGCTTCATTAGTGAAGTTGTTGTTGGAGTCTGTGATGTCTCCGCCTGCCTTGCCGTCAATGCCTATCTTTTCTCTGGTCTGAGATTTGCTCGTCTTCGCTATCCTCGTATTTCTTTTCCCACATATTAGCAAGCCTTTCTTGCTCTTTCCCGTAGGCCGCCTGCTTTTCACTTCCTTAGTTCTTGACAGAGTTTCTTCTCTCGATTGGTCTCGCCGCCACTCTATACTTTTAACGGCATAGTCTGGATGATGCCACCTTTTAGCACCTCTTACGGCCTTATCGATGAATCATCCTCTTTGGTTTAGTATAGCAGGGCATATGCGTTATCTTGCCTCTCTCGCCACTTCATGTAGAGTAATGTAGGTACACGCTTTGGGGCTCCATCTATGCATCCGCTTTTTCCCAAATCTGCCTTTACTTGTTCTGAGGCTTTTATCTATGCATTTGCTTTTTCCTAAAGATGCCTTCTGCGGTTTTAGTACATTGTCGATAGACCTGTTTCCGATGCAACGTATAAGTTGCAAAGACGGGGTATATTTCAGCAATGTTGAATATCTCTGCACCTGTGGTGGCTCTCGTGGTCTCGATAGCGTGTGCCGCTTCAAGCTTCCATTTCATGTTAGTCTCAGATGCATTACAGAAACATGGATAGCCGGAAAAAGGCCGAGCAGAGTGAAAGGCGACGAATGTCATATGCTAATATGGATCCAACAAAAAAGCCGAAGCTCTTTGAGCGCCGACGGATGCGATGTCGTTAAGCGCGTTCTTCGGCACGCATACACCATCCTCGCCCTCGGCATTGCATCAATCCGTATTTGAGGATGGAGAGACTTCGAGTTCGCTTTACATCAATGCAGGCCTTCCTCTGCGAGCCGATCGCGCATAATATTCCCCGCAACGGCCGCTTCTTCATCCCAACGAGCTATAAACGTGTGCGCCCAAATTGACCATTCGGTCTACCCACGCAGAAAGAATCGCAGGGCACTGCATTTGCATGCGCATGAATCACCTCACGGATGTGCTCCGCCTCCGTACATTGGACCTTCACTTCTTCCTCATGCCCCGGACTGCGAACACTGCCTAGCCAAACGCTTTTACCGTGAGCCTCCATCCTTTTGTTGTTCCGAGGGTGAGGTGAGACTTGCACCGACTACGATGCCTGACGATCTGTTACGTCTGTTCACATCTACGGAACCAGATGCGGTGCACTTCAGGCGCTATGTGCGCACATACAATAATCACCTAGCGTTCACTACGTTCGGGGCGAAGACAGACCCGGAGCTAATGAAAAACAATAAGGGCATATATACGTTTAGTGTCCAGGGTAAGATTTATCACCGACTTCCTTCTTTGCAGCCAGCATCGGACTCTCCTAAAAACCTACAACTCTATCTATATGATGGTGAAGCTGAGATCGATCAGCGTATGACTCTGTCATCGCGGATGGATCGTGCCATGCTCAGACAATTGCTAGACATTCTCCGTGGTAACCCCTATGCGGTTTTCCTTCGTCGACTAAAGGATCTGGATAACGTGGCTAACCACAAAATCTGCCTGATCAATAATCCGAAGCTTGACCAACGAGTTTTCAACGAACCAACGAGTCAGGACGTTGCTGCGATCTTGACTTTAGATGATGAGTCAGATAGTCAACCTGAATGCCACATCCAAATCTACGCAAAAGACGCTATGCCATATAAAATCTCACACAATTTTGCTTCCTACGATGCGCTGCAGTATCCTATGTTTTTTGCGAAAGGGGAAGGTGGCTGGCACTTTGGTGTTGAAAAATTGCCACCTAATCTCAGCAAAAGCATATACAGATACAACTCAACTTCCATCATCGCACCTGAGCTTTCGATTAGCGCAAGACACTTGGTGGAAAACGAGGAGTCGGGTATTCTTTACCATCCGCTCCTCCTTTGTCCATTAAGTATCTTCTATTCTCGCATCCTCACCGCCTACCTCTTTAACGTTGTCAACCGCCTTTTTCTAGCCTTGGCACACGGATCACGGAAAAGAAACATTGTGTCATGCAGACAAAGATATCGCTTATAAATTGCGGATGAGAGACACAGATGGATCGGGGTTGTTGCATGGTGGTCGCTTACTACAAAGAATATATCGTTGACATGTTCGTGAAGGTCGAATCTTGTAGGCTTGATTACGTGAGGAAGCAATGGAAGGAAATCGAATCGAATTCTTGCAAGGATCACTGGGCAAGATATTAGTGGAAATGCCTCAATGGCATCGGTTGGTCGTAAAACTATTTTACCGCCATCATTTATGGGTGGCCCTAGAGATATGAGGAAGAGGTATTTAGATGCAATGGCCTGCATAAAGAGCTTCGAAAACTCGATTTCTTTCGACTATGACATGTAATCCGGCATGGAAAGAAATCTCCCAACATTTGCTTCCTGGCGCCTTCCTCGAATGCCCCTGATTTATCGCCTCGGTGTTCAAGGCAAAGCTAGAAATGCTAAAGAAAGATCTCTTGAAAGATCACGTTTTGGGATCTCCAAATGCTTCAGTCTACTCTATTGAATTTCAGAAGCGTGGACTGCCGCATGTGCATTTGCTGATTATTCTGGATCGAGATTCGAAACCTGTAAATCCAGAGGCGTATGACCGTTTCATCAGTGCTGAACTTCCAGACCCAGACAAGGATCCCGAACTCTATTCTTTGGTGACTAAGCATATGATTCATGGTCCATGCGGTTCACTGAATATGCGGTGCCCCTGCATGCGCAACAATCTATGCAAAAATAGGTACCCTCGAAGCTTCTTAGACCACACTACTCACGGAGAAGATAGCTACCCTCTTTCTGTAAGACGCAATACAGAAATTTCAAAGAATGATTAGGGGCCATCGATAGACAACAAGTGGGTTGTACCGCATAATCCCTATCTCTTAAAAAATACGACTGCCATATAAATGTTGAGGTATGTTCAACTATCAAGCTTGTAAAGTACTTGTATAAGTACATTTACAAAGGACCAGATAGGATAGCATTCCAGGTATCGACGGGTCATTCCGATGATGAGATCCATGATTATCAAAAAGGAGATGGGTCTCACCACCGAGGGCTCAAGTGGGCGACTATACTCCTTCCCACTCTTTGAGATACACCTTGCAAGTGGTTACTTTACGATTCATTTACCAAATAACTACTTATCGCCTTTTCGTGCAGATGCATCTCTCAAGCTGTTATGACAAACAACTTCTTTGTGAAGACAATGCTCACCCAATTCTTTTGCACGAACAAATTTAATGAGAGAGCTATCTTACTCAAGTGTCTTTACAAGGATTTCCCTAGGCATTTCGTATGGGATGGGGGAAAGCGTGTCTGGACTGAGCGTAAGAAAGGGAAGGTAGTGGGACGTGTCGTCTCGGTTCCTCCATCAGAAGGAGAAAGGTACTACCTCCGGTTACTTTTGAACCATGTTGGCGGACCAACATCCTTCGACGATCTGCTCACTTTTCAGGGTTGTTTGTATTCGACCTTTCGAGATTCTGCCCTTCAACGAGGATTGCTGACTACAGACTTGGATCTATATCGTTGTTTGGATGAGGCTGTTGGCTATCAGATGCCAAGACAGCTACGCGGTTTATTCGCATCAATTCTGGCTTACTGCTCACCATCAAACCCTAGGCAACTGTGGGAGAAGTATGCAGATGTTATATGCGAAGATTATATGAGGGTAATAGCGACAGAAGTACGAACCCCTTCAAATGCACGTAAGAGAGCTCTTTCTGACATAGCACGCTTGCTAGATAATATGGGAAAGGGCTTGGCTCAAGATGCCCTAGAGTCCTGGCGCACTACGCTTGCGCGGTATCTCAATGCGTCGAAAGAGTGGAGCATGAGAGAAGCATCCTGTAGTGAAAATGATTTGAATGTCAGTAATGCAATTGAATACTCAAAGAAACACCATGCGTATGACGTGATTATGGATAAAGTCATGAAAACGAGGCCTCGTTGTTCTTTGTGGATCGGCCCGGCGGTACAGAAAGACATTCTATCTGAGAACTATCCTCGCCACCATAGTCGCGCGCAGAACCACATAGCCATCGCTACTGCCACATCTGGAATAGCAGCATCGGTCCTTCCGGGCGGTAGAACAGCACATTCCCGCTTTAAATTGCCATTGCATACTGACGAATGTCAGATAGCAAATGTTAGCAAACAATCGAGCCTTGCAAAATTGCTGAGAAATCCAAAATCATCATTTGGGATGAGGCACCAATGGCACATAGGAAGTCGATGGAAGCATTTTCAGAAATGCTACGGGATATAACAGATGTAGATCGGCCATTCGGCAACAAAGTAGTTGTCTTCGGAGGTGATTTCCGACAAATTTTGCCTGTGATTACGAACTCCACCAGGCTACAAAGATTGATGCGTGCTTAATCACCGCCGTTATGGCAATCATTCCAGAGAATACATCTTACGTAAAATATCGCGCGTTACACGACCCAGATTTCACTGACTATCTACTTCGGATTGGAAATGGAACTGAACCGGAAGATCAAGATGGCTATATAACCTTGCCACCAAAGAATGGTCATACCTTTCACGCAGATCAACAAGTATCCCTACGAAACTAATAGAATTTGTCTATCCGCATAAGCGTTTTCCAGGACAATCCAACAACGATCATAAACCGAGCTATCTTGGCTCCAACGAATGCATGCGTAGATGATATTAATCTTTCGCGATGCTCTCCAACATGCCTGGAGAGCTATCAACGTATTCTGACAGATCGACATTGCCACGCAGATTTGCAACAAAGAAGGCGATTATGAGGATTTCCTAAACACTCTAAATCCGAGCAGCCTTCCCCCGCATAAATTGGAACTGAAAATAAACACTCCTGTCATTATGCTGCGAAACATGAATCCTACAGAAGGACTATGCAATGGAACACGCCTCCTGTGCAAAGAACTCCGCTCACACACTATAGTCGCAGAAATAGCAAGTGGCCCGAATATCGGGGAGATAACTCTCCTTCACGAATCACCGTTGGAAGCATCGAATGAGGACAAAAGGTCTGGCATACCATTTAAACGGCATCAATTCCCCATTCGGTTGTGCTTCGCAATGACGATAAACAAAGCACAAGGACAGACGCTAGATCGAGTCGGGGTGTACGTAAGAGAAGCAGTCTTCTCACACGGGCAGCTATATGTTGCCCTCTCTAGGGCTAGAAAGTCAAAGTCCATCAGAGTACTAATTGTGCCACCGGACTTGCCAGATTACGCTAACGTACACAGAACTCAAAACATTGTGTACCGAGAGATAGTAGCCGGCCACTAGAATAGCAACACAATTACGCACCGGCACATCTACGTAAAAATTTAATCCATTTTCCACACGCACCAATACAGAGAAAACCTCTAAGGTACATTACTAACATACTCATATTTCATGAAAATAAAATTAAGGCTGTTAATGGGTCTAGATGTACTCTCTAATGTACCATCTGCATGCTGCATACTAATGAAATGACTAATGCAATAGCTTGTTCCTACAGTGCCATGGCTCCTCAACCGCTTATCCTGAAATTCGACCTCGGGACAGCGATCAAGCGCATACGATTTTGGTCCTGAGAAGGGAAACGTCACAACTACAAAGAACACAAAGCGGCTTCAAAAGATGGTACTAATGGACAGTGAGGTATGTTGATTAATATTAATACAGCTTAGATGTTGGGTTATGACTTGGAATTTAGACTCCTGACTCTTGCATGTGCTGCTATATGTTTCGTCCTTGCGCTTTCTCCTTCTTCGTGTTTGGTGATATTACTTTTTTAGGTCCCCTGCAGCTGTATGTAGCCTTTAGCCTAGATAATCACTGAAATTCTGGTTATTGTCAATGTTTTGTGGTAAACTTGTCTTGCTGAGCCTTCGTTTCAGGCCCTTTGCATCGTGTGTTACACAACCTTAGACAAACTGTTTAAATCAGTTAATGGATTAGTAAGCGAATTAAAGGCCTAGAATACTTCAGAATTAATGATCGATGAATGTGAACCATGCAATCATCAATTCCAGTCATCAAGTACTAATATGATGAATGTTTCATAGACATGTTAAGAAGATGAAAGAGAGTAGAATAAGCCAAAATGATAGCTGGAAAAAATTAGTAGCGGTTTTTTTGCCAAAACACTCTTAGAGAGTTATTTTCCTACACAGAAATATTGAAATAGATGATAGGGTACATGAGGCTTCTTGTTCCACTCTCCCTAAGTCTTGTCTGATGTGTTCTTTGCATATGCCAAGACATCTTCAGTTTATGTTACAATATTTGATATGTATAATCTTGCGCTGAACACTCTTTTGGATCTATCTATCTATGATCCTGCTCACTGGCCAGCAACAAATAATATCATGTTCTGTGTGTTGATCAAACCTTTCTTATAAGCCCTTTGCGCCATATCTTACACACTTTTAGTAGGCATGCCCTGGAAATCACTTTACCAACTTAATTTACTAAATGCACTGCAAATTCATTATCCAGTATTTGAGACATTTTGGTCAGTGGTTAATGTAACTTAATCAGTCAGTCAGTTTTGTGCTTTCATGATCTGGTTCGTGCTATCTGATGTATAACTCATATGCACATAAAATGCAAACCAATTTGTTATGCCTACTTCACGCATTTGTGCATACAAACGTTGAAGAATCTTCTCTACGCCGTTGTATGCATGCTAAGTGAGTTTAGTACAAGTTACACTTAACTTGTACAGTTTTATCAGCCTGTCCTGAATGCTTTCTCAGACATATCCATCATATTAATTGTGCATTAACATACAATTTTTCAATGCAGGGAAACAAGGTACTCGGAGTGCTGTGGGACGGAAGCGTGGATCTGTTCCGAAACAGCCTTTCGCCTTTCAAAACATATTGCATAGGAGGTGCATCAGTAAGCCCAATCAAAGATGATTATCTAAAAAACAGTCCAGGCATGACACTTCAGTGGACAATATCAAAGTCCACCTACATCAGCCCCGTGAAATCCGCAGAAGAAAACATCGCCTACCCAAGGGTTCCATATGTCAGTTGTACTGACATGATAACTTCAGTTGGAACAGACACACGAATCGGTAATAACAAACAAACTTACTTTAATAAGCGATTGATACCTACAGTAAGCCAAAATACTAACTTACTTCAACACTGACGTATCACAGATTTCCTCGCCGTAGTACTGGATGTGAAACCACCAGAGCAAAAAATGGTTCGTGGAAAGCCGACACTGCTACAGGAATGCACTATTATGCAGCAAGAGTAAGCATTCTCCAAACACCAAAACAACCTCAAAACCTCTCCCAAACACACTAAATTGTTTACTAATCATATGACCGTGTTCTTGCAGGCTACGCCCAATGATACTAACATTGTGGGAAACTTTCCGACGTATAAGGAATTGAATCGCTTGACAAGAAGGGATGAGATACCCAATCCCACTCGCCAAGAATATCATCGCATCGGACTACAAAGGTATCATACTCACCCCTAAACAACATGCAAACATTACTATGCTTAAATTACCCACAAGAACACATCTATAACAACTCATTCAAAATACGTGTCTTGCAGACCGCAACAACTCCAAAGAAGTTTCATTGCCATTGATCCGAGATCTACCACAGCCACTGAATTCGTGAATCGGTACGCCGCAGCATCTACAAAGAAGAGTAAAAAAAATTACACGCTAAAACATCATCTAATGATCACCGTCTTCAAGCGATAGAAATACATGCGCATACTAACATCAATTTCGTTTCAGGGTCTCAGAACACACGATAATCATAAAGAACACAGAGCGTACTCCAACTCACGAGACATTCCAAAGCCTCTACGCCTCTCATCGAACGAACCTATAGTGCAAATTTCGTAAATCGTGCCGCACACGGGCGTACGTGCAACAAAACGTTCCCATTCACCCACTAACATTCACCTCCAGCAGTTCACTACATTTACTAACTATTGTTAATAAACACGCAGAACGTGTGGGTGAAAGTACACATGACAATAGAAAATACAAAACAACAGCTCACATATACCTCCTGCCCCAAATGCATGTCTACAATCACAAATACACACCAGGTGAAAGCTACTTTTGCTTCATCCACAATGCCACCAGACACCAAACTCGGTAAAATCGCACACATCTACACCTTAAACATAAATCACACCGCTAGCCTACAAATTACATCGACTGAAAGCTTGCGCAGTGCAAGCTAAATGCTTCTATGACACATCACATCGCATACAACATGGTCACTATGTTTGACAAAGATCGCCGAGGAGATCTTCAAAAAACCTGCTGTAAATGCATGACATGACTGACTAGGTAAATTTCAGATTTACACAATTAATGAAAAATCATACCCCACACGACACATGTAACACTACCCAACCACTTTCACAGGAAACGTATGAACTACTACGTGGCACAAACACACGCTAGCGGATCTCGAAAATTAGCGCCCAAGTGCGTAGCGTACGAAAAAAGATTCGATGACCGCAAAACAAGGTACTCAATCCAACAACAGACTTCGACAATTTCGAACGAACATCACCAGCAGAGACACCTCAAATCGCTGTGACAACAGCATACAAAGATGAAGGAGGCAACAGTAATTACACACACTAAATACTTGTCCCACTTGTTCCATGTATCGTGCAACATAAGCTACCGCTTCACCATTAGTAAAACCACAAAGATTGACCAAACAAAAGAAACATGTTAACTGCGCAGCTCAAAGCAGAAAACGCCATAAAAAAACACGAAATGTAAGACAACGAAGGTGCGAAAAGACAGACTCGCAAGACAAAGTGCAACTGGATACCGGAAAAGATGGAAAAGCAAAATCATTGGCACCGGTGACACCCATCAAAAAGATGAAATTCACAGACGTCTAAGTACTCCGCTCCTCACCAATGTAAAATCCCACATCCCTATTCCCTTAGGTCCATAAAAACTATCCATTTTGCAAATCAAGCCCACACCGGCAAAATTATGTAAGATACTAACACCAGCATGCCAGGAAAACAGTAGTGAGACCAATATATTTTGCTAAGGGATCCACAACGGTAGCATATGTAAGTGCAAACACAAGCACGCCAGAACAACTGTAGTCAGGCCAATAACAATGTATTTTGGGAAACACGGTGACACACATACACCGTGTTTCCAAGCACAACTACTTTCAGTAAAAAAGGCGCAATGGCCGTATTTTGACATATTACAACCACATGTTCCCCTACCCCGACAACGCAACACATAAAAAAACAACTTAGCAATTCAAACACGCACGAAACAACAAAACCCGAGGGCCTCATCGTGCATAGCACGAACATACCACTAGTATATATATATGAGTGGAAACATGGTCTCAAAAAAAGTGGAAACGTGGGGTGGGAATGTTTTCTTTTATTTTTATTTTAAACTTTTTTTAACAAGAATTGCAACGGCTCTTAAAAGAAAAAAAAATTGCAACTCCTTTTAGTAAGGGTAAATTAGTACACTTATTTGTCAAATTGTCCTATTTACTAAAAAAAAATTTGTGCATGTCCTTAATGCTAATTTCACAAATGTTTTTGTCCTTTTTCATAATTTTCCATTTTTTTTATAATCTGTTTTTTAATCTGCCGTCTTTTGGCAGCAATTTTTTTTTTTTGTTTTTTTCTGGAAAATAATTTAAATATCAGCCACATAAGAAAAAAAAAAAACAATTATTTTAAGGGGTTATATTTTATAATAAATTGGATTTATTTACTTAAAAGGTCTTTTCTCCTCTCGGGTGTTAGTGGTTCGTGATCCGGTGGTTCGAGTTCAAGATTCGAAGTTCAAGACTCGAAGATTAGATTATGTTTTTACTTTTTCTTAGAAAATAGGTTAGTCAGGGGTACCAACGGTCCATCTCGGTGTTTACTTTTCCGTTATTTTTTTTCCCGTGTATGATCAAAAATTATATGATATAACCGGAAATTGTCATGACATGCGTCTTCATGATTCCACTCCAATGCATACACGTAGAGATTTAATTTCGAATTAAATTAGGCGTGTATAACTCGATTAATTAGTTAACATACTTGTTTAATTAATATGTGGTAGTTAATTAAAATTAAGTAACTAATTATAAAAACCGAGGACCCGGGTTTTGTCAATCGTTACGATTTTAGTGATGGATTCTCGATGAATCCCACTTAGATAAATCGTTGAGTTTTCGGTGATGCCTTCTCGGTGAACCCACCTTAAATAGAAACGAGATTACGCTTTGGTTGACAATTTAGAAATCGGAAAATCTTAGTACATGGGTTCGGAATGGTCGAACCATGGTTGGGCGAGTCCAACCGAGCTTCGGCTCAATCGACTCCCCTCCGCGTGTGATGTACGTTACAGTGGTTCGACAAGACTTAGCATAGCCGATAAGCCTTCGTATAAACCGGCTTCTCATGCCGGATCGATCGAATCATCACATATGTTCCAACGAATAAGACGGCGTAGGCTTGCTCTACATAACCGACCTCGTTCGAGTACTTTGATTTATTGTTTCTTATTGTCAAAACCGAAACCGTAATTAGTAAACCCACCACTTTTTCAAATTATTGAGTGGGAGCGGGGAAGGCGACAGCCAACCCCACGGCCTCTACTATAGATGCAAGCACGTGAGAGAAGGGTGACGCCTCGAGCCGCTTTGATTTTGGCCCCCTACGGATGGTGTTCACCCCTATCAAAATTCAAGGCTTGGTCTCCGAAATGATAGGATTTTGGATACTCGTTGAGTCACTGACCGACCCTACGGCGGCATACTCGGGGCGTACTTTGAGATCTGATATAGTAGGTCACACTCTTTATGGATATTTTCGAAATATCTAGGCTAGAAAAGGAAGGTAATCGATGATTAAGGTCGGGGATGTCTGATTCCCGTGAGATGCTCGATTCTCGAAGCTTATCATTGAGAGAGATTGTCTCAGTTTAACCGTCACCTCTTTGACCTACCCTACGGCGGCACTGAGGTGCGATGTTAAATCCTTGGAATGGTAGGATAAACTTTTTATAGTTTATTATTCCTAAAATAAAAATCTAGTAGTGAAAATTTATTTTTGAATTTAACTTTCTGTCATGTTTCTTTTACAACTTTATTCTCTAGGCTACTAAACTGTTAGTAATAGGACTTCATTAAAAATGTGGAAAGTAACAAGCACGTTGTAATTATCAATAAATGCAGTTAATTTTCGGAAAAGATTTTCTCTTGAGCCTTTTACAAACTTAAGTGACATGGTATAGGTATGTCACGGATGTCACTCGTGTTGAACGAGAGACGAACACACTTAGTTTACAAAAGATGATATAGGACTATCAAACAAATTCATTAACAAATTTCTAAATTGAAAAATTGGAAAATCATATACATAAGGCGTTGCTAGTTGGACGGTATTTGGAACCGATAAACTAGTGGGAGCCTTAGCCTTATGATTTGTTGTTTTCTGAATCATTAGAAATGTGTAATGGACTGCACAAGAGTTTTTCCATTCATTGGAAAAACAAGAATAAAGCGTTACTAGTTAGACAATATTTGGAATTGATAAACTAGTGGGAGCTTAGTTCTGGAGATTTTATAATCTTTGAAACATCATGAACACAACATTGCTAGTTAGACAGTATTTGGAACTGATAAACTAGTGGGAGCTTAGTTCTAGGTGATGTTCTAATCTTTGAAAAATCATAAATACAAAGTGTTGCTAGTTAGACGGTATTTGGAACCGATAAACTAGTGGGATCTTTGGTCTTACGATTTGATGATTAGAAAATCGATAGTCCAAGAAAGTAACATCAACATCCTACGCTTCAAGAGTAGTGTCTACTCAAACGAATCGCTAGTTCAAGATCTGTTTCCATCTAAGGAAAGTCGAGAATGGGAAAGAACGTTTATACGTGTTAGTCATCTAAACTAAGTAGTTTTAAGGCTAAAGCGGAAAATTAATAAATTGGAAATCAGAGGATAAGGAAAGTGATTTCGGATCACTGACCAATGCATCCTTAGCAATTTTCTCGAAAGCTAAAGTTCTTTGGAAGAACTAGGCAGCTTTGCATTAAACGATAAATAAAATAGACATCGGGCAGTTATTTCAGATAGACCAGTGGGAGTGATATAAGGAAATGAATCTCAGATTCAATTCTTGAGTATCACAGAAAATTCATTTTCTGTTTTCGGATTCGTTGGAACGAACGTATTCATTTTCAATAGGATAATTTGTTTGTCTTATTGACGATAAATATAACATTCGTAGCACGAATCCAAGACTCGGACTTTTGTTTGATAAAGTTAAAACCACTAAAAAATGCTGAATAGGTATATATAACAAATCTTAAACTATATAAACGCAAATGGTTTCCGTATTTTGATAAATGCTTCTTTCTATTCTATTAATTAGTGCATATTCCCTAAAGACAAGATCTGAAGACTGGTTTAGGGTGATTCCTATCTCCCAGTCAAAGGAACCCTGTCTCAAAGGAATAATGCCTAAGTTTCCTTTCAATCGGGAAAGGGTAATAGATTTAAAGAAGTTACCTAGCTTGTTCATATCGACCTTCGGGGTCATATGAAAGATACAAGCCAATGGGAACTTCTGAGTAGTGACATATTGTCTGATAACTACTCGAAACTCCGGTAAGTTTATCCAAAATATTTGGAGGAATCTCTGATTACACCAGAGATAGAGTATTCCATACTCAGAAATAGGTTATTGCATAGTCTTCGGGACTGATGCTCGGCCTACCTCCCAGTGGAATGTTTTCACTAAGGGATACACCACAATTTGCCTTATACAGTTATTGATGTGCTACGCTACGCTGCTGAACTCATTTAAGATATTGGTTGCAAAAAATAACGGTTGTAATGAAAAACCGAGAAGTCTACGTAAAATATGCCTATGCATTTGTGGATAAGGAGTGAATTCGGTTCACCCCACTTCCGTAAATATAGACATTTAGCATTTAGTGCTTAAAGGTAGGACTAGAAATTTTGCGTACACGTTCAGGTCGTGAAATATCTTAATGCATTGAGTAAAGGTTGGTTATAAAACTCGTAAAATCAGAGAATGACGGTTATTCCGTCAAACTCGGTCTGATAGAGTCTATAAATAACAAACTTAGATCTTGAAGTATTTGTAATCAAGATGTTACTAACTGATTTGTGCAGTCCACATCCAACACCGGCAGTTGGTGATAACACTAATAAATAAATAAAAACTACTAAACTAGATCAGTATATCAATCCACCCCGAACGCAGTGGGAGTATGGTTTGTCCATTACCTATTGCAGGACCTAACGGTCTATAGGGTAGATTGATGACCTATAGTCCTTCGTGGGTCAGATAGATCCCGATCATAGAGGTTGGTATAAAAGCCATAACCACTGAATGAATGAGTTTGATACTCCAGGTTACCTGTTGAAACTCTTGTAGAACCACCGAGTATCTCAGGCCTAGTGGGAGTAATTGGAACTACACGGAGAAGAGTCGAATGAATAGGAAAGTTTAAAGTTTCAACGCAAAGCTAAGTAATTTAGGGGTGATTCCCTAAAAGGTAGAGAGTTAACCAGACCGTGATCTCTCTTACCACTCAGTCTTGCTTGATTTCGTCAGAAAGCGGGAAATAGGGGTGATTCCATAAGACTTCATTGCCCAACAACGGAATTTGAATTCATTCAGAACATAAGGGTTTTAGCTAAGAACAAATAACGGATTCGTTACAAAGCAAAAAACAGGGGTGAT
The DNA here is from genome assembly GCA_026214975.1 of Gentiana macrophylla. NCBI lineage: Eukaryota > Viridiplantae > Streptophyta > Magnoliopsida > Gentianales > Gentianaceae > Gentiana > Gentiana macrophylla. The sequence goes on along the minus strand of CM047816.1, from coordinate 70,994,908 downwards.
TCCCTAAGACCTTTTTGCGAGACTAATGGTATCTTAATTTATTCAAAGAACCTTTGGCGGGATGCCTGCCATAGCTTATATCCTTTGAGGATCAAAGCAAACCTCTAGGTCATTTCAAAGTCATATATTTTAATATGTGGACTTGACCAGAATATTGATAAGTCTTTCGTAGACTTGGCTTCGATATTAGTAAAGTAGTATGAACATTAGTGTTTGTAATGGTAACACTAAAACAGTTGGAAACAACATGGGTGTGTTATGTGAAGTCAGAGTCTGACATGCCATCGGGATTCATTCTAAAGGATTTGATTCACTCAAATTCGCAAGAATCGATCATTGGCAATCCCATCCATTCACCTGGTTAAGATATTCTTGCATTTATGCAACATTCAATGATGTAGTCTACCCTACCTCTCAGGAATGATTATTTAAACCTGCGGATAAATACTAAATGGGATGTTTAATGAATCCTCTACTCTCTTCGGGATAATGAGGAATAATATGCTAGTATATTCAGGTGCAAACTAGAATATAAGTGATAACACTGGTTCTGGCTTTAGGTCAGATTGAGGATGATCGTTAATCGATCTCGGTCTTAGTGTTTACTCATATGATAAAGTATTATCCAGTAAGCCGATGGCACTTCATTGTGAAAACATTGGAGTGGTAGCTCATGAGGATTTTGCAATCACTATAGGTCATAAGCATATTGCATCCGTACCATCGGATTAGATGGAAAGACGACGTTTCGATCCAAAAGATTGACTCAAGCCACCAACCTACCTGATCAGTGTACCAAGTCACATGGTATTCGGATTCTAAGTACGCGCCGGGTCACTGACCTACCCTACGGCGGCACACTCCGGTCTGGAAGGATGAATTACTAAGATGCGCTTGGAGGGTATGAATCTTAGGGATATGTCTCACTTGTTTTGAGCAAGTGGGAGAATGTTGTAGATATATAGATATAGAGGGTGTGCTCTAAAATAATGAATCCACTTGCCTTTCGTGCAAGTGGGAGATTGTTAGGTGTAGTGCCCAAAAGACAATTATCTAATTTTTTTAGGACAGAATTAATAATTCATCTTATTATATGCATATATGCTTATAATCAATACACTATTGAAAACCCTAAGTACCTCATTTATGTAATCACATAACTCAGTGTATGGCTATACACAAGAGGATTGAGTTAGTGAGATGTACTTAAAATTAACTTAGTCCGTAGCATTGATTAATCTGAGTATGGGTCTCAAGGTAACTTGCTAATAATGCGCCCAGAACACTTTAGGTGTGTGACAGTCTTATCCGGATTGTCGGTAATAGGGTACCTAATGGGGCATTTATATATGATGAAAATCATATAGGGCTGGACCGATTTGAAATAAAATTCCGTAATCGAGAAGTCCTATCAAATCACAAGATGATCATATATGGATTAATCTTAATCCTGAGGTGATCACAGACAACTGCTTAGACTAGGGTAAAGTTTGATGTGTTAGTAAGGATCACTTCGTAGTATGTGGTCCAACACTTCTCGTTGGCTCTATTCTAGGATGAGTGAGTAGTTTGTGCTATCACAGATATGGAATCCATTCCTTCCCTCGGGAAGTAGACAGACAGTTCCCTTATTTGTTAACCCTAGAAACTGATCGATGAGCTCAGTTAATTCATATTACATTAGTTATGAACTAATTGGTCACTTGGGGGTTAATGGTAAATAAGGATAAGATGTTTCGAGAAGGGTCTACGGAGATATCCCGAATCGAAATGAACAGTCTATGGAGGATTTATCCGTATGTAATGATTATATCAGTGGACGCTTATCAACTCATAGTTGAGTATAAGTTATCTATATTCGGCAGAGTTCGGTTTGGGTTTATGGTGGTGTAATCCCGAATTAATGGATTGAATATTATTGTTCGGTCTGACGAATAATTTTATTTAATTTATTGTAGCTACTGAATATGGGTCCATGGTCCCCGACGTGGCTGCTAATATAACATATGTGATTTCTCGTCGTTTCACCTCAATTGTAATTAAATAGTTGGATTGGACTATTTAATTGATATGTGGATTAATTGTTTAGTTGGACTAGATGATTAAATTACATGGAAAAGAAATTTTTTGTGGACACGGCCCAATGTGTCAAAAAAAATGCGTGTGGACCTTTTATTTAATTAAGGGTGGCGCAAATTTGTATTAAGTGATTATTAAGGAATTAGTTTTCTTGGATAATTATTTAATGTGTGATTTATCTTTTATTTGTTAAATGATAATTCATGAAATATTAGATAATAATGTTATTTATCCTAATTTGTTTGGGATAATTATTTTATTTATCTTTTATTTGGAATAAGGATTAATCTAATAATTATTAAATCCTTGAAGGACAAGGATTACTCTCCTATATAAAGAGAGTTCTCCCAAGCCTTATGACACAACACATTATTCAAAATATTAGATAGAAAATAGCTTGGAATTTTCGGCTATTTTCTTTGGGTTTGAGTTTTAGAAAAAAATCGGGTTTTTCTAAGGTAGCATATCGAGGATGTCCGGCGGCTTGAAACACCATCCACCTGGTGGTGCTTGGAGATACACGTTGGAAGACTTTGGCTTCTCAACTAGGCTCTCATATAGCTCGGATTGAAGATTGTTCTTGGGGTTTATTCACAATAAACCGGTAAGCAATCTAAACCCTCTCGTAGGTTTTGATCTATTATTTTATGTATTTTGGTTGAGTAGATCTAGATCTATACTATTCTGCTGCGTAATCGGGTGGATCTTGATCCATCCGGCAATATTACATCTTACAGATGCAGCTCTAATTTTGTTGGAATCACTGCCAGCATCATATGAGAATTTTGTTCAGTCTTTTATTGTTGGAAGAAACACAGTGACATTGGAGGATGTTAGGGCATCTCTCCATAATCAAGAGCTACGGCATAATGTAGCTGGCATAGGTACAGACAATCGGGCTATTTTTTAATTGCTAGTAGCAGTTGCAAAGGGAATGCAAATCTGGTCTAAATTTGAATCTGGAGTGTCAGGTGGAGCTTCAGGTCCATACTCAGCAGAGTTTGCAGGACTCTGCTGAGAATAGTCAACACCAAGCTGGCACTTGGTTGTGCATCTGAACCTGAAGAACCAAGAGCTGAATCTGGTGGAACCAAAAATCTATGGTCGGTTGAGTGAAGGTCTGACTGATCTAGTACCAGCTGAGTGAAGGTCAGCTGAGTAGAGTGGAATGTTCAAGTCTGGGATCTGCTGATAAAAGTTAGCTGATTCCATCTGTTAGAAGAGTGGCATCTGTTGAATCTGTTGAACATGTCTGTGTTGGTTTTGCATCTGTGTCTGGAAGTCTCAGCAGAGTAATGTCTGCTAAGCATCTGGTGAACATGTCTGAGGTGAAGTTCTCATCTGGAGTTAAGTCACATCTGGAGAAGTAATACCTGGGTTTGTTGTGTTCACAGCTGGTCAGCTCAAAATCTGAATTTGAATCTGCAATCTGTTTGGTTGAAGTTGAATCTGAAGAACTTAGTTGAGTGTCCTCAACTGAGGTGATTACATCTGAATCTGGTAATCACATCTTGTCTGGTGATCAAGTCTAAATCTGCTGATCATATATGTTCTCAACTCAATCAAGTCTGAATCTGTTAATAGCAGAGGATCTCATCTGAATCTAGGAGGTTCTCATATGAAGTTGGTTTCTTATCTGGAGTTAACTCTCTCTGGATGAATTACATCTGTAAGTCTGAAAAAAGAGGAGGAATATGGTACAGTACATCTGGTATTGACGAATGCATCTGGTACAGTACATCTGGTTACACATCTGTTTGAATGAGAGTTCAAGTCAAGGTGGAGATTGTTAGATAAAGTGACTTGACCTCTCGGCCAGGCAAGTCACCGAGCAATGTCGGCAGAAGCAATGCCAAAGCAGGTAATGTCGCTGAAGGTAAGGACAGCGCAGGCAATGACAGTAGGGTAAATGTCAACAGGTTGCGTCTGGTGAAGTCAGTTCAGCTGAGTTCACATCTGGGTATTTTAGTCAATCAGCTAGTATTTAGTTATGGCGGCTAGGTCTAGGGTTTTGTGACTAGGGGCCAAAGCTCAAAACAAACTCATTAATTACAAATTGGATTATTAGTATTTTTGGAGGGAGAGCAAGGACACATAAAGTGTAAAAATAGGTAAATGGAACAACTTCAATTATCTTTATCTATTATGACAAATGCGTTGAAAAAGTATTTATAGGATTTTTCGATGTATCCAAAATCACCGGTTCAATTGTAGTCTAGCTAGACGAGTAAATTTCGAATTCACATGGATATGAGGTTGAGTACCGAATGACCGTATTCTTCGGGTCCAAGTCAGCAAATTGCAAGCAAAGTAAAGTGAAATCTAAAAACATGCAATTACTGAATTGGATGTGATTTAAAGTGTAAGAGAGCTAGGCAAAACAATGTGAGATCAAGTTATTATCTACTATAGCTTCATGAGAATGACATCAACCTACCAACCATCCAATGGTGACCTTGTGTTAAGTTTGATGGTACAACCCTTCTAGTTTTGTTATTGCCACTCATACGAGTGTACATAATCACATGGTGCCTCTCCCACGTCCTCACCTAGATGAAATTCTACCGATTAACACAATTAAGCTCTCGGTTGTACATATTACTTTACTCACCCCAACAAGAAAACGAATTCCAATGAGGGTCGATCTTACCCGTCGGTCCTTTTACCCCTTTTCCCACACTAAAATTATTCGTTCGATTGAAAAGAGTGTACACATATTAAATGGTATATGATAGGGGTATATTTGGAAAAAAATGCATTAAATGATGCAATGATTTTCTATATAGACACTTTTTATGGGATAATCCATTTTAAAAAAGTGGACACTTTTTATAAGACGGTGGTAGTATAAAAAAGGCACACGTTTCAATTTTTTTAACAAAAAATTTACTAAAGTGAAAGACCCAACAAGATGTTTGGACTAAAATCTAAAGTTACAGATCAAATAAGCAGAGAGTATAAGAGCACTTGCATCAAATGCTCTAAATAAATACTCCATTTTAGGGTATTAAATACGTATTTTTTTTTAGTTTACAAGAATCTCTATTCAAGATGAAATGCATCAGATTCTCTATTTTACAAAATACGGTAAATATCTATTGTAAAAGTAATCAAATATTTTCCATTGATCAATATTGAAATTAGAATGAGTTTATATAGCCATCATCTAACTTAACCAATAAGATAAAAAATAATAAAATACAATAATTAATCTTTATTAATAATATCTTCAACACGCCCCCACACGGGAACAAATTTGGCAGGTTGGTCGTGTAGGCGTTGGACCACCGTTGTAAGGAGGACGGGGGGAGCCTCGGCCTCAGCCATGCCCCCGGCCTCGGTAATTATTGGAACTTTGGCCACGGTAGGAGTTGGACTATGGAGAAGGGGCGGAGGCTAAGTTTGTTGCTGGAGGCGGATTGGTTGAAGACGACGCCGGCGGAGTGGAGGGGGGCGATGGGACGATGGAGGAGCATGCATGCTTCGGCAGTGAGCAATTGGGAATACACTTCATCAATTGTTACAGAGGAACGAGATCCAATCAAGGTGACAAACAAGTCATTGTCGGGACCAAGTCCGGCTAGAAGCTAAGCGATGAAGTCGTCGTCGTTCAATGGGTGGCCGGCAAGTGCCAAGTCGTCGGAGATTCGTTTAAGTTTGAAATAATAATCAGAGCCTGATAGGTCTTGTTTCCGCGTAGAAGCTAAATCAGACCGCAATTTAATCAATTTCGAGCGGCTGGCCGACACAAAAGAGGTTTGGAGGGCAGACCAAATTTCAGCGGAGGTGGAAGTGGTGTAGACTTACATAAGAATGTCATCATACAAGGAAGATGTGATCGTGCTCAGAATCAAATTATCTTGCTTAACCTAGTCGGCATATGCCGGATTAGGAGAGAAGGCACCTGCAGCCGACGTTATCAATTTTTCTGACGGTGGAATAGAACCATCAACGTAGCCAAAGACGCCTTGACCTTTGAGATCGGGAAGAATTTGAGCACGCCAAAGACTATAGTTTTGGAGGGTGAGTTTTGAGATGTGAATAGAAGAAGAAAGAGTAAAGGTGGGGAGAGAAGGAGAAGCGAATGTGGTTGCCGTCGAGTCTTGGCTGCCGGAGGACAGGGCTAGGGCTTGGACAAGCTAGGTCGGCGGGAAGGGTTTTAACAGAGGATAATGACATAATTAGTATGAGAGGGGAGAAACCTAGCTCCAATACCATATTGTAAAAGTAATCAAATATTTTCCATTTATCAATATTGAAATTACAATGAGTTTATATAGCCATCATCTAACTTAACCAATAAGATAGAAAATAATAAAATACAATAATTAATCTTTATTAATAATATCTTCAACAATATCAAAGAAAATTTACAGAATATGGATAAATACTGTAGATGTAAAGGAAAATTTACAGACTCTGTATTTTACAGTGAAAATAGAGTATCTGATGCAGTGTTAATTTTTCATTTGAAAACTCTCAAATACAGTTTTTGAAGTATTTACAGTATCTACTGCAAGTGTTCTAAGAGCATTTGCAACAGATATTGTAAATCTCTATAAATTTGTATTCTAAAGATTTAAATCCGTATTCTAAAGATTTAAGTTGTTCAGGTCCATAAAAAATAGATGCAGTAGATACTCCAAATATAATGTGTAAAGTGAAGACCGTATAGTTCTTCCTTTTTGCTCTATATGCCCCGCCCTAATCTTGAATCTTGTAAAAAGTAAAATACTCTCTCTATTCTTTTCTCCTTGACGCATCTTTTCCCTCTACTTCAATTTTATTAATATTGCTGCTCCAATTCTTTTTGTTGGTGTGTGTTAATTTGATGTTGTTATTTCTTTCATAATTTCATTGTGAGGAGCTCTTTGCTGGATTATTATTGTGCATAGCCGTTGAATTATATTTTCTTAAAGTAACCAAAACACTATTCGCAAATCACAATATATTCTTATATGATAAATATTTATATTAGATAAATGTTATATGTGTGTATGAAAATATGTCTTATTTTCTATAGTTTGTAGTTATTATAATGTTGTATAGTAGAGATTCTGATGTAGTTGACTATCTATAGAGATTCTGTAAATTAAAGAAAAATGGAGTTTGAGTCTGTAAAGTAAAATATCTGTCAAGAGACAATACTAATACGACTATGTGTGTAAAACATTATCATAATGCCACATCATCATTTTATAAACCTTTCAAAAGGTTTATAGCATGGATCCACCACATATAAACATTTTTTCTACCACTCACAAACTAAAATAATAAAAAAAAAAACTAAACAAAAACAAACATTAAACAAAAAAAAATAAAAACGAAATCCTTAATTCTTTATCATTTCTTCCTAATGTCTACATCCATGTGGCATCTGCACCAAGCTCTGAATCTCCACCGGTATTGAGATCCAATAGATTTTTTTTTTTTTTTTTTTTTTACCCAAAGGACGAAACCTTTTATTACCAATAACCCGGGAAAGCCCAGGACTTACAAAAACCGGCACTACCCGGTACTTACAACAACCGGACCAACCCGGTACTAAGCAAACACTTGAACAACAGTAATATACAACAACAACAACGTCAACAAACAGATAGAAGCGCCAGTGAGTCACGAAACTAAAAGAGAAAGATCTCCTAAAAATTCCGAAAAATTTGGCCAACAGACACGGATTTCCCGGGTCCATCCATCGATTGACAACAAAACAAAACACACACAAACAAGCTAATACAATATTAACACAGTGCTAGTAGCGCCGCCGGGGAGGAAAGACTGCAAATCTGAAACCATGAACCAAGATCCAATAGATTATCTTCAGTAAATCCTTCTCCTTTACCTTTTTTTTAAATAGGACTAACCTATAAACTCAAAAAAGCACAACCTGATCTTGAAAGAAACTCAACCCCATCACTCATCTATATATCAAAACAAATAAATAAACATCTAAAGAGACAAAAAGCTTATTGAATTAAAAGGTTTAATTTGTCTAATTCTATTTATAGAATTATAATTCACAATTACGGGCAACAATTTGTTGGTTAAAAAGAAGATTACATGTTTGGGGGCTTAAATTTAGATTCATACGCATATCTCAAAAAGAAGAAGCATTTATTGATATAAGGAAATATAGTAGCATATTTACTAATACGAATTGATTTTAAGATAACGGTAGCGTTTGATCCTAATACAGATCGGGCGGGAGATCCCAGAGTTGCCCTCTTCTTCACAAATAAAAACAAAAACAAAAAAAAAACAAAGTGTTGGCCCACTCTCTTATAAAGCACATTTCTTCTAGCACAAATAAAAACAAAAACAAAAAAAACCAAGTGTTGGGCCCCACTCTCTTCTTATAAGCCCACATTTCGAAAATATAGTAGAATCCTTACTAACACCAATTGGTTTTAATACAACAGTAAGCGTTTGATTTCTATTTTTATTAAACTATATTCATAATCATTACAATCATATAGTACTATTATTCAACCACCAATTCATATATATAAGGTCACTAGAAGAAGGGTTCGGGTTTCTTGACACATAAAACCCGTCTTGTTTCACAGACCACCAACAAACGAACGCATGCTTGCTTACTTGTCCACAATAAAGATTCCTTATCCTGCGGTCGAAAACTGCCATAACTCTTTTCTTCGAACCCCACCAAAAGTCACAATAAAACTCTGTTGTTGCAATTGGACTGGGACGAAAACTAAAATTGTAGTCATCATTTACCTTGAGATAATGATCACCCAATTCGTCGTCCATAGAATAGCAATCGAGTTTAAGGAGATTTGTGTTGTCAGGAAGATTGTTGATAATGTGGACAAAATACCTGGATTCAGAAAAGAAACATAATGATAAACTCACAACTATGACAAGGAGATATCTTCCCATGATGAGAATTTCGTCGTTGTTGATCTATATCTCCTAACTCTAAACCTTTAAATATATAATACATCCGTATTAATCTATACATCCATTTATATGGACCAATCACGCATACCATAATTAATGGTCTACCCACCAAAATTAGAAGTTAGTTTGTTAATGAACTAGGGGCCAAAGCTCAAAACAAACTCATTAATTACAAATTGGATTATTAGTATTTTTGGAGGGAGAACACATAAAGTGTAAAAATAGGTAAATGGGACGACTTCAATTTTCTTTATCTATTATGCCAAATGCGTTGAATAAGTATTAATAGGATTTTTCGATGTATCCAAAATCACCGGCAAGAATACCAGCTCAATTGTAGTCTAGGTAGACGAGTGAATGCCGAATCCATAGGGATATGAGGTTGAGTATCGAATGACCGTATTCTTCAGGTCCAAGTCAACAAATTGCAAGAAAAGTAAAGTGAAATTTAAAAGCATCAATAACTGAATTGGATGTGATTTAAGGGGTAAGAGAGCTAGGCAAGACAATATGAGATCAAGTGATTATCTGTTACAGCTTCATGAGAATGACATTAACCTACAAACCATCAAATGATGACCTTGTGTTAAGTTTGATGGAACAACCCTTCTAGTTTTGTTATTGCCCCTCATACGAGTGTACATAATCACGCGGTGCCTCTCCCACGTCTTCACCTCGATGAAACCCTACCGATTAACACGATTAAGCTCTCGGTTATACATATTACTTTACTTACCCCAACAAGAAACCGAATTCCAATGAGGGTCGATTTTACCCGTCGGTCCTTTTACCCCTTCTCTCACACTAAAATTATTCGTTTCGAATTGCTCCCTGTTTGTGTGTGTGCAAGTGTTAGGTCAGGAATCTAACACAAACTAGCAATCAATATAAGTAGAGAAAATCAACTACACAAGATACTTGCAACCAAATCTATCATTCTCATTCTACTATAGAAGGTAAAACACTATCACTACAACATTATCTTGGCTAAGAAAAATCTTAGCCTTCCATGGCCATGAAACCACCAATGTTCCTTAAGGGTTTCATAATTATGAAATAAGCTCTTAAAGTAAAGCAAATAGTTAACAAACAAGTTTGCAAGAACTTCAAAGAAAGATACTTACATTAACTTCAAAAGCTTCTTCAATAGAGAAGTGTACACCTAAAGAGATGAAAACTCTTCCACAACAGAACTTATGATGGATCTAAATATGGTATCATCAATGATTACAAGTAGAAATAATGGCTAAATTAAAACTAGGGTTTGGCTTAAAGATCCTTGAAGAGTTGGTGTATTCAAGCTTGGTAGTTGGGGAAGATGAAATTGAATGATAATGAATGCAACTCCAAAAATAGAGTATAAAACATTCTCTACAGACTACGGCATGGTGGCGGGTGCCACAGAACAAGGGGGTATGGAGGTGGATATGGCTGTTGAGGCGGAGTGATCCTCTCCAAAGGAAATATTGTTGGAATATTGTTGTGGTGCTAAGAAGCTGCGTATGCCTACATTTTCTTCATCTTCTACTTGCTCTTGGAATATGCATTTATTATGTTTTCATAGCTCATTGCCGCCCGACTTGCAAAGCCGGCCATGTTGAAGATCTGAGATAACCAGCTCAGGGCACTGCTCTTTGGCTTGGTTAACACCGAGGGTATACCCATGGCTCAAAATAGAGCCAAGCAACACCTTTAGGGCCCCGGTAAAGTGCTCTGAGCTCTTATACTCATGAATGGCCTGAGCGATTCGCTCAGGCATGGAAGCTTCCAACGACGCGTGATCAGCTCGAAGTTTGGCCAGGGCATCCTCACGAACAGCGCCAGAAGCTCGCAGCTCATTCAGCTCGGCCTGCTGAGCATGCATGACCTTCTGCAAATCAGTGATCTGGGCATCTTTGGACAAGGATTCTTCCTTGTGTTTGTTGCGGCTGGCAGATAGGTTAGAAATCCGTTTCTCCAAGGAGGCCTTCTGTGTGGAGAAATCGTTGAGGCGGTGTAGACCTCCTTCCCAGCTTTAAAAACCTGTAAATAACAAGGGTAAGACAAGCAGGGGCAGTACGGTTCAACTGTAGCGAACAGAGAAGAAGGAGCAAAACTTACAATAGACGCCAGATCTTTGTCTGGCAGCTCAGCCAAGAACTCGGCCGAAGAGCCCGAGGTCCCTTCAGAAGCCTCCTGGCCAGGTCTGGGCCTTTTTCGTCCAGAACTAGGGCGCTGCCTTGATTGGTCACCCGTGTCCGAGACGTCAAGAATGACCAAGCTATCATCCCTCTATTCGACACGCTGTGTTCCAGGGGTCAGATCGCCCTGTTGAAGGCCAGTAAGGGAAGTCTCAGGGTTAACCTCTGGGTTGGGCAGCTCAGGCTCTGGCACCACCTCCTCCCTTGGGACCTCTAGATTCTGTTGGGGCTCGGGTACATCTTCCTCCTCATTGAGCGCCTGATCGAAGATGTCAGCAACATCGGCCATTGAAAAGATAGAAATTGTTAGAACAAACTCAAAGGGACAGTAAAATTAAGCAAGTACATAAAACAAAAGAAATTAAGAAAACAACTCCTACGATGATTGTACTCATCCTGAGTAAGCCTCAAATAGGGCTCAGGGCCGGCGTCGGACAAGTGAGCAGCTTCTATCAGTTCGTCAGACCAGTACTCAAAATCGAGGAGAGCATTGGCACCGGCAAAATTGTTCAGCAAACCTTCGCCAACAGTAGTGGGGCACACATCGGTAGGAAGCTGGAAATAATTCCAGTTGCTCAGCTCAGGGTGTCCGTCGTTACGGATGAAGAAGAAGTTATTCTTCCACTCATGAATGGAAGATTTCCCTGTGGAGAGCATAATGACCCCTCTCCGGTGATCTGTGTGACGTGGAAAATAATACCACCCACTGTGGTTCCTTACCTTCTTGTGCTGGTAAAAAGTCCTAAAAAGATCCACGTTGAACTCTGATGTCGGTCAAGTTATAAAAAATAACTCGATACCTAAATAACTCACTAGCAAGAGAACTAGGTTCAATCGCAGTATAGTTAGATAGAGTCGAGGTCGATCCCACAGAGACTCGGCTTAAACGAAATATAACTCAACAGACTAAAAGCAAATAAAGGGTGGTCTACGACCAACAAATAACGCAGAAAATAAGATTGACACAATAGAAACACAAAACCAACAAAAGACACAACGACACTAAAGACACTTGTTTTTATAGGTTTTGATAAATAATTGACAAACGGTATTGATAACGCTAGTAGTAATTACTCCCCATGCTATGTAGATTGACGACGAGACAAAACAAGACATTTAAGATTAATTATTCGACTACGGAGTCATCCCCTAAAATAGATCTAGCTCCGGTTAGGCCATCTAGATCATCGTGTCTCCATTACGTGACTTCACATTTTTAGTCTCCATCTCATATAACTTCCGACACAATTACGAAACTAGGGATGCCGGTATAAACCGTAACCTCATCTAAGCAACATTCCTATGATTAGCGTACTTCTTAGACACCGATTCAATCTCTCGTCCCTAAATAACAATCACTTTTTGGGTCTCATGTTAAATTACGATGACAAATAATTAAGTTGATCAAGTTTAATTACTCGCTTGAATTACAAAGCGAGAGAACCTGGACGTGAGTCGGCCGCTCACGAGACAAATCAAGAACATCACAGATCTTGCTACCAACGAGACATAAGCTCACCGCCAACAAGCTCGATCTCAAACAGATTTGCTCGTGAAACGCCTTTTACGCCTCGTGATCTACATAAACATGGGTTCGATAATTAACTACATCACGAAATCAATACACAAAAAGACTACTCCATAACGAAATAAATTAGATCTACGAATAAAGATTGCATAATTGAGTAGACATTACCCTCAAGACGAGCGTGACTCCCACTCTTCGACACGATCTCTAACCGAGATTCTAACGACTCCGTAATGAAAGAACATAAAATAAAATAAAGAAAACAACGAACTATATTGATAAAAGTATTGAAAATATTGTATTTCTCCAGTGTACATATGGCGTGTAGTATGCCTCTTTATTTATAGGTGTTCAAGCTAAATAAGAGATATACTTCAAAATGTCAAACAAATAAGAGATAACTCCCGGCCGATCGCAAAATAATAAGGTGCGCCCCCCCTAAATGGCGTGTTCAAGTTGGCGCCACCTTTTGATTGGTTGCCGGCTTTTGTCATGCTTATCCAATCTTTATCTTCAATGCATCTTGATTTTCTTGGATTTATCTTGTGATTAAATTCTCCTTTTTGTATTTATCCTCCATAATTATCCAAATTCTGCAAAATAATATTTATCCCAAAATAAATCATATTTAAATAATAACGGATAAATATAATAAAACGGATAAATACCAAATTATATCTTATTAATAGATAAATACCAAGTTATATGGATAAATACCAATTTATATTTTATTAATCACATAACATTAAATAATAACTATAAACATGTGATTTATCATAAAATATATATTATTCGTCCCGATTTAAGGTCTACGTTGATGACTTTTACGGGTATAATTTGACCGTCATCAACTACCCCACTTAGACTTTGATCGTCCGAACAAAGCATCAATAAGTCATTCCCAAGACACATTTTCCATGGTCAAATCATACCTATACAAGAAACTCGAGTCAACTCATACCACTTATGCTCATAAGGTACCCTTTATTCACTACTCGTCATGAATCAAGTGATGTGTGCATGTGCATTTGGTTTTATATATTCGTGGCAAGATTGAAGTTTATGCTAACTTCAAGTCTTAACCTACCAACATCAAGATTCCCACTTCTTAAGCCTCGCAATGGTTAAAGACATGGTGCAATAAGCAAGAGCGCCATCCAAAAGGATTTTGGACTTGGAGACCGAGAAAATTACTCAAGCCTCTTAAAAATTTGAATATTCTTTTCATATCTTCATATTTTTCAAATACTATCAATCTCAAGGAAGAAAACTTTTTAGAGCATCCCCCTATCTTAGATCATGCATAGCATCGAATATTACCACAAGCGCGGGGCTACTTTGGTAATGTTACTACAAGCCCAGTGTTTGACTCATTGTCAAAACACAGATAATTTCGCTTCTAATATCTTTATTGAGTGAAGCAGTGTATTATAGCACATCTACAACTATGTAAAGCAATTCAACAGTTTCTCCTTTAGTGAAAGCATTTCACTATGAGGCAGGCCAAGCATCACCCTGGACTATGTGATGGCCCATTTTTGAGTAGAGAATACTCCATCTCCGACAAAATCGAGACACCTCGTAATATTTTGGATAAACTTACCGGAGTGTTTGAATAGTTATCGAGACAAGAAGTCACTACTCGGAAGCTCCTACTAACTTGTATCTTTCATCAGACCCCGAATGTCGTCATGAACAAGCTATACTTCTTTATAACCATTATCCTTTCCCGATTGAAATGGAACTTAGTCATTGAACCTTTGAGATAATATAACCAGACTGGGAGAAAGGAATCACCATGAGCCAGTCTTCAGGTCTTGTCTTTTAGGGACTATGCACTAACTATGGAATATGAAGAAGCGTTTATCTAAATATAGAAACCAATTGCTTTTAATAGTTCTTAAGATGTGTTTTATATACATATTTCAGCAGTTGTAAGTGGTTTTGACTTTATCAAAAAAGTCCGAGTCTTGGATTCGTACTACAAATGGTATATTCACATTCTATACGACAAACAAATTATCGAATGAAGGTAAATCCATTCGCTCCAACGAATCTTAAGCGTAAAATAATTTTTTCCGCGATATCCAAGGATTGAATCCGAGATTCATTTCCTTATATCACTCCCACTATTCTAGCTAAAATTAACTGCCCGTTGTTTACTCTTTTAATTGTTAGATGCACTGCTACCTTGTTCTTCCAAAGAACTTAGCTCGAGAAAATCACCAAGGATTCATAGGTTGGTGATCCAAAATCACTGTCCTTATCCTATGATTTTCGATTAATTAATTTTCGTTCACCTTAAAATTTTCTCGATTTAGGTGACTAACACTTTTAGACATATTCTCCCATTCTTGACTTTCCATGAATAAAGCATTTTTTGAACCAATGGTTCGTTTGAGTAGACACTACTTTTGAACCGTGGGATGTCTATTTCGAGTGTTACTCATCTGGACTTCTCGGATTTTCTAATATACCAGGAAAAACAACAAATCATATTAAAGCTCCCACTAGTTTATCGGTTCCAAATACCGTCTAACGAGCAATGCTTTATTTTTTATGATTTTCTGATTTTTCGATTAGAAAATCTTTCGTACATAGTTCAATGTTTTCGTAAAAACAATAAATCATAGAACTCCCACTAGTTCATCGATTCCAAATATCGTCCAACTAGTGACATTCCATGACTTTCCGGTTTTTCAATTAGAACGATTACGTGTGTAGTCAGTTACACTTTTCTAATGTTCTAGAAAAACAACAAATCATAAAGCTCCCACTAGTTCATCGATTCCAAATATCGTCCAACTAGTAATACTTCATGATTTTCAGATTTTTCAATTAGAAAATTTCTCGTGTAATTACCACACATTCAAAATTCACTAGAAGAATTCCAAAGTCCGAAATCACCTTTGATCAAACTAAGTTTGTCTTTCGTTTGATACGAATGACATTAGTGACATACCTTGATGTCACTCTGGTTTTTAAAAGGCTTAAGAGAAAATATCTCTTTCGAAAAATAATTGCATTATCGATTAAGTAGTTCAACGTCCTAGTTACTTTCCACTTTTTAACGAAGTCAATACTAGTCAATTATAAATTTTAAGCAATTTAGTAAGGGATATAATGTCTGTAAATAAAATGACATATATTAATTCAAGTTAACACTACTATATTTATTTTAGGAATTGTAAACTAAAATTAAGTCTACTCTACCATTCCAAGGTTTTAACCTCGCATCTCAGTGCCGCCGTAGGGTAGGTCAAAGAGATGACGGTTAAATCGAGACAATCTCATCAATGAATAACTTGTGAGAATCGAACATCCCACGAGAATCGAACATCCCTTTATTCATTGACTACCTTCCTTTTTTAGCCTAGATATTACCAAAAATATCCTTTATGAGTGTGACCTACTATATCGGATCTCTTAGATACGCCCGAGTGTGTCGTCGTAGGATAGGTCGGTGACCCGACGAGTACCTGTAAATCCTATCCTTTCGGAGACCAAGCCATGAATGTTGATAGGAGTGAACACCATCCGTAGGGGACGAAATCAAAGCGCCGCGAGGCGCCACCCTTCTCTCACTTACTTGTATCTATAGTAGAGGCCGTGGGGTTGGTTGTCGCCTCCCGCTCCCACTCAATATTTTGGAAGTGGTGGTGGGGTTAACTAACCACGCCTTTTTGATGTTAACATAAAAGCACATCAAATCAAGGATCCAAATGGTGTCGGTAACGTAGGCAAGCCTACCCGTCCTATTCGTTGGAACATATGTGACGATCCGGACGAAATCGGGTCAAGATGCGATTTATTGATATAAGAAGGAATCACCCCTTCGTTCTCCGGTGTAGCTTAGTCTTGCCGGACCCCCCGTGCATACATCACACTAGGAGGGTTAAGTCGGTCGAGCGAAGCTCAGTTGACCACCCAACCTATAGGCGAACCATTTTTTATCCAAGATTCATTGTTCTTTTACCATCATTCAATCTCGTAGACACTACGAATCAAAAACGTGATCTCGTTTGGGCTTTAAGGCGGTTCACCGAGAACACACACCGAAAGGCCTAACGATTTCATAACCCGTCCTCGAATCTTTAATTAGTTACTAAATTTATTAATTACCACGTATCAATTAAATTTCAACTAATTACACGAGTTTGTATACATGTCTATTTTAATTACCAAAATTAAAATTCTACATGTATGCAAGGAGTGGATTTATGATATGATGCATGTCATGGCAATTCCGATTTTATATCTATTTTATGATCAAACACATAAAAAATAAATTGCGGAAAATTTTAAACACCGAGATGGATCGTTGGCACCCCCGTATCTAATCTATTAGAAAATAAAAAAAACAAAACCCTAACTAGGGTTTACTACTTTCAAACAAAATCTGTAGTTATTCAAACTCTTCGACGATCGGCATACCAAACGGACTCGGATCGGGACGAAACTTTCCAGATATGTTTTTCACCTCTCGATCTTCAATATGGACGGTTGGATCGGTGCTTTGACTTACCAATTTTCTTCAGTTAGCCGCCCAACTTGATGCTGAATCTGACTTTGACTGCAGCGCATCAAAGACTTCCCGAGGCAGATCGGGAATCTACATGAATCCCGATCGACCTGAAATTTTTATCACACGTCCAGAACTCCAATTTTATTAATCTTAACGGTCGAATTTGCGTTTCAACGGTCAAAACTCTCCCAGAAAATCGAGGAAGTCACAGGTAGAGTTTCTGTGAATCCTGCGTTTTTCTGTTACAGCAGCGTCTTCGCAGCAACGAACGGATATCGAAACGGACTCTGATCGACGCCAAAATTTGTGGAGTAAATCACCATCTTCTGATCTAGATTCTGACCGGAGGGATCTTCGTTTTAACGGCTCGATCAACAGGAAAAACTAAAATACTAAACAGCTACTAAATAGATCTATTTTCTGGAAATTAAAATTGCAATAAAGATAAATTACATAATTTCCTATACTCATATGAACGAATTTTCATCGTTTATACGAGTTTACAATAGATCTAACGGGTAAACAATGCCAACCCCAATCCATCTCTTCAAACCACAACAATCGCAACAACATAAATATATATATAAACATGCATTGGCCAAATTAAAAAATTGGACAATAAAAGCTACATGTTTTCCACTCCTAGATCTTATATTTTATACGTATAAATATAGATCACCATGGGCTCTGATACCACTGTTAGTAATATCATCCGCAGCGGAAGCGATTTAAGGATCTAGATCTATAAAATTACACGTAATAAAATAACTAGATCTACTCTACAAGGGGGTTGTAGAACATACCTCTTGGATCTCAAAATCCAAGTTGAAGAACCGCAATAGAAAGAACGAACAAGGTGTGAAGAGCACCACGATCTTCCGTACGTGTGATCCAAGCAACTCCCGTGGAAGGAAATCCTCGTCTCGAATCCTTCCGATATGCTACCCGGAAAAATCTCCAAGATTTTTCCCCAACCCTCTTGGCCGAAATTTCTTCCTCCTCTCTAAGAGGTGGAACTCGAAAGATTGTGTGTTAAGGCTTGGGAGAACTCTCTATATATAGGAGAGTTAAACTTAACCTCCAAGGATTTTTATTTATCAAACAAAATAAATCCTTTAATAAAAGATAATTCCATAATATTCTAGAACAAATCTAGAATAATATTTATCTTTATTATTTACAATAAATATTTATCCAATAAATATTTTATGCACATGTCTTATTAATCACAAGAAAACAATTTCTTGTTCCATAAAATAGAGCATGGGGCGAAATTTCTAATATTGACCTAGTCAATATTAATTTTGCCATAACAACACAATAATTAAGCAAGATTATGGAAAATGTCTTTTCCACATATTTAATTATTTAAAGCCCAACTAATTTAATAATCCACTAAACAATTAATTCACATATCGTTTTAATAAAGTCCAACAAGAACTAAATTAATATTATTAGGATTCGACGTCCGAGAATAGCTATGCTTATATTAGGAGGCACGTCGGGGACTACCATGGACTAATAATCACGGCCCGATAAATCAAAAAATAATTATCTTACGAAATGTAATAATTATATTCGATAAATCAATCACGAGAATATGCCACCATAATCCTGTGATCGCACTCCTCCGATTATAAGATTATATTTATCTCCTCACGAGAATAATAATAAGCATCCATTGATATAATCATTACATATGGATTAATCCTCCATAGATCGCTCATTCTAAATCGGAAGTTACCGTTAACCCTTTTTAGAACCTCTTATCCTTATTTACCATTAACCCCTAGTGATCAATTAATTCATACAACTCACCGGGCGCTAATCGATGTAATATGAACTCCATGGATCGATCGCTTTAGGATTAACAAATAAGAATCGTCTATCTACTTCCGTAAATGGAAGGAATGGATTCCGTATCTCGTGATAACACGTACTACTCACTCAATCCAAAGACAATGCCAAGATGGGGTAATTCGGACCACGACTCGGTGTAATCCTTAACCGTCAAGTCAAACTTCATACCGATTCAAGCGGTTGATCGTGATCACCTCAGATTAAGATATATCCATAAATATGATCATCCATTGATTCGATAAGACTTCTCGATTACGGAATTATATCGTGAACTCTAATCAAATCGGTCCAAATTTATATGATATATCTATCATATATAAATGCCCCATTAGGTTCTCTTAACCGAAAGTCCGGATAAGACAATCACACCTATTGTGTTCTGGGCGCATTAATAGCATGTTAAAGGAGAGACCCGATACTCTCGATTAACTTCACTACGGGCTAATTGTATTTTAAGTACATCTTCACTAACTCAATCCTCCTGTGTATATCCCATACACTGAGTTAAGTGATTACATAAACGATATACTTAGGGTTTTACTCAGAAGTGTAAATACTCTTTCATCACATCGGTGAATATGAGAATAATAAATATGAATAATAATATCATTTCATTTATTAAATAAAACAATTACAAAATTGTCTTTCGGACATCACACCTAGCACTAAAGGCCCAACAGAGGGCAGATCGTTTACCACGGGAGATCGGTCTGAGCTCCTCCTCCAGCCACTGCAGGACGGTTAAGGTCTGGCGAAGATGAGCTGCCCAGTTCGGCCGTATTGGTTCTGGGGGTTGAGCGGGGAACATTCCGAACAGCTCCGTTGTTATTCAACGTGAGGGATAATTACATATGGAAAGAATTCTCAGTCATAAAGACTCTAATCTTGACATTAAATATGTCCATAATTATCTCTGATTTTAGGGATTGAGTCGTATTTATCCTTAGGGATTAATTATTAATTATAATACTTGCTCAACAAGTAAAAGGGTGAGAGATCGCCTATATAAGCAACCCTAAGGAACTGCGGATGACTTGATTCCAATTTTGACTATTGGATACGTAAGCAACTCTCAGAAATATTCCGAGAGCTCAGTCCAAACACACCAAACAACTCGTCCCTCTGTCATAAATTAGGGTTTCTAGGGTTTTCGGTCATTATCATATAGAAGATTGACCCGCATTGATTACTGGACGGTTTCCAGCATCGTCACCGGTTGATATGAAAAAAGCCACCAAAATACAACAAAATTACCGACCAAATGGAGGGGAAAGAGGAGTCCGGCGGTGGCCAAGACCAAAAAACAAAAGAGGCCATTAGAAATATAACGCAAAACACTTGATCTTGGCTAACAAAGAAACGAGAAGAAAGGAAAAGACGAAAAAAGACATAATAAAAGGACCAAAAAAAAAGTGAAAAGGAAGACGTGCCTTGCAGTGGCCAGCGCCGGGCAGACAAAACTTAAGAGGAGAAAGTCTGAGAATTTTCTAGAGAGAAGTGATGTAGCACATTTCATTTAAGATAGTTAAGAGTGACCCCAATGGGGGATTTATCCCCCCCTCTAAAATATAATATAGGGAGAGTGTCGACTACTACATTTCTGTAAAGACCTTATATATTCTTTTATCCTCAAAAAAAATTAAGCTTCCCTTCATATTTGAAGGGTCTGCTAAATGAATAGTACACTCTTTATCTATCCATTTATCTTTCTTTTTACCTAATAAATTAATTTCACACATCAATATCATTTATATAATAATGTGTTATGTATCGAGTAATGATCTGAAGACAACGGTAGATATCATGAACGGTGATATACATCATTGAAAAAAATTATATATACTATTTTTTCCATAAAAAAATTAATCTGTCCAAATATTTATTTTTAAATTTTGAACTCTTTTGTATATCTGATCTGACATCTTTTTTATTTTTTTACCACATTGTGCGATTTATTCAAATATCACTTTGTAAGCATAAAATATTTTTAAAGGGATGTATAGATGTTGCTTATTAGAGTAAATTATTTTTTGAGTGTTGAAAAAGTGTAACTGTAACGGAAAACGATATGTTTGAAGGGTGTGTTTGAAGGGTATCATTGGGGTCACTCTAATAGTCCTTTTATATATGTCACTTTATGTTTAGTTATGAAAAGAGGATTTTGCCTGATATACCATCCGTTTTTGTTGCAATTTATGAATATACCATTCGAAGACAAAAACAAACAATTTTGATTCGTAATTTTCGTTCATTTTTTTTAATGATTGTACACGATCTTAAGGTAAACAAATCCTCTATTGGGTTCCCCTTCCAATTAGGATTTAATTTGGATTCAAAAACACCTAAAACGCAAAAATCAGAGTGGTGTTGAGTGGTATGCCAACAATTACCACTTCGCATCATCCGGTATGAGAGCCATCTGAGGGCCTTTTCCCTTGATCTCATGATGACCGGAAGTGTTGCGGAAGGTAGCCGAGGATCTAACGCAGTTCAAAGCTCGACCAGAAATTTCATCGTACCATGCTTGAGGTGCGTCAAGTTGTGGAAAAGCTGAAACTCGGAGCTGATCGTGTTCGCCGACAAGCAGAACGAGTTTTTCCTCGTACTCAAATTGGTGAAATCAGTGAGAGTTATGAACAACGATGCACTAAGAGCAACAAATCAGAATATGTTGGATGAAATAAAAGCTTATTCACTCAACAAGCAGAAGCTTATTCACTCAACAAGCAGAACGGGTCGCACGCCATCAGGTTCGTCAATGATTTACCGGATTTTTATGGTTCTTCACGTATGATGGATTTATGGAACTGGGTAGACGCCATTGATGATTATTTTGAAGATACAAACCCTCCGGAGCAGATTCAATACAAAATAGCATTTTACAAGCTTAGAGGAGACGCTCGAGCATGGTGGAACAATTTGCAAAGTGATAGAAATTCAGACGGTAAGAGTCAAATTGCGTCATGGCCTGAGATGAAGAGGCTTTTAATCTGTAGATATCCGCACACCATGTGTTTGACAAAATTCCACAGCCAATTGGACAAACAAGAAAATGAAGGAAAATATTGGGGTTCGATTTGTGTTGATGTCCGTGACGGTCCTGAACATAGAGACCTGAGAATTGGCGCTCTTAGGCATGACATATATACCGAGAAAGAAGAAACAGAAGTTGGTGAAGTAGATGAAGAGGTAACCAACATTCTATAGCATGAAAACTGTGAGGGAAATAGCAACGATGATGGTTTGGATGAAGGCTTTGGTGACGAGCAATCGAAGGAAGAGGTTGTGGTGACATCCAACAAGTGTTTGATAAAAGCTCCCACTGAATCGAATACTAACAGACAAGATGGCGTAAGTGATTCAAAATGTATGTATGCGGTTGGGATGGATGCCTCTAAGCATACCAATGAGCTTCAACATTTGGATATGAATACCATGGCTCCACATTTGATTAAAAGTGCTGCTGATCCTAATATGGTAATGGTTGATCAATTGAAGAATGATGTTACTAAGGGTCAAATAATTGGAGTTGATAATGAACAGAAAATGGGGGTTGAACATGTGGTTGAGGCTTTAAATGTTGGTTCTCATGTAAGCAATGTATCTACTCTTCTTAAGGTTGTGAATGATAATTCTCAAACCGGTAATGCATTTTCTGCCCTTGAGGATATGCCGAAAGTGGGCCCGTATATTGTCGATTTCATTGTTAACGAGACGATAATATTGAACTTTGATCCTGGCGGCATCTGGATACT
Organism: Gentiana macrophylla; assembly: GCA_026214975.1. Taxonomy (NCBI): domain Eukaryota; kingdom Viridiplantae; phylum Streptophyta; class Magnoliopsida; order Gentianales; family Gentianaceae; genus Gentiana; species Gentiana macrophylla. Next base: position 70,972,063 of record CM047816.1, on the reverse strand, counting down.
TAATAGCGATGATGGACAGCGGCATTTAAAGTTTTTAGTTTGTGTTGTCCATAACTTATGGTTGATAGACAATATTTATTTGCATCAATTTAATACTCCCGGTAAGTGTTTTTGTCTTAGCTGGTCTATGACACTATGTCAACCGAGGAATATCAGGAAATCGAAGCGGATGGAAGCTGCCAGCTGAAAACTTCATGTCCTGTTGATGTGGCTACTCCTTTCAATTTCGGGACCGATTTGCAGTATGTTGGTTCTTGGCTCCATTGTTTTCAAAGGGTACTACAAAAATTGAAATTGAGTCCATCTTTAACTTGCATAGTACCAAATTTTAGGAGAAATTTGTCTCCAGCAATCTGTTTGAAGGGTCATTACCTGAAACCACGAAAGAATACTTGGGCCATCCTTCTGGAGTCTGAATTTATATTTGGCATGTTAAGCATGCTCATAGAAAACAAAATGTCTCACATTAGGGCCATCCCATTCACTTTTGCTGCGATGGTTATTGTGTGTTAATTATGTATACCACAGGTCCCTTCGCATAGATCCAAAAGTCATTCTGTTGCTGTTCTCGAAAGTGATTGAAACATTGACTTCAACAAAGGGATTGGTGGATCGTTACGTGGTGTTGGAGGATCGAGTTTTGTTGGAGATTTAACATTTTAGTGGGTTACACAAATGTTATTTGGAATTCTGTACGTGGAAGGGAGACACGGGTTGTATTCCCATCTTTCTACGCGAACATAAATACCTATCCTCCAAAGGCACCACATAGTGAAACTCTTTCAACTCGTCGGTACCGGTTTTATCTTAGCAAAATCTGGGCAATGCATTTGGAGTTCCCTGATAATAAAGGCTCTCTGCTACAAACGCTAGAAGCTGAGATAAGAAAATTCATGTCACCCTCAGCTGCTTGGTATTTTGACAAAACCTCAATTAAGGTAAGACACTTACCGATGGCTTTGGGCACCTATATTTTCTCTGAAAACTTCATCTCCCGTAGCTTCAATATTTCGAAACTTTTATCATTCTGGTGCTTATCCAAGGTGCAAGTTTTGTATATGGTGTTTACGTTCTACCCGGGTGGTAGTCCCTATTCATCCGGAAGTTGTGGCTTGGACACATTATTTTCTCATGACTCCAGTATCTTGTCGAGGAATGAAACCACAAATGAACTGGTGTTGGTCATTTCATGATATTGGTCTTAGGTTGCAACGAAAATTTCATGGCCTGCGGTGCAAAGATCGAATGAACTTAATTAATGGACAGTAGTCAATAGTAATGAATCATTAATTAATTAGTAAAACTAATAAAGCTGATAAGAGTACGTACGTTGTGAGCGATCGAGAGCGTTAAAACCATACGTTAATTTGCGTTCACAGAGAAATGATGATGCATTAGCAGTCACTTAAACCATCCATCTAATCTAAGCACAAAACCGAGACAACAGCATAAGGCCTGCAGATGTGTCATTTGAATGACAGGAGAGAAAAAGGACCCCGAAAACTAATAGGTGATTGAATGCAGAGAGATTCTACCAGATAATCTTAAATACAGATTTACCACTGTACCATGCATATATCATCTGTCAATAAGCATGTCCCTGTCCCAGAGAGATTCTTCTCATCTCCTACCAAACTAATAGGTGAATGCAGAGTTCATATCCTATTCGAAATCATTCGAAAATATTTGTGGCGATACAGTTTAGCTTTTAAAGGGGTTATATATCCATTCTGCACAAGGAAATCAAACAATGCTTCATATACATGTTAGAGAAACATGGTGAGACTTGAACTACATTCAGTTATCCTAAAATTAAGATAAAAAATAAAAAAAATTTAACCATTCATCATATCAGACAGACAATAAAGGTTGTTAAACTCCAACAGATCGAGCACCACAAGCAGCGGCGGACAAAGATCTCTGGATAGAAAGCGATAAATTTTTAAAAGCGAATATAAAATTTAAGGAGGGCAAATTAAATGCATAATATGTAGGTCCGCCACTGACCACAAGCATTCTTGCACTTTAACAAAGACAACTAATTTGTCTTGCTATTGAGATGAGTGGGAAACAGTTTAGGCAGCACCAGCAGCTAGCTTAATCTTGAGGCTTTTTTCCGGGTTGACGTGCGGAAGCAAGTTGAAAATGCATTCTATATAGTGATTTATTCTGGTCCGCTTCCTTCCACACATATATTTGACTTGCAATTCTTCAGAGAAGCAAGACTCGTCACATGAGACAAAAACTTCGGATGAGAAGTATATTTTTGTCCAAGTTTCCTGAAAGTTCCAAGTTTAAGATTGCACACATATAGACTTCCATCTGAATCAAGAACCAACTCTCCATCCCGACAAGCAACTACTTTAGGCACTCTATTCTCTGGGTATACATCACAACTGATCTTGTAGATACAACTTGTCCACGATTGCTCCCCACCATCTTTCATTAACGTCCATATATTGAACTGGGCCAATTCTTTCCTTGGAAGAACTTGAACCACCGATAAAACACCATCGATTTCAACCAAATTCATAGTGTAGGATGGATAATATATTATTGTTACAGGACAAGGTATAACCTTAATTTCTTCCTCTCCGATATCATATTCCAAGATATCGCATTTGTCTACGGAGTTTTTAGACGGCCACACCATCCAATAAATATACTTATCAATTAATATAGAAGGAATACTTGTAATTCTAACGTCTTGCATCAGTTGCATGGGTGGATTCCTGATATCTCGCCAATTTGGATTAGACTCCAAATTTAATATCTTGTAATGGTATTTGAAGGGATTATGTGATTGAATTATTTCCCAAAGGGTGCAGTACTCTTGTTGTAGAGGATGGAAAAAAACCCCAACCACAATGCCTGGAAATTGTTTTTGAGTTATGGTCACCACATGACTGTATTTAGGGTGAATATTAAGCCATTATGGGAAAAATATATATCTCCATGCTCATACCCTTGGTATACTTTGTGAATTTTCGATCCCCTTCGTGTAGGTTCCCAACATCCATCAAGCAGATTCGGCCCATTGTAATCTCGTGCAGACTTTTTAAAACTATCATTTAAAATCATGGGAAAACTGTTTCGTCGGGATTGCAAGTCTATAAAATCTTTGGTTGAAGTTAACTCAACCCATCCCTTGCAAACACATCGACATCGAAGCACGTCTTTTGCAGGAAGCCGGCTTAGTATATCTATAACAACATCATCAGGAATATATGATTCATTCCGAAGAAAAGATTCAGCTTTCTTGCCGACAAGATTTATCTGTTGTATTAATCCTAATGCTGAATTGCACATGAAGTAAACAGAAACGCGCAGAATTCTCCGTAATTGCGAACCCGAGCGTAGAGAGATATGTGATAAGTTTTCACAATGTTTCGTATTATTTGCTCTTCAAGTCGAAAAAGAGACAATATATAGGAAATATACCCGACTCTATACCCTAATTATTCGTCGCTTCTATTAACAAATTACTACCTTAATTAGTCCCATCATAAAAATGTCCATTTTAAAAATAAAAATAAAAAATTGTCTCACAACAAAGTATTCATCTAAAAAACCAATGGGCCATTAAAGGCACGACCACGCTAAATCTATATATCATCGTCCTTAAATGCGTCATATTTCATGTGTATTTTTAAGGGTTAATTACTTAAAAGTATAGTTTTTTTATACTTATTAGCCCCATAAGGACATAAAGGAATCTGTTGGACTTATAAGGACACATTTTATTCAGCTTACCTAATTTACCCTTTATATTCTGTATGTTGAACATAGAGTGCTTCTGCTCTGTTAGATGCTTGTCCAGGTGCAGCTCGTTCTTTTTCCAACAACTCCTCAAGAACATGAACAGTACTAGCTCGATCTTCGTTATTCGATTTCAATAACGACTCGATTTATTTTTCTCTTTCTTCAACTCTTGATTCCAGCGTTGCAGATTGGGCTTCTATTTCTGTAGCATGGGATTTCTGCACATCAGTCATGAGATCGCATGTTTCTCTCTCTAATTTTTCGATATCCGTCTTGGCTCGTTCGAGTTGTGTTCTTCCTCCATCGCCGTTCTCTGAAACTCGATTTTTCTATTTGGGCAAAGAATCGCTTCACTTCTAGCCTTGTCACTAAATCCGTTGCTCTTTTAGCCTCCTTTTCAAAGATTTTACATCTTTCTTCAACCTCCTCAAACCTACCAATTGATTCATATTTACATTTCCCAAATGGTTCTTTTCCCTGCTTCTAGGATTCTTGCTTATTTTTCAAAGAATTTTGTAGACTCATAGCATCCCAATATAATTGATGATGAGCTAACTAACAAAAATGCTTGATTATTATTCAACATTTGGTTTGGAGATCGAATGAAGAGCTCCATCACCAAGTTCACAAAGCAGATCTGAAAAAGCCTTAATATTGAAGCATTTAAAGCCCGTAACAAACGAGAAAAGCAAAGATGTGACAACTCTGGATGGAATGTGAGAACTCCAAATTTTTAAAGTCTTTAAAGCCTTAATTTACGATCTTTTTTGACACTGTTCTTTAGGTTCTCGTAGAAGTCTTCATTATTCACAAATGTGCTTGGTGGTTTGACCGATATATCTCAATTAATTGAACTCCTTGTTGTTGTGTTAATAATATGAAGGTGTTGGCACCACTTCCGATTGGATTTGGCGTGTGTTCATGGTTCATCCGGCAACAATTCCGATCACCGGCACCGAATCAACCCACTTCGTAGTTTTGGAGCTGCTTTGTGATCGATGGCCACAAGAAGCCATGAGATGATCATGTATGTTGTTGTTGTATTAATAGATATTGAATTATCTCTTTGATGAGTGTTTGTGTTTGGGAAAAGCCCAGATGTAGGTTTCTTGCTTGCTTATTATTATGATGATGATAAAAGAAGGTTATGTACATTTATGGCTCGTTTGGATTGATGGAATGAAATGAATCTGTTGGAATATAATGTAATGGAATTGAATGATATCATTCCATTACCTTGTTTGGTAGGCAATGAAACTCATTGTAGGATTTATTTTTTCATTCCATTCCGACTATTCCATTGAATTTTGGATGGAATGAATTCATTCATCCATTTTCATTCCGTTTGAATGAAATCATATTACATTCCTCCGTTGTCAAACAAGCCAAATTGATATAATGTAATGAAAAAAGCATTCCATTCCATTCCATTACCGCAATCCAAACACGCCATTAGAGTTTCTTCATTGCCAAACAAGCCAAATTGATATAATTAATGAAGTGACATTGATGTTACGGCAGATGTCACTGCATACATTAGACAACTAATGAAGTGACATTGATGTCACTGCATATGTCACTGCATAAATGCGGTGTCACTTCATCGCGGTGTCTCTGCATCGGGGGTGTCTCTGCAATGCGGTGTCACTTCATCGCGGTGTCTGTGCATCGCGTTGTCATTTCATCGCGGTGTCTCTGCATCGCAGTGTCTCTGTATTACGGTGTCATTTCATCGTGGTGTCTCTGCATTACGGTGTCTTTGCATCGTCAAATGTTATAATATCGTGATGTCTCTACAATGCGGCGTCTCTGCATTGTGGTGTCACTTCATCGTGGTGTCTCTGCAATGCGGTGACACTTCATCGCGGTGTCTCTGCATTGCGGTATCATTTCATTGTGGTGTCTCTGCAATGCGGTTTCTCTGTATTGCGGTGTCTCTGCATCGTCAAATGTTATAACATCGCGATGTCACTTCATCGCGGTGTCTCTGCATTGCGGTGTCACTTCATCGTGGTGTCTCTACAATGCGGTGTCACTTCATCGCGGTGTCTCTGCATCGCGGTGTCTCTTATTCATGATGTCTCTGCATCGTCAAATGTTATAACATCGTGATGTCTCGCATCGGGGTGGTCATCGATCGCGGTGTCTCTGCATCTGGGTTGGTCATCGCATCGTGGTGTCTCTCGCATCGTGGTGTCTCTCGCCGGAGGTGGTCATCAGACGAGGTGATCAATGGATCTGGCGTGGTCAATGCATCTTGGTGTCACTTCATTGAGGCGTCTCTGAATCGCGGGTGGTCACTACGTCGTTGTATCACTTCATCGAGGTGTCATCGCCGTGTCTCTACATCGCGGTGTCACTTCATCGCGGTGTCTCTGCATCGCGATGGTCATCGCATCAGGCGTCGCGGTGGTCAATGCATCAGGATGGTCATTGCATCGAGGTGGTCAATGCATCGGGGTGATCAATGCGTCGCGGTGGTCATTGAATCGCGGTGGTCAATGTATCGGGGGTGGTCATTGTATCGCGATGGTCAATACATCGGTTAAAAAAAAACCTGAATAGCACCTGGAAAAAAAAACAAAAAAAAAACCTGAACGCCTGAGGAAAGAAAAGAACAAAAAAACCACAAACAGCGCCTCTCCGCTTTTTCTTATTTATTTCTTTATTTTTTTCATTAAGGGTATTTGAGTCTATCTATCTAATTTGTGTCCTTATAAGTCCAATAGATTCTTTTTTGTCCTTATAAGTCCAATAAGTCCGTTTTGTGTACTTTTGGGTCTTTGGCCCTATTTTTAATTCTTGCAGGATACATAGTGCCTTTCAGGCTCCCAACCCAAAACAAATACATCATTAATTCATTTCCTCCAAACATAGGCTATGTTAATATTTAATGTTTTTTTTGGTTGAGAAAAACAACTCATTTTATTAAATCATGTCCGTCGAACAAGCGGAAATAACATCAGCCGGGGGTTGATCGCTCCAAAGACCCTATCATGAGCCAATAAAGAATGTCTTGCTAAAAGATACGCGGGGACATTTCCCACACGTCGGATAAACAAGAAAGAAACCGAATGGAAAAAACTACGTCTAGGGAGACAATTATGCGCGAGACAACCAATAGCTGTTAAATCCGCAACAGGCCGACTAAGCCGTTGGACGCAAGCCAAACAATCACTTTCCACTTCCAAATATGGGGTTCCCAACTGCTCTTCCTCCATCAGTGCCAAGTCTATCGCTTTCAGTTCCATAAACTCAACTGCCGCACCCGGGTCGAAGTGATACGAGAAAGTGCCCTGAATCTCGCCCCGGTGATTACGAAACAGCACACCAATCCGCATAAAGCTGTCGGGCCTGTAACACTCGAAAGGCCGCCACAACATCCATGAACTCCCTAGCCATAGCTAATGACTGCTCGCAAATAAACGCCACCCGCACCACCTGCCCATCAAAAACAGCAGAGGAACGAGTTTTCCAGATACCTCACATCAGCCAGAAAAACTGAGCCACCTGATCCACCCCTACCTTCTCCACCAACCAAAGAAAGAACTCGCCAAATGAAGACGAGTCTAGACGCCCCAATACCTGACTAAAAGGGGACGCCCTCCAGACCCGATCCGTTAACTCGCACTGAAACATAGTATGTTTGAGAGTCTCGACCTCATTCCCGCATGCCAAACAAATACCGTCTTATCCTCTTCCTACGCAACAATCCGTGACCAATAGCTAAACAATCCTGCAGACACCTCCATAGGAAGTGCTGAATATGAAGCTGCACATGCAGACTCCAACACAACCGCCACATCCTATCCCTCCCCGTAGGGATGGCCTCATTGCAGAGAGAAGGCCAATACAATGAAAGGGCTAAAAAGTACAACAACGCCACCAACTCCGTTGTAAGTTTCATACTAATGGTTGTAAGTTTCAGGATTTGAGTTCAATGGACGAGATTGGCAGTGCTGAAGTTATATCTGGACTTTTCATCTTCAAGACTCCCTACTCTAGACTTTGCATTAATAATAACCCTAAAGGATTGTCTCTTAGTTGTAGAAGTACTTCCTCTTGTAATGTTATGCTTCTGCACTATAGATTGAGACATGCAAATTTTTTGTACTTGAAAAATTGTATCCTAGTATATTTAATGGAATAAAGATTGATTCTCTTCATTGTGAAATTTTCCAATTTTCTAAACATACTAGAACTAACTTCCCTGCAAATATGTATGCTCCCACTTCTCCTTTCTCTTTGTTTCACAGTGACATATGGGGACCCTCAAAACTGAGGACCATAACTGGAAAAAGATGGTTTGTCAGTTTCATTGATGACCATAGCAAGGTTACCTAGTTGTTCCTTCTAAAAGAAAAGTTAGAAGTAGGCTCCATCTTCAAAAACTTCTATACCATGATTAAGAATCAGTTTGGTACTAAAATAAAAGTACTCAAGACTGACAATGGTTTTGAAAAGAGCTTTGCCTCTTTCTTCTCTGAAAAATGAATCATTCATATTAGCACCTGTGTTGATACACCCCAACAAAATGGGGTGCCTGAAATAAAGAATAGGCACCTATTGGAGGTTGTTAGGGGCCTCATGTTTACAATGAAAGTTCCCGAATTCCTATGGGGGGCTGTCTTAATAGCTACCTACCTCATTAATAGAATACCTTCAAGGATTCTAAAGTTCAAAACTCCCATTCAAGTGCTAAAAGAAGCACACTCAGGTACTCACTTTATAAGCACCATTGACTTTAAGGTGTTTGGATGTGTGTGTTGTGTACACATACATCCTCAAAACAGAGGGAAACTTGATCCTAGATCCATTAAATGTATCTTTGTAAGGTATTCATCCTCCCAACAAGGATATAAGTGCTATTGTCCTAGTACTAGGAAGTACTACAATTCCATGGATGTCACTTTTGTAGAAGATCATTCCTTCTATGATAATGAAAGTCATGGGGAGAAGTTCTAAGATCACTATGAATCCTGGAATATCTGTCCTACTGAGGTGTTTGAGGAATCAGAAAACACTGGTACATATGACATAGGATCTGGTCAGACTAATACTAATCATCCTAAGAATACAACTGAAAATGAGCAACATGCTCCTAAACCTAATATCATTGTCTATACCAGGAAAAGAAAGGCTATCTCTCAAAACCCAGAAATTAAAACTCATGAGGAAGATAGCCTTGATGGTGAATCAGAGGATCCAAGTCCTAATAATCAGAATGCACTGATTATTAGAACTCTGACACCTCTAGTGATCAAGAAAATAGTTCTTCTATGGAGGAACTACCTATTGCTAAAAGAAAAGGAATAAGAAGCTATATTGTTCACCCCCTACACAACTTCTTGTCCTATGATAAGTTATCTCCTCATTTTCTGGACTTTACAAGCAGTTTGGACACCATACAAATTCCTAAAAATGTCCATGATGCTCTAAAGGTTCTTGAATGGATGGCTGCTCTTATAGAAGAAATGAATGCCCTTACCAAGAGTAACACTTGGGATATTTCCCCTCTTCCTAAAGGGAAACACCCTGTGGGGTGTAATGGATCTTTACTCTTAAGTATAATGCTGATGGATCCCTTAATGGGTATAAAGCTAGATTTGTGCCATGAAACCTTTGCCCATGTTGCCAAGCTTAATACTATTAGGATCCTAATGAGTATTGCTGTTAATCTAGACTGGTCTCTGACCAAACTAGACATTAAAAATGTCTTTCTATATGGAGATTTGAATGAAGAAGTTTACATGCATCTCCTTCCTGTGAATCCCTAGGCAATAAGGGTGATGTATGCAAACTAAAAAGATCCTTGTTTTGGCCTAAAACAATCTCCTAGGGCATAGTTTGGGAGATTTTCTAGTTTCATAAAAGAGCATGGTTTCCACCAATGGCATACTGATCATACCTTATTCACAAAAAGGTCTCATGGGAAGACAACTGTTCTAGTTGTGTATGTTGATGATATTATCCTCATTGGGGATGATACTGATGAAATTTGCATGGTCAAAAGTGCCCTTGCTACTGTGTTTGAGATAAAAGATTTGGGAAGCCCTAAATACTTTCTTGGTATGGAAATTTCCAGAACTACAACTGGCATTACCTTGTCTAATGTCTCAAAGAGAGTACACCATAGATCTTTTAAAAGAAAATGGTATGCTAGGATGTAAGCCTGCAAATACCCCTGTTGAACCTGGGTTAAAATTGTGTAAAACTGATGATAGTCCCCTAGTTGACAAGGGGAGGTATCAAAGGCTTGTAGGAAAACTTATATATCTCTCTCACACTAGACCTGACATATGCTTTGTTGTAGGATTGATCAGTCAATTAATGCATCAACCCACAGAAAGGCATATGCAAGTGGCAGGAAGGCTGGGTCGGCCTTGACATTTTTTGGGCTTAAGGCCAAGTCTCCGAATTGGGCAGTTTAGTTGAAGTTGTTTTTTTTTAAAACATACTTATCGTGTTTTTAACATCCGTAAATACAAAATTCAATTTATTGATAGCTTCAAAACATGCCTACAAAGTAGCCTTTTCTAGCATATTTAGAAACAAAAACCAAATTCATACGTATACACAAAGCATACTTACATATTACTATTTCAAGATCGCTCTTGCAACACATTTAGAGGCAGGGGAGCGGATAAGGAGGAGGACGTACTTAGGAGTGAAGTGAAGTTTTTATTTTTGTTTGTTTGTTTTTATTTTTCTTTGTGTGCTTTTTTTTTTAATGTAGATATATAATAATATATTCTTTTTAATTTCTGTAGTTTACTAAACAAAAAATTAATAAAACTTGTTTGTATGTCTATTTTTTTGGGCCAAGTAAATTTTTTTATTGGGATCTTTATCGATTGGAGTAAAAAAAATTGAGCCTTTATAAAAAAAAACATATTATATTAAGTTGGATCGGATTGAATATACACGGATTTTTCTTTTCTTTTAGCGAAACATGTATCTTGTTGCCTCCTCCCCGCAGTTGCAGCTTAAGACAGCGCCTCTCCGGCCTTACATGAGGGCCGGCCTTGCAGGGAGGATATTGAGATTCCTAAAGGAGGACCCAGGCCAAGGATTACTTTTCAAGAAAAACCAGTCAAGAGAAGTCCAAATCTACACTGATGCTAATTATGCAGGAGGAGTTCCAATTATGATATCAACCTCTGGATACTGCACCTATAGCTGGGGAAACCTTGCAACATGGAGAAGCAAGAAGCAACATGTTGTATCCAGAAGTAGTGCAGAATCTGAGCTCGGAGGTTTAGCACTGGGGGTCTGTGAAGGTGTTAGGATCAAGGGAATGCTGGCAGAGTTAGGGTTTGCAATCTCCAAACCTATTCAGATCACGTGTGACAACACTTCTGCACTTTGCATTGTAGAAAATCCTACACACCATGATAAGACCAAACATGTAGAAGTGGACAGACACTTCTTAAGAGAGAAAGTGGAAAATGGAGATATAGCCTTGTTTCACATCAAGACTCAAAGATCAAGTGGTTGATCTCTTAACCAAGGCTGTTTCAAATCAAGTTTTCATCATCTACACTTCAAGCTTGGCTGCGTAAACATATACAACCAACCTTGAGGGGGAGTGTTGAATTATATAGTTAATTATCAGTTTTATAATGCTAATTAGATGATAATTATGTTGTCTTAAGCCCTGTTGTTAGGCTTCTTTCGATATTTGACAATAAAACTGCTTTTACTGTTCATAGTCGTTGGCAGTGGGCTAGTATAAGTTTTCTAGCCGTTGGAGGCTTCCTATAAAGTGTAAACTCTCTCTTATCCTACCCGATAAGTGTTCTAAGCAATAAACCAGAGTTTCCTCCTAATTCTCTCGATCTCTCTCTCTTTTACTCTGATTTCTACATGAACAAGACAAGATCGCATAGAATTACTGCATCAAAGCAGGCTAAAAGCGTTTGAGCACAAGCACACAACATCAACAACTAATACATAGATCATTTCATTGCCTCAAGAAAAATAATAGACATATACCACAACCGGAGAGAATGTATATAATAACAAGTGCAAAGTCGCAAATCACCAAAAGAAAAAAAAACAATTGAGAACCGAGCAAAATAAGGACATCGACTGAGCAAACCACAATCACTGGATTCAGAACGAAATCATTCAATTTGTTCTATAATAGTACGATTTTGTTCTTAACCGAAGCAAAATTTAGTAACACGGTTCTTACATGAAGAACATCAAATCACCGCTAAGATAACTTGTATCCATCTGAGCAAAGAGTGCCTTCAAACAGCACAGCCTTGAATAAATGTGCATCATTATATGGCAAAACAAACAGAGCACCACAAGCATTCTTTGCACATGAACAGAATAAAACTTGGTACCAAATCTTTTTCCGGTTTGAGAGTAGCAATAATTAAAAAAGTTCATCACCTGCCACGTTAAGATTCAATCAGCTTACTTGATTGTAGTAAATAGAAGTGGATCACGGCATACGCCAATATAGATTGTGAGCAATTTATATATTTCTTCACCATGCCCCCTCACGCGTGAGCCTAATAAGAAGACCTAAATATAACAAAGGTAGACGGCATGGATATTTTCTGCAAAAAACAAGTGCAAATTACTCCCATATAAACCTCGGAGCTGCTAACTAGTAAATGTAGCATCTCGTCACGAAAAATTACTGCATTGATAGCAAACTTGTAAATGTATGTAGCACCTCTTGTTCTTGTCAGGGGCGGCTGTACATAGGAGAAAGGGGGTGCGGCCGACTCCTAAAATAAAAATATTATGTACAAATAGTAGAGATGTTTTTTATACACACAGCCACACACACACACAAACACACACAAACATATATATATATATATATATATATATATATATATATATATATATATATGTTGACCCACTATTTTTATCTATTGCCCCATAACTACATCTACATGTATAGAATTGAATATCGAAATATATGTGTGATGCGGAAAAAAAATTGACGAATTTCTGATCCCATAACAAAAATCATGCAGCCGTCCCTGGTTGTTGTCCATTAACCTCCCTTTTAACATCAATGATCAATTTAGCATATGGAATGACAAGCCAAATATTTACTGAGAAGCCTTTTATTCAATACAACAGAATGAATGAAGTGCATTAAAGAGATATTCGAGCAACTAAAAGATCCGCAGTAGGTTGAGAGGAAAAAAAAACCTGAATTTCATGAAAGAACCACCCTTGTAATAATTAATTAACCAAATAAATAACACACATATAGCATTGCAACATACTGGCATATGCTTATCTGAGCAAGAAGTTACCTCGGTTATCCGAGTGCTTGAATCGCCTCACCACGACCTCTCTCTATGGGTTGGTAATTCTCATCATCATCATCCACAATACATATCTTGTAATTGCGATGACTCATCACATGAGACAAAAACTTCAATTCATAATTATATTTTTGTCCAAACTTCCTGTAAGTTCCTAATTTGAGATTGCATACACATAACCTTCCATCTGACTGAAGAACCAACTCTCCTTCCGAAATCTAATTGCTTTGGGGAATCCATATCCTGGGTATACATCAGAGCTGACAATGTAGTTAGAACATGTCCACACTTGTTCCCCATCGCCTTTCAACGTCCATATATTGATTTCAACCGACTCTTTGCTTGGAAAAACTTGAACTAAGGATATAACACCATCAAAGTCTATTAGATTTACATTGTAGTTAAAATGTTTCACACTTATGGGGACCGGACAAGGGATCAACCTAAATTCTTCCTTTCTAATATCATATTCTATGATGTCGCAGTTGAATGTGGAGTCCTCAAAGCAACTAAAGTATTCAGAAGGCTCAACCATCCAATACAGATACTTGTCAAATAATACAGTTTGAATACCTAGAATCCTACCATTTTGATTGGACGGGTTCCTGATATCTCGACACTTTTGATCAGAGGCCAAACTAATTATCTTGTATTGGACTCTCCTAGGCTTGAGTGAGAGTGTCTTTTGCCAAAGGATGCAGTGCTTTCTATGATGTAAAAAAGCTCCACACACCATACCCTTATTTGGTTTTGCTGGAACAATTATTTTCACCACATCGCTGTACAGAGGATTGTAAATTACAAAATCACCCTCATGGGAATAAGAATCGTTAAAGAATTTCCATCCACGGGCAATTAATAAGCCCAGATGGGACAAAGCAATACCATCATGATCCGGTCTGTGTACTATGTTTGATCTAGGTTCCAAACATCTATCTAGCAGAGCTTCCCATTTGTATTCCTTCACAATCATGGAAAACATATGTTCCATGAGGAGGTCTATAAAATCTTTGGTAGAGGTTAAATCACTCCACCTCCTGCAAACGCATCGAGATCGAAGCACGTCTTTTGCTGGAAGCCAACTTAAGATATGTTTAAGCACATCATCGGGAAGAAACGATTCATACGGAAGAAAAGTTTCAGTTTTCTTACCGAGCTTTGACCGTCGTCTTATACCTGACCTTGAATCTACTGGATCGCACATGAATCTAGCAGCTGTGGATCGGAGTAGACAGAAATCGATAAAATTGCTGAAGGAAGCTAAAGGCTAACGCAGAAGGATACCGTAATTCTGAAACCCTAATTAGGCTCCTATTATTTTGACATTTGGTCCTGCCATTAGTATATTATAAAGGCACCGACCTCGGTGTTTGTTTTCTTCCACAGAATAAATAGTAGCCTCAGGAATTATATTCATTTTCTTTAAAAATAACAAAAACAAATAATCCCAGCCACAAGAATTTCAAATAGTATAATAACTCTTCTCTAAAGCAATAGGATTTAAGCATTTTCTTTGGTGGGTGGCTTACTATCTAAGACACGCTGATTTACTTTCAGCGTCCATTCGCTTCCCCTGACCCAAAAATATACTATCTAAGACTACGCTTTATTTTTATTATTTTCTTACTACACACCACAATAATAATAATAAAAATACTTGTTACACCACAACTTTTATAAAATCTAAACTAATCCTTCAAAAAAATTAATTATCCAATATTATCCTTCTATTAATCTAATGATATAACTTAATCTTCATTAAAAAATATTATCATCACCCTTAATCTTCTAACTTAATCAATATTACCCCATTTGCTTATACAACCACCTCATTTTATTTCACCTCCACACTTTATCTTCTTCCTCTCTTCATCACCTCCACCATTAACCTTCATCTTCAACCATGGAAGCTTCATCATCAACAAATACAAACTATGAAGATCATCATCCTCATCCAACTCAAAGCAATCAACACACACATTACAATGAAGATGATGTAGATATATCACTTGAAGACATTCCATTTTCTAGTCAAGTAGAGAAGAAGATGGAATCATCAAATGTGGTAATTTCTTAGTCTAAAAATCATTTCTTGATGTTCAATGTTTTAGTTAAGTGAATGGGTAAACCTTCCTACATGCATATTACCATGGTAGACATTGATTGGTGGAAGAAATGTTGGTTATTTTGCTGTTTCCGAACGTACTAGGGCATATCCCGGCGTTGCATTACGTTTATGAGCGATCCTGTCAGAATGTAGAAACGTCACCGTAGAGGACGCCCGTAAGTGGGTACGAACGTCGCCCACACTGACGTTTTGGTTGTAATGCCTAATAGAATTCTACTGTATGAACGTCAGTGTTGTCGACGTTCCTTTTGTCGTAGGAACGCCGACTGGGGTGACGCCTCTGGGGCCCATTTGTGGACCGACGTTGCATGGCGCGTAATGAAACGCCGGCAATGTTGACGTTTGAAGCAGTGAGTGTCTGTTCTCCAGTGAATTGTAAACGTCTGTTTATATGACGTTTTTTAGCACTAAACAACGTCTGTTACGGTGACGTTTTATGTAGTTCACAACACTTGTTCGTTAAACTGTATTGGACAACCATTTAATTGTTGTTTTGAATATTTCTTACATAGAAACAATGTGATGAGACAAATAATGACAAGAGCAATAATGAGGGGCCAGTAGGAGACAACGACGCGGAGTATTTTAAGGTAATAAACCATTAAGTGAATACGTTATTCTCTTATGCTTATCCCAATTTTCTATGATTGTAGCTAATACAAATGTGCGTATTATTGTAGCATTGGGCTGATGAAATGATCGATGAGGATCAACAACATCTTAAGTATCTTCGAGATACCACGCTTTCCTTGAGGGATGACATACCTGAAGAGTTATCAACCGATATGACTTCAGTGTTTACAACTGATCAAGTATGTACTTAAAAGTTGTACTATGTCATTGTTTGTGCATTTTAAACTTGATTTTATTCATCACATTTTTATATTGTTGACAGGTATTTCAAACACATGAAGATGTCACCAAACACCTCAAGGCATTGGCAAGAGCGAATGGTGTTGTCATTGTGAAAATGAGATCGAACATTACCGGAACGCGGACACATCACATTACATTCCAATGTGAGAGGGGTGGATTTCCAAGGGATCATTGCAAAGGAGGAAAGTACGAGAAAAAAGTTGGCGTACCGGAAAGAATAATCCAAGGGAATCGTCCACAAGGAAATCCAGATGTCCGTTTCTATTGAAAGCCGTAAAGGATAGGTTTAGGGAAGTGTGGACCGTAAAAGTCTTGAATGGTATGCATAATCACAAATCATTCAAGTATGATGAGGGCCATTCATACCTTGGTCGGCTTGATAAAGAACAAGTTGAAGTTGTTGCAACAATGACTCGAAACGGCATTTTGCCTAAAAATATACTACGGTTGTTGAGAAAGGATGATGGGAAAAACTGTACGTCACAAAAGGCGATCTATAACATTCGTGCTAAGATAAGGAAGAACGCACGAGAGGGTCGTACAGTAATGCAAGAGGTTTACAATTTGGCGGACAAGAACACATCCTTCATTGAGTGTAGGTATGATGAACGAAACGTAGTGAAGGATGTATTTTGGGCCTTTAACGAAAGCTTGTCCCTTGCAAGATGCTTTTCTTCTGTCATGCTTATGGATTGTACATACAAGACAAACAATTACAAGATGCCCCTTTTGCAGATTGTTGGCGTGACGTCTACGGACATGTCATTTTCGGTTGGATTTGCATTGTTATGTTTGGAGAGGGAAGACAACTACACATAGGCTTTGACTATGCTTCGCCAAGCAATCGGTGACCAAAGCGAGCGAATAGGTTGTGTTGTGACAGATAGGGAAGAAGCATTAATGAACGCAAAGACGTGTTGTATTTCCAAAAGCAAGGAACTCAAGTTAGGCCGGTGGCACATCGAGAAAGGTCTTGTGTCTAATTTGAAAACGAAGACTACTAAATGAACATTGGGAGGATTTAATGAGAGCATGGACAGAGGTTGTTAAAGCAAACTCGTAAGAGGAGTTGAATGAGCGATTGGAAGAGTGTAAGAAGACTTTTAGTGAAGATGCAATGAGTTATGTTTCTTCTACATGGCTGAACGCACATAAGGAGGCATTCGTGTCGGCATGGACGAACTCGTGTTTCATCTAGGAAACACATCAACCTCGAGAGTCGAGGGAATGCATTCTGTGTTTAAAAATTGGCTAAAAACCGGGCTTGGAGACTTGGTTGCGGAGTGGGAAGCCGGTATTTGCTTGATTGATCAAGAGATCAAAACATCAAAAATCTTTTGAGACGCTCTTTTCATGGAGCCAAAGAAATTCAAAGATAATCCGTTGTTTAAAGAGCTTAAACATCATGTATCTATATACGCATTGGGCTTGTTGAATGATGAGTTGGAAAAAAGCAATGATAGCGATGTGTTGGATAAGGAGTGTGGATGTACTATTCGAAAGACACACGGATTGCCGTGTAGGCATGAAATGGCAAGGTTTAAGAAGAAGCCCGGATGCATCCCTTTGTCATCCATCAATGTTCATTGGAAGACCCTAGATATCAAAGGGCCACCTCCAAATGAAACTGATTTAGACTACGTGCCAGTTATCCATGCTTTGGAAGAAAAATTGAAGATGTAAGACGTATGGGAGAGAAAGAGGTTGATATTGAAGATAAGGGAAATTTGTGAACCGATTAATACGGTGTTGCAAGAGCCGAAAACAAAAAAGAAGGGTCGTGGCCGGCCTAAGGGATCCGTAAACAAAAAGGAAGTTGGAGGACAACTCAACTAAGAGGGAGACGAGTATGTTTGAACGAGTTGAGCAAGAATTATCGAGTGTTACCCCAACTCCACATTCATTTCAAGGTGTTTCTTCTTCTAAAAAGAAAAAACCTCCAAGTACTCGGGCACCATCCAAACGTGCAAAGGTTTCAATGCCTACATCTTCTACCGTTGGATACTTACAAAGGTATCTTAAATATTTTCCGCCAAATGTTCATGAGCATATTTCGTCAATTGTTAATGTAGCTCCGGATGGAAATTGTGGCTTTAGAGTAATAGCACACAGAATAGGGCTTGGAGAGAGTGCATGGCCACAGGTGAGAAAAGTGTTGCAAGAAGAAATGATAGCAAACAAGGACCATTATATGGCCTTATTTGATGGACACCAATATGTGTACGACAAATGCATGTTCTCACTTGATCATGAAGATGGAGGGTGCGGCGTGGACAAGTATTTTGATAGTTTCCTTGGTTGGGTTGTGTGCAACGTATATGGTGTGTCCCTAAGCATATTGTCTACATCGCACGGAAACCAAACTTTCCTTCCTAGTAAGAAAAAACCTTCGGTTTGGCCACCTAACCATATATGGATGGGTTTTTGCAATGGTAACCATTTTGTTCGTTTGTTTATGAAAGACACTTGTCCAATACCTAGGGTTATGAACATGATTTGGCATAAAGTTCGGACGATTGAAGCAAATGAATGGTATGAGAAATTACGGGATAGGATCGCTTTATGGCATGATGTGGTCAAGGATCCATGGATCGGCAATCATATTGATTTGTCGAACGAGTAAGGTGAAAGTGGTTTTGTGGATGCAGAATGATGTATATTGTAATTCCTTTCATTGTAAATTCTAATGTTGTATTTCGAAAAGCAAGGAAGTTATCTGTTGGTACTCATTTTTTGTTGTTGAAATGTGTGATTATTGGTTTAATTTTGTAGTATGATTGTGTGTTAAGAAAGTGAAAAATGTTGGTTCTGGGAAAAAGAACGCCATCATGGGAAACGTTCCTCTTAAGTGAGAAACGTCAGTCAAAGTGACGTTTTAAGCCCCAAACTCAGCTTTTCATAAGTCTGTAAAAAACTTAAAACGTCGGAATGTTTGACGTTCCTAGTGTATAATGAACGTCGGTACCATTGACGTTGCAACCATTTCCAATAACAGAGTCATGCCCACTCTGTTTCATCAAAACGCCATATAAACTGACGTTCCGTGTGTATTATCAATGCCAATCTGCCTGACGTTTATATAAACGCCAGTGATGGCAACATTGAAAGCGTAAGGCCAACGCCATTATGGGTCTTGTTTTGGATATCATTGCCAACACCCCATTCCATGCCTCTGTTACAGGAAACGCCAGTGTCATCAGTGTTGGTAGTGTAATATGAACGCCAGTGTTATCAGCGTTTCACAAACAGAAGCAACATATTGCATTTCAAATAACACTGGCCAAAAAATCCAAATCACATCACATACGCACAAATAACACAGGCCAACAAATGGTATTTCAAGTGACACCAACCAATTCAATCCTTTCTTAGTATCAAATACAATGTATCAAATAGATGGTAGTGAAAACGATTTATAAAAAACAATGTATAAAATAGCCGTTGTGCATACAATGTTCATTCGATGCAACTATCTCTTTTTCGTGGTCCTTGCACGCTTCTTTGTTCGTTGATCTTGTACCTGAGTTGATTCTTCGGCCTCGACCTCGGCTTCGGCTTCGGCTTCGGCATTGGCTTGACTACTTTTCCCCGTAGTTATGAACTCCAAGGCCATCTCAAGCGCTTTCAATAGGTCCTTTTTGCTCTTCTTTGTACCATTCGTAATTGCATCTCGTACAGCATCAACGACTCTAGCCTTGCTTGACTCATCCTATACGTGAAACAGAAAAAAACGTTTATGTCATTCAATAAAGAAACAAAACAAATGGCCGTATATTCGTAGATAGATATGGTCAAACCTCTCGTGGATCTCACGCTTTTTTGCTCACTCACCAAACGATGTATGGCAACACCTCGATACCAGTTCATGTAATCAGCCGTGCATTCCCAATCAAATCTCGATTTCCCCATTCTCTGAACCTTATTCACTAGATGATTCACATAATGAATGAAGTCATCATCACGTGACTCATGTGTGACGTTGTATTTCTTCACCTTCCCACTTCTATTTGATGCTTTAATTAGGAGGAATCGGTGACTGTGGTATGGATTGGACATGTCCGAACTGCCGGACGACACGGTTTGGGTGATACACCTCTACAAAGTCCAGTGTCCGTATGCAACCATAAAACCAGCATACATCGTCATCAGGGACCGTTCTCACATCCTTATAAGCATCCCAAACAACCTGCAAGATTCAAAATGCTTTAAATATAACTGAACGACCCATTATCTTAGTTAATGCGAAAGTTCATACTTACATCTCATGCCTCAATCAAGTCTAAGTCCTCTCTCATATGCTTCAACGATGTCAATGCCACATACTCGTTAATTCCAGTAACAGGTTTCCACCTCAATGACCGTACCATCTCCCTTGGATTGAAGTTATTGTTCATCGGAGGACGGAATGTTGGAAAGTGCTCGTACACCCATGCCTGGAAAAGAAAATATTACAAAACAGTCAGTCGTGTAAGTGTTTAAACATAAACACTAAACAAAACAAAAATATTACAAAAAAACAAAATATCAAGTGTTACCTCTTGCAATGTCATGTATCCAGAAACCCCAATAGTATTGGTCCTAGAAGCCTTTGAAAGTTGCCGGTAAAGATTTGCCAACGTTGCAGCACCCTAAGCCCATTCACCAACCTTATCCAAATCCTCTAGAAAATGCAGGTAAGCTATGCCTATCTTATCTCCACTGCGGTCTTGAATCAAAGTACATGCAAGCATGTACAACAAGTATCCACGCACTGCATGATCCACAGTAATGATAGACCTACTCTCATTGCTACTAGATACCTCACCCTCATTACTACGTAACCCGCATCTACCTGCAAGGTTGTTCTTCAACCAACTTTTCGACACACGTAGACCACCAATATGTCCTAACTCATCTGCCACTACATCAGTATGAATCCCTAACAAGTTATGAACAAATGTAACTCGGGTTTTGAACATTTTTCTCAACATCAAAGTTGACGCCTTTCCGCAAATCGTAAGCCCGTAATATATCGGACGTCGTCTAGTGTGTGATCGCCATCTCACCGAATGGCAAGTGGAAGGTGTTTGTCTCCTGGATGCCACCTCTCGACAAATGCACCGGACGATCACACGATTGGCTTGGTTGTAAGAAAGACCGTAACAGTCGCATAAACGGATTAGCTCTCAACCTTTGCTTGAATTGTTCACATTCATCATCAATCTTCCACAAACGGAGGGAAGATGTGTACTGCTTGCATTGAATTACACCTCGGTCCTGTTCAATAGCACGTTACGAATATAAAGTTAGTTTTATGAAAAGAATATACGTACAAAACAAAACTTATAAAATTAAACAACTTTAATAATATGATACCTTTTTCTTAGTCAACAACGCGTATCCAACATGCTCCGCCAATCCTTCCCAAAGAATATCGGTGTCTACCACCACACCATCGTCATTTGTCATATCAGAAACACTCATCTACGGCTACTTCGCCTGCTGCGGGGGCACCGGATGTGGTTGCCCTACGATGGCGATGACCGATATGGTTGCCCGGAAGTGGCTCCTACTAATGGCAATGAACTAACAACTGTCTCTGCCTCAGTGTAATCCCGACACTCAAATCTCCCACCGCCTCAATCGCTCCGCTCATAGCCCTGGCGAGAATACTTGTATCTGCTCTCAAATATCACTAAAGGAGCTCGCACTCCCAACTCTATCTCAACCGCTCCGCCATAGCCCGGCAAGAATACTTTATATCTCAGATTCACCGTCCATCGGCGAGCTCACTCCCAACTCGTCTCAACTGGCTCCGTCATAGCCCCGGCACTAACACTCTATATCTGTATCACCGCCATCAAGCGAGGCCGCACTCCCAACTCTGTCTCAACTGCTCCGTAATAACCCCGGCACTAACACTCTATATCTCAGACACCACATCAAGGAGGCTGCACTCCCAACTCTCGTCTCAACTGCTCAGAATAACCCCGGCACTAACACTCTATATCTCAGATCACCACCATCAAGGAGGTCATTGTTAAGGCCATATTTATATGATTATTAAGGGTGTATTTCATTATTATTTTTCCCACATTTGCATAATTTACATGAGAATTAAGGGTTTAAGTGTAATTATTTAATAAAGATGATTTTAAGAGGGTTGTATGCAAAATTGATGATTTTAAGTGTTGATTTAATGGAATTAGTATTATTTGGATTTTATTACATTTTTGCATTGTTTATTTATCATGTAGGTGTTGATTTTCGTGCATATAATGAGGATAAATGAAGCTCAAGTCGAATTATTCAAGATAGAGTTGGAATTGGCTTGAAGAAATTGGATAAAGATGAAGAAATCCGACCTCAAAGACCTTGGACGAGCGCCCGTGAGAGGAAATCACATACGAGAGTTTGGACGCGCAGATGGACGGACGCCTGTGAGCAAAGTCAAGATCCACCGGACGGGCGCCCACAAGACCAGCATTTAGCGTCCGCTTGCCGACTTAACCCTAACCGACTTGAAACTCTATAAATAAAGCGGCAAATTTCCCAACCCTAATTGATACCACATAATTGAGATCGCAATTTTACACCAAAAAGTCATGGCCGTAACCCTAATTCCACAGAGATGAACTTTCTCAACTCAACAATCATCTTCAACATGATTGTTGGCTAAAAGCCTTGCAAAGGTGAGTCGACGGAGGAAGCCTATCAACAACACAAACCAACTAGAGGAGTTCGATGCTTATGTTTAGTGAGTCTAATTCATAGTTTTTCATTACTTTGGATCTGTTTTATGTTGTTTAAGTTTTATTGAATTAAGATTTGATGAAACGATCTATGTTTAATTTACGCTTGAATCAATTTATGAAAGTATGTTTATTTGAGTTTGATTTTATTCAAAGTAATGCATCTAATCATGTTATAAGAAATTAGGCATGTTTAGTTGAGTAAGAGTTTGGAAACAATCTTGTGATTGAGTTTTGATTGTTGTTTAGTTTGTTTGAAAAGATAAACGAAACCCTAGAATTTGGTTGAAGAAACTTAATTGAATTCGTGAATAAATCACTACTAAAAACTGTGTCTTTTTAATCACCATCTAGTTGGATTGTTGGTTGATAGGTGGAATCTAGTCGCCTTGCTGTGTTTTCCCTCAATTGTTTGAATTAAATCGTTAGATTAAGTTTAGTTAAGTTCTAGTTTGATAAACCCTAGTTTTCTGCAACTTTCCTGCACTTCTCTGTTTTAGTTCGTAGTTGGACGCCGTCCAAATAGCGCACGCCGTCCGTTAGATTCGCTTTCGACGCTGTTCATCAAAGTGAACGCTCGTCTGGCTTTCTGTTTTCTTATTCTTCCTGCTTGCTTTATTCTTGTTTTAGTTTTAGTTGATAGTTTTAGGTTTTAGTTAGTTTCAACCTTCGTTTAGATAGATAATTGTGACATAATCGATATAGATTTATATTTGAATCCGATAAACATTCCACTCCCTTAGGACGACCCGATAACATCCTATACTACGATCCTTATACTTGGGGTGTTTCGGTTTATAAATTATAAAACTAGTTTTTACCGAACAAGTTTTTGGCGCCGTTGCCGGGAGTCGGTAACGGTTGTCGGATTCTTCATAGGATAATTTTCTCGAGTCAAAAGGGTCGCTTTTAGCACGCAGAGTAGTATTTTGGCCGTAACTTTCGCTCGAGTGTCCGTTTGGAACGCAGGACCCCAATTCGAAAGCTCGCCCGACGCCGACGACGTGGGTGAACGCCGTGGCCGCTCAGTGCGCTTCGAGGTCAAAATCCACCGTTTTCCCCTCCTTTTTTGCCCTAGAAGATTTCAACACGCTTTTTTTTTCCGTCTTAGTGTTTTTCTTGTTTTTTTTATTTTTAAAACTTTTCGTAGGTAGGTTTCCTTTCCGCTTTCTTGTTTTTCTTGTTTTTAAACTTACTGCTTTTATTTTATTTGATTTTTGTTTGATTTTATTTCCATAAGTCTTTTCTCTTTTATTTTTATCTCGCTTTCAATTTCGTAACCTTAGTTTTTAGGTTTTCGTTTCAACGAGCGTTCAACAACTTGAACGCCCGTCCCACCTCAATTCGCCCTCTCGAACGAACGTCATTCAATCAACGAGCGTTCGATTACGAACGAACGCCCACTAACACCGACGCCTTGCTTCGATCTGCTTCAATCATCACTTTTTTCTTTCTTCTCTTTTCTTCTCTTTTCTTTTCTCCTCTCAACCATCTAATCTTTTCTAAACTCGTTTCTAATCAACCCCAAAGGGTTGATTTCTTCCTTTCCTTTCTTCCGGTTTATGCAAACGAAAGTAAGAAGGACTTCGATCTTTGATCCTGAGCCTCGAACGATCTATCCTTAGAAGAAGGCTTCTCCCGATTTGGACAAAATGGCGGATCAAGATCCACCAATTCCAAATCCTCGACCCCCAAGCTCGATTAAATTTACTCCTTCAACAAATGCAAGCTCAAGCAAAGAATAGCAGAATCGACAAGTCGGGCATAAATCAACAACTTCAACAATTCCGCTAAACCAAATTTAATCAGTTGAACCAGACCCCTACACTCCATATATAAACCAAGATTTTCTCGAGGGGCATAGACCTATTCGTCCTCCTGACATGGGAGGAGCGAACTTTGATCTAAAGAACGGAGTAGTTGCTCTAGTTCAGAATAGCTCTTTCCATGGTACTGCTGCGGAAGATCCACACGACTTCCTATCCACATTCGTACAAATCTGTGAAGCGGGCCATTATCCTGGTGTTGATTCAGAGATCGTAAAGTTGAAGCTATTTCCTTTTGCTTTAAAGGGTGAAGCAAGCAGATGGTTTAAATCGTTAGCACATCATTCCCTCCATACATGGAATGATGTCAAAAGAGCCTTCGCTCTTAAGTGGGTTTCACCAGCAAGATTATGGAAATGAAACGGAAATAGCTACGCTTGAGCAATTGGAGGATGAAACTGCTGGCAAAGCTTGGGAAAGATTGAATCTCTTGATGAGGAAATGCCCCAATCACGGATATGATGTATATGAGTTGTCGAAATCGTTTCTATAGAGGTGTCTCTCAACCTAATAGAGACTATCTTGACTCCACAAATTCATGGATCCTTCTTAGGGGAGGTGATGAGATCGCCACTGAGAGTGGTCGAGACAATCGCCAAGAACAATATGTGGTCGACTCCTAAGAAGACCAATATTGTTAAGAAAGAAGGTACGCAAGCAATCCCGATACACAACCGTTGGTTGCTCGGATGGAATTGATAAGCAAGCGCCTAGCCAATCTTCGAGACAGCCTTGACCTCCGATCCGGGAGTGCGGTAGGAACGGAGATGACGGAAGAAGTAAATTTAATGGATAATCAAAACCAACCCTTCCGAAACTTCAATCAAAGCCGAACTACTCGGGATTTCAAAGACAAAACTTCAATCAAGCCAAGTTACCACCTGCCCTTCAAATTCGAATTCTTTCAACTCGAACTATCAAAGGCCGCCTCGTAACTCCCAAAGGCCTCCGGTGGTTTGGAATCAAACTCGTAACAATAATCATACCACCTCATGTGTCCTCAACACAAATTCGATGAGTCGGGTAGACATGGTGAAGACTCGCTCTACTAGTGTTAAAGCAATTGAGAGACAAGTTGGTCGATGGCGGACCAACAAGCAAGCAGACCTCACGGTAAACTCCCGAGTTATACCGAGAGAAACCCAAAAGTCGATGTTATTCTTTGTTTGCGCCATTACACCACAATGGGAGTATGGGCAAGAAGAGGAGTTGAACGGGCAACTTTGAGAAGTGGTAAGAAGGCTGGACCCGGCAAGGTGTCGGAAGCGAGTAGCCCCTCCCCGACGCCATGAGTTCAGAGGGGGAAATCAATCACATGCCGAAGAAAGTAACGATGAGGAGGAGCTTAGTGACAATTCTTCGAGGATGAAAATAATTACGATAATGAGGAAAGGAAGGAAAGTCGAGGCTATACCCCGACTAAGAAAAAGGAAGAGAAGTTTGTGAGATGGAAGGATAAGGAGGACGAGGCGATAAAGAATCAAGCTACGAAGAATGATAAAGCCCTTCCCTATCCACCAAAAAGGAAAGAAAAGCCCTCACTAACGACAAGCAAAGATATCTTTGGAGTGAGGATACTTAGGGACACTAAAGTGAGTATGCCCTTAGTGAGGTATTGTCTCAAATGCCTAAATGTACTAAGTATCTTAAAGAATTTGTGGGGAGCAAGAGGAAGCTTCAGGGGATGGTTTAAGTGTTTCGAGAAGATTGCGCAATGGTTTCACAAAAAGTCATTTGTTTAGCGAGGTGACCTAGCGCACCTTCAATATCTTGCGAGATTGAAGGCCATTTGTTCGAAAATGTATTATGCGACTCGGGGGCCTCTATTAATGTGATGCCATTAAACGATGCAAAAAGCTCGGGCTAGACAAAAGAATGCGAGAACGCCCCATTTCTCTTCGGGATGGTGGTAGACAAATCTAGTCAATCGCAGCGGCCGGTTGTGTAGCTAATGTTCTTCTTCAAATTGAACATTTAGTCTTCCCTACCGATCGGGTTATTCTAGACTATCCACCTGACAAGGAGATGCCTCTAATTCTAGGCCGAACCTTTTAGACACTTCTAACGCTCTCATCGACTTACCAAAGGACAAATTACTCTTAGAGTCGGTGACACATCTGTCACCTTCACACGAGGACACATCCTGAAAGAGCCGTAATTGCTTTGAAATATCGCTTTGTCGAAGCCATATATGAGGACGGAGGAGATGCCTATTATGAAGATGCAATGGAGCTTACAGAGATAGGTGTTTTTGAAGTCATGGACATTGAGGATCCGGCCGATCATGGACCATCTTCTAATTCATTTCGGCCGTAGGCATTGACGAAGTCATCTTCACTCGCTTCATCACGAGCTCATTATTGAGTTAGAAGCATGGAGAGGCCCAAAGAACAAACGATGATTTCAAAGAATCGAGTCGGAAGACTTCATCCCTGGTGAAGAAGAAGCTCACGGGTAGTTGGGACGAGGTAGAGTTTTGGAGAGAAGCTACTCATTGGGAAGTAGATGATTGGGAAGAGTCGCGTAAGAGCTTAAAGATGAAGAGTTAAGAAAAATGATCGATCACAAGAAAAAGGAAGCAAGTGTTGACCGGAGGATTCCGATGGATGATTTGATCCAGTGCCTTCTCGGGGTTGAGCCTCGGGAAGATGAGGTGTTCTCATCACAACCACTTCAAGCTCATAAGGAGAAAGGTGGCCCGTTAAAGTCTAGTATTGAGCAACCACCTCTTGATTTAGAGCTTAAACCGCTTCCAAAACACCTTAAGTATATCTTTCTTAAGGATGGAGATAAATTGCCTTTGATCATTTCTTCAAACTCGACCAAGAGCAAGAAGCACAAATTGATGAAGTGCTTAAGAAAAACATCCTCGCGTTCGGTTGGCAAGTGGGTGATATCCGAGGATCACCGCACATATGCATGCATAAAATCCGAACGGCGGAGGGAGCTAAAAAGGTTAGACAACCTCGTAGAGGCATCGAATCCGCATATGCAGGAGGTTGTCAAGAAAGAAGTGATAAAGTGGCTCGACATGGGAATCATCTATGCAATCGCCGATAGCGAGTGGGTCACCTACTCAAGTTGCAAAGAAGGCGGAATCACGGTCGAAAAGAATGAAAAAGGGGAGGAAGTTGCCTTACGACTCGTGACGAACTCTGCTGAGTCTCAGATTGACTATCGTGAGACTTAATGAGGTTACTTGCCAAGGACCACTTTCCCTACCCTTCATTGACCAAATTTATTGAACGACCGAGTGGTCATAAGTATTATTGTTTCCTTGATGGATACTCGGTTACTTCCGGATAGCCATCGACCCCAATGACCAAGAGAAGACAACGCTTACGTGTCCATCCGTACTTTTGCTTTTCGTAGAATGCCATTCGGTCTATGCAATGCACCCGCGACTTTTCAACGGTGCATGTTGGCCATTTTTGATGGACTTGTGGAGCAATGCATGGAGGTCTTCATGGATGACTTCTCAGTCTACGGTGATAGCTTTGATGAAATCTTGAAGAACCTAGATATGGTACTCCAACGTTGTGTTGAGAAAAATGCAGTGCTTAACCGAAAAATGCCATTTTCTAGTTGATGAAGGAATAGTTTTGGGACATAAGGTGTCCAATGTCGGTATTCAAGTTGATAAGGCTAAGGTTGAAGCCATTGAAAGGATGACGTACCCTAAGACAGTGAAGGAGGTACGAGGTTTTCTAGGTCATGTTGGCTTCTACAGCGGTTTATTCGAGACTTTTCTACGATTGCCAAGCCTTTATCAAATCTTTTGAAAGATGATGTAGATTTCTTGTTCGATCACGAAGTGCAAAGAAGCTTTCAATTGTTTGAAAGATAAGCTTATCGGTGCCCCTATTTTAGTTGCACCTGATCGGACCAAGCCTTCAATTGATGTGTGATGCCTCTAATTATGCCGTAGGCGCAGTTTTAGGTCAAAGAGTTGATAAAAGGTTCAGGCCCATCTACTATGCGAGCCGCACCTTGAACCCGGCTCAATGCAATTACACCACAACTGAGAAGGAATTCTTAGCCGTCGTCTTTGCCATTGACAAGTTTAGAAGCTATCTTCTAGGGTCTCAAGTGATTGTATGGACAGATCATGCAGCTTTACGCTACCTTATGGATAAAGCAGATGCCAAACCAAGGTTACTTAGATGGATTTTAATTCTACAAGAGTTTGACCTTGTGATTAAAGATAAGAAAGTTAGTGAGAATATTGTGGCTGATCATCTATCTCGCTTAATAAATGAGGGTGCAGAGAATCACAATGATATAGGCATTGATTTCCCGACTGAGCAATTGATGAAGCTTGAAACGGTTAGGCCGTGGTATGCTGACTACGTCAACTATTTAGCGAGTGGTCATTTAGAGGACATGACGTATCGGGAGAAGAAAAGTTCTTTTCGATCTTAAATATCTCGTATGGGAAGATCCTTATTTGTTCGAGTCCAGAAAGACGGGTTGCTTCAAGGTGTGTTCTGAGCATGATCGATGGGATATCTTAGAACAATGCCATAGCGGTCCTACCGGAGGTCACTATGGAACGCCAAGACGGTTGCAAAGATCCTTCTGCCGGATTCTACCGGCCGACTCTGTTTAAAGATGCGAAGCCTTTTGTAAAGGTTGTGATAGGTGCCAGAGAACTGGACGGCAGAGTAGTAGGATGGAAATGCCACTTAAACCTATTCTTGAATGCGAAGTTTTCGACGTTTGGGGCATAGATTTTATGGGACCCTTTCCATCTTCGTGCGGTAATAAATATATCCTCGTCTGTGTAGATTATGTTTCCAAGTGGGTTGAAGCCATAGCTACCCAAACTAATGATCATAAAGTCGTGAAGAAATTCTTGCAAAAGAATATCTTTACTAGATTCGGCTGTCCGAGAGCACTCATTAGTGATGAAGGTACTCACTTTTGCAATGCGCCGCTTGACAAGATCCTTGAGAAGTATGGTGTCAAACATAAGATTGGTACACCATATCATCCTCAAACTAGTGGCCAAGTCGAGGTAAGCAACCAGAGCTTGAAAAGAATTTTGGAGAAGACCGTGAACAATAACCGATCTAATTGGAGTCTTAAGTTGGATGACGCGTTGTGGGCTTATCGTACTGCATTCAAAACCCCGATGGGCACGTCACCCTTCCAAATGGTCTATGGCAAAGCTTGTCATTTACCTGTCGAACTTGAACACAGAGCTTTCTGGGCAATTAAATTCTTAAATTTCGATAGCCAACTCTGTGGGGAGAAAAGATTGTTACAATTGAACGAGCTCGACGAATTCAGACTCCGTGCATACGAGAATGCTAAACTCAGCAAGGAGAGAACTAAGATACTCCATGACGCTAAGATCAAGGACCGAGAATTCAAAGTTGGTGAGATGGCTTTACTCTATAATACCAGACTTCATTTGTTTCCTGGTAAGCTAAAGTCTAGATGGTCTGGTCCATTTGAGATTCTCGAGGTTAATCCAAGTGGAGTAATTACTTTGAATGGGTATGGTAATCAAGCTTTTAAAGTGAATGGCCATCGACTTAAGAAATATTTCGGGCAACCAAAGGAAAAGCCGGAGCTTCTTTATTTCCAAAGAAGAGATGAGAATACAGATGTCCTGATTTGTGAAGAGATTCCATCTTATTTCTTTGAGTCAGATGATGATGACGTTCCTATATCCACCCGTAAGGTACCTTCTGCTGACACTTCTGATCATACCACTATGTCTATGCCTATCGTGCGCAAGAGCAAGAAGAAGAGAGTCAGTGTAGTTTGGAGAGAGAAGTTTAATGAACTTATTGCGCACTTGACTTGTTGTTGTGGTGAAAATCATTTCCGCCCCAGTGCTCCTGATTCTGATACTGAGGTGGCGGTAGTCAAACCAAAGTGGCCCGATCCGGGTTGATCTTTTGAACTTTGTGTCAAGCTATTGACATTAAAAGAGCGCTCCTAGGAGGCAACCTAGTTTTCTTTGTTTGTTTTCTTTTCTTGTTTTGTTATATTGTTTTAGAAATAATACTTTAGTTGATTTTGTGTTGATGGTTATTCCTCTTACGTTCATTGTAAGTGTTTTGTGTTATGTGTTGCTCATATACCCCGTGTACCCCGAGATTATATGGTATGTCGAGTGTTGCAGATACTTTTGAGCAGGTTCACAAGCTTTTATGTCCAGTGTTGTCTATTCGAGTTGTCGCGGTATATTCATGCTCCGGCCTGACCTCTGCCAACTTTCATCCGACAACCACCGTTGAAACTAGCTAAGTTTTCTTTTCTTTTATATTGGCACATTCTGAGGACATAATGTGATTTAAGTGTGGGGGGGTGTTTGGGTATGTTTTTATGCTATATCCTTTGAAATATGAGTGAATGTTAAATTTTTGCTAAATTTAAAATTTTTTTGTGAGTCTCGAGCATATAATTGGAACTAGATGCTTGCTAGTTGTAGTTTTCTAACGATGATAGTATGTGACTTAGTGAGATAATTATAGCATGTTTTACTTTTATGGAGATAGTTTCGTTTTTTCACTCACGAAAGCCTTTGATTTTGAAGCATGACTTTTGAACTATATCCTTTCATTATTTTTAATGATTTATCTTAGGAAGGTCAGTATAGTAACACCTAAGTTAGACCGCGTGCTGTGAATATCATAACGTTTGAATGTGATGAGTGAGATGTAACTTATGACTTTGAAAAGTGAATAAATAAAGTGAGTGAGCAATTATTTAATAAATACGTTTGTCGGAAGCTGGTCGATGATTGGAGTGCGGTAGGGCGTTATCTCGAAATGTCCTATACCACTATGATGACCAAAAGCTCACGACAGTCAGGAGAAGCTACCTTATGATTTGAGTAAGGTAGGGTGTTATCACGAAATGTCCTATTCTACTATGATGGGTAAGAGCTTATTCTGATATGCGTCAATTTTGAAAATTTTGAAAAATGATGAGTAAGAATAAAGTAAAGTCTTTGTTATCATGGATCTTATACCCAGTATAAACCGCATGATATGCTGTAGGGATTATCCTACTGAGTGCGTGGGAAGGCTTTGAGTGGAGCTATTATCATGCGTACTTAGGATAGTCATTGGAATTTTTGAGAGGATATTTCTTTGAAAGGCTTGCTAGATTGAGAACGGCTTGTCACACATACACCGAATCTATCTCTGTGTTGGTATCATTTGCTATAGTTGTTGTATCTTTTGTTACGTGAGTTAGAGATCTATGTGGATTATTTATAAAGTTGAGCTATAGTTTTGATTGTTTTGTCCGAGGACGTACAAAAAGCTAAGTGTGGGGGAGTTGTTAAGGCCATATTTATATGATTATTAAGGGTGTATTTCATTATTATTTTTCCCACATTTGCATAATTTACATGAGAATTAAGGGTTTAAGTGTAATTATTTAATAAAGATGATTTTAAGAGGGTTGTATGCAAAATTGATGATTTTAAGTGTTGATTTAATGGAATTAGTATTATTTGGATTTTATTACATTTTTGCATTGTTTATTTATCATGTAGGTGTTGATTTTCGTGCATATAATGAGGATAAATGAAGCTCAAGTCGAATTATTCAAGATAGAGTTGGAATTGGCTTGAAGAAATTGGATAAAGATGAAGAAATCCGACCCTCAGCACCTTGGACGAGCGTCCAGGAGAGGAAATCACATACAGAGAGTTTGGACGCAGCATGGACGGACGTCTAGAGCAAAGTCAAGATCCACCGGACGGGCGTCCACAAGACCAGACGAGCGTCCGTTGCCGACTTAACCCTAACCGACTTGAAACTCTATAAATAAAGCGGCAGCCCCAACCCTAATTGATACCACATAATTGAGATCGCAATTTTACACCAAAAAGCTGCGGCCAGAACCCTAATTCCACAGAGATGAACTTCTCCAACTCAACAATCATCTTCAACATGATTGTTGGCTAAAAGCCTTGCAGTGAGTCGACGGAGGAAGCCTATCAACAACACAAACCAACTAGAGGAGTTCGATGCTTATGTTTAGTGAGTCTAATTCATAGTTTTTCATTACTTTGGATCTGTTTTATGTTGTTTAAGTTTTATTGAATTAAGATTTGATGAAACGATCTATGTTTAATTTACGCTTGAATCAATTTATGAAAGTATGTTTATTTGAGTTTGATTTTATTCAAAGTAATGCATCTAATCATGTTATAAGAAATTAGGCATGTTTAGTTGAGTAAGAGTTTGGAAACAATCTTGTGATTGAGTTTTGATTGCTGTTTAGTTTGTTTGAAAAGATAAACGAAACCCTAGAATTTGGTTGAAGAAACTTAATTGAATTCGTGAATAAATCACTACTAAAATCGTGTCTTTTAATCACCATCTAGTTGGATTGTTGGTTGATAGGTGGAATCTAGTCGCCTTGCTGTGTTTTCCCTCAATTGTTTGAATTAAATCGTTAGATTAAGTTTAGTTAAGTTCTAGTTTGATAAACCCTAGTTTTCTGCAACTTTCCTGCACTTCTCTGTTTTAGTTCGTAGTTGGACGCTCGTCCGCAATAGCAGACGCTCGTCCGTTAGATTCCGTTTTCAGACGCTCGTTCATCAAAGTGAACGCTCGTCTGGCTTTCTGTTTTCTTATTCTTCCTGCTTGCTTTATTCTTGTTTTAGTTTTAGTTGATAGTTTTAGGTTTTAGTTAGTTTCAACCTTCGTTTAGATAGATAATTGTGACATAATCGATATAGATTTATATTTGAATCCGATAAACATTCCACTCCCTTAGGACGACCCGATAACATCCTATACTACGATCCTTATACTTGGGGTGTTTCGGTTTATAAATTATAAAACTAGTTTTTACCGAACAAGTTTTTGGCGCCGTTGCCGAGTCGGTAACGGTTGTCGGATTCTTCATAGGATAATTTTACGAGTAAAAAGGGTCGTTTTAGCACGCAGAGTATTTTGGCCGTAACTTTCGCTCGAGTGTCCGTTTGGAACGCAGGACCCCAATTCGAAAGCTCGTTCCGACGCCGACGACGTGGTGAACGCCGTGGGCCGTTCGATCGCGTTTTCGAGGTCAAAATCCACTGTTTTCCCCTCCTTTTGGCCCTAGAAGATTTCAACACGTTTTTTTTTTCCGTCTTAGTGTTTTTCTTGTTTTTTTTTTATTTTTAAAACTTTTCGTAGGTAGGTTTCCTTTCCAGTTTCTTGTTTTTCTTGTTTTTAAACTTACTGTTTTATTTTATTTGATTTTTTGTTTGATTTTATTTCCATAAGTCTTTTCTCGCTTTTATTTTTATCTCGTTTTCAATTTACGTAACCTTAGTTTTTAGGTTTTCGTTTCTGAACGAGCGTTCAACAACTTGAACGCCCGTCCACCTCAATTCTGTCCTCTGAACGAACGTTCATTCAACTGAACGAGCGTTCAGTTCAGAACGAACGTCCACTAACACTGGACGCCAGTTCAGTCTGTTCAATCATCACTTCTTTTCTTTCTTCTCTTTTCTTCTCTTTTCTTTTCTCCTCTCAACCATCTAATCTTTTCTAAACTGTTTCTAATCAACCCCAAAGGGTTGATTTCTTCCTTTCCTTTCTTCCGTTTATGCAAACGAGAAGTAAGAAGGACTTCGATCTTTGATCCCGAGCCCAACGATCGATCTATCCTTAGAAGAAGCTTCTCCTGATTTGGACAAAATGGCGGATCAAGATCCACCAATTCCAAATCCGACCCCCAAGCTCGCTTAAATTTACTCCTTCAACAAATGCAAGCTCTGCGACAATAAAGAGAGAATCGAAGTCGGCATAAATCAACAACTTCAACAATTCCGCCAGAACCGGCTTAATCAGTTGAACCAGACCCTACACTCCATATATAAACCAAGATTTTCTCGAGGGGCATAGACCTATTCGTCCCTCCTCGACATGGGAGGAGCGAACTTTGATCTAAAGAACGGAGTAGTTGCTCTGGTCTGAATAGCTCTTTCCATGGTATCGCTGCGGAAGATCCACACGACTTCCTATCCACATTCGTATAAAAATCATGAAGCGGGCCATTATCCTCGGTGTTGATTCGAGAGATCGTAAAGTTGAAGCTATTTCCTTTTGCTTTAAAGGGTGAAGCAAGCGAGATGGTTTAAATCGTTAGCACATCATTCCTCCATACATGGAATGATGTCAAAAGAGCTCTTCGCTCTTAAGTGGGTTTCACCAGTGCAAGATTATGGAAATGAAACGGGAAATAGCTACGTTTGAGCAATTGGAGGATGAAACTGTTGGCAAAGCTTGGGAAAGATTGAATCTCTTGATGAGGAAATGCCCCAATCACGGATATGATGAGATATGAGTTGTTTGGAATCTGTTCTATAGAGGTGTCTCTCAACCTAATAGAGACTATCTTGACTCCACACCATGGATCCTTCTTGGGGAGGTGATGAGATCGCCACTGAGTGGTCGAGACAATCGCCAAGAACAATATGTGGTCGACTCTAAGAAGACCAATATTGTTAAGAAAGAAGGTACTGCAAGCAATCCTGATACACAACTGTTGGTTGCTCAGATGGAATTGATAAGCAAGCAGCTAGCCAATCTTCAGACGCAGCCCTCTGATCTGGGAGTGCAGGTAGGAACGGAGATGACGGAAGAAGTAAATTTAATGGATAATCAAAACCAACCCTTCCGAAACTTCAATCAAAGCCAGAACTACTCGGGATTTCAAAGACAAAACTTCAATCAAGCCAAGTTACCACCTGGCCCTTCAAATTCGAATTCTTTCAACTCGAACTATCAAAGGCCAGTTCAGAACTCCCAAAGGCCTCCAGTGTGGTGGAATCAAACTCGAACAATAATCATACCACCTCATGTGTCCTCAACACAAATTCGATGAGGTGGTAGACATGGTGAAGACTCGTCTACTAGTGTTAAAGCAATTGAGAGACAAGTTGGTCGATAAGCGGACCAACAAGCAAGCAGACCTCACGGTAAACTCCCGAGTTATACCGAGAGAAACCCAAAAGCTGATGTTACTGTTTGCACTGCCATTACACCACAATGGGAGTATGGGCAAGAAGAGGAGTTGAACGAAGTAACTTTGAGAAGTGGTAAGAAGGCTGGACCCGGCAAGGTGTCGGGAAACGAGTAGCCCCTCCTGACGCCATGAGTTCAGGAGGGGGAAATCAGAAATCACATGCCGAAGAAAGTAACGATGAGGAGGAGCTTAGTGACAATTCTTCGGAGGATGAAAATAATTCTGATAATGAGGAAAGGAAGGAAAGTCAGGAGGCTATACCCCTGACTAAGAAAAAGGAAGAGAAGTTTGTGAGATGGAAGGATAAGGAGGACGAGGCGATAAAGAATCAAGCTACGAAGAATGATAAAGCCCTTCCTATCCACCAAAAAGGAAAGAGAAGCCCTCACTAACGACAAGCGTTATCTTTGGAGTGAGGAGGATACTTAGGGACACTAAAGTGAGTATGCCCTTAGCTGAGGTATTGTCTGAAATGCCTAAATGTACTAAGTATCTTAAAGAATTCTGTGGGAGCAAGAGGAAGCTTCAGGGGATGGCTGACGAAGTGTTTCGAGAAGATTGCGCAATGGTTTCACAAAAAGTCATTATGTTAAGCGTGACCTTTGACCTTCAATATCTTGCGAGATTGAAGGCCATTTGTTCGAAAATGTATTATGCGACTCGGGGGCTCTATTAATGTGATGCCATTAAACGTATGCAAAAAGCTCGGGCTAGACAAAAGAATGCGAGAACGCCCCATTTCTCTTGGATGGTAGACAAATCTAGTCGTCATCATGAGCAGCCGGTTGTGTAGCTAATGTTCTTCTTCAAATTGAACATTTAGTCTTCCCTACCGACTGGGTTATTCTAGACTATCCACCTGACAAGGAGATGCCTCTAATTCTAGGCCGAACCTTTTTAGACACTTCTAACGCTCTCATCGACTTCTGCAAAGGACAAATTACTCTTAGAGTCGGTGACACATCTGTCACCTTCACACGAGGGACACATCCTGAAAGAGCCGTAATTGCTGAAATATCGTTTGTCGAAGCCATATATGAGGGCCGGAGGAGATGCCTATTATGAAGATGCAATGGAGCTTACAGAGATAGGTGTTTTTGAAGTCATGGACATTGAGGATCCGGCTGACTGCGGACCATCTTCTAATTCATTTCCAGCCGTAGGCATTGACGAGTCATCTTCACTCGCTCATACTGAGCCTGTTATTGAGTTAGAAGCATGGAGAGGCCCAGCAACAAACGATGATTTCAAAGAACTGAGTCAGGAAGACTTCATCCCTGGTGAAGAAGAAGCTCTGATGGGTAGTTGGGACGAGGTAGAGTTTTGGAGAGAAGCTACTCATTGGGAAGTAGATGATTGGGAAGAGCTGGCAGAAGAGCTTAAAGATGAAGAGTTAAGAAAAATGATCGATCACAAGAAAAAGGAAGCAAGTGTTGACCGGAGGATTCCGATGGATGATTTGATCCAGTACCTTTCTGGGGTTGAGCCTCGGGAAGATGAGGTGTTCTCCATCAAACCACTTCAAGCTCATAAGGAGAAAGGTGGCCCGTTAAAGTCTAGTATTGAGCAACCACCTACCGATTTAGAGCTTAAACCGCTTCCAAAACACCTTAAGTATATCTTTCTTAAGGATGGAGATAAATTGCCTTTGATCATTTCTTGAAACTCGACCAAGAGCAAGAAGCACGGTGATGAAGTGCTTAAGAAAAAACATCCTCGCGTTCGGTTGGCAAGTGGGTGATATCCGAGGATCAGCCCGGACATATGCATGCATAAAATCCGAACGGCGGAGGGAGCTAAAAGGTTAGACAACCTCGAGACGATCGAATCCGCATATGCGGAGGTTGTCAAGAAAGAAGTGATAAAGTGGCTCGACATGGGAATCATCTATGCAATCGCCGATAGCGAGAGTGGTCACCTACTCAAGTTGTGCCAAAGAAGGCGGAATCACGATCGAAAAAGAATGAAAAAGGGGAGGAAGTTGCCTTACGACTCGTGATGAAAGCACGAGTCTCAGATTGACTATCGTAGACTTAATGAGGTTCTTGCCAAGGACCACTTTCCCTACCCTTCATTGACCAAATTTATTGAACGATCGAGTGGTCATAAGTATTATTGTTTCCTTGATGGATACTCTGGTTACTTCCAGATAGCCATCGACCCCAATGACCAAGAGAAGACAACGTTTACGTGTCCATCTGGTACTTTTGCTTTTCGTAGAATGCCATTCGGTCTATGCAATGCACCCGCGACTTTTCAACGGTGCATGTTGGCCATTTTTGATGGACTTGTGGAGCAATGCATGGAGGTCTTCATGGATGACTTCTCAGTCTACGGTGATAGCTTTGATGAAATCTTGAAGAACCTAGATATGGTACTCCAACGTTGTGTTGAGAAAAATCTGGTGCTTAACTGGGAAAAATGCCATTTTCTAGTTGATGAAGGAATAGTTTTGGGACATAAGGTGTCCAATGCTGGTATTCAAGTTGATAAGGCTAAGGTTGAAGCCATTGAAAGGATGACGTACCCTAAGACAAAGAAGGAGGTACGAGGTTTTCTAGGTCATGTTGGCTTACAAAGCGGTTTATTCGAGACTTTTCTCGATTGCCAAGCCTTTATCAAATCTTTTGAAAGATGATGTAGATTTCTTGTTCGATGCGAAGTGCAAAGAAGCTTTCAATTGTTTGAAAGATAAGCTTATCGATGCCCCTATTTTAGTTGCACCTGACTGGACCAAGCCTTTCGAATTGATGTGTGATGCCTCTAATTATGCCGTGGCGCAGCTTTAGGTCAAAGAGTTGATAAAAGGTTCAGGCCCATCTACTATGCGAGCCGCACCTTGAACCCGGCTCAATGCAATTACACCACAACTGAGAAGGAATTCTTAGCCGTCGTCTTTGCCATTGACAAGTTTAGAAGCTATCTTCTAGGGTCTCAAGTGATTGTATGGACAGATCATGCAGACTTTACGCTACCTTATGGATAAAGCAGATGCCAAACCAAGGTTACTTAGATGGATTTTAATTCTACAAGAGTTTGACCTTGTGATTAAAGATAAGAAAGGTAGTGAGAATATTGTGGTGATCATCTATCTCGCTTAATAAATGAGGGTGCAGAGAGAATCACAATGATATAGGCATTGATTTCCGACCGAGCAATTGATGAAGCTTGAAACGGTTAGGCCGTGGTATGTCGACTACGCCAACTATTTAGCGAGTGGTCATTTAGAGGACATGACGTGTCGGGAGAAGAAAAGTTCTTTTACGATCTTAAATATCTCGTATGGGAAGATCCTTATTTGTTCGAGTCCAGAAGACGGGTTGCTTCGAAGGTGTGTTCCTGAGCATGATCAGTGGGATATCTTAGAACAATGCCATAGCGGTCCTACCGGAGGTCACTATGGAACGCCGAAGACGGTTGCAAAGATCCTTCAAGCTGGATTCTACTGGCCGACTCTGTTTAAAGATGCAGAAGCCTTTTGTAAAGGTTGTGATAGGTGCCAGAGAACTGGACGGCAGAGTAGTAGGATGGAAATGCCACTTAAACCTATTCTTGAATGTGAAGTTTTCGACGTTTGGGGCATAGATTTTATGGGACCCTTTCCATCTTCGTGCGGTAATAAATATATCCTCGTCTGTGTAGATTATGTTTCCAAGTGGGTTGAAGCCATAGCTACCCAAACTAATGATCATAAAGTCGTGAAGAAATTCTTGCAAAAGAATATCTTTACTAGATTCGGCTGTCCGAGAGCACTCATTAGTGATGAAGGTACTCACTTTTGCAATGCGCCGCTTGACAAGATCCTTGAGAAGTATGGTGTCAAACATAAGATTGGTACACCATATCATCCTCAAACTAGTGGCCAAGTCGAGGTAAGCAACCGTGAGCTTGAAAAGAATTTTGGAGAAGACCGTGAACAATAACCGATCTAATTGGAGTCTTAAGTTGGATGACGCGTTGTGGGCTTATCGTCGCATTCAAAACCCGATGGGCACGCCACCCTTCCAAATGGTCTATGGCAAAGCTTGTCATTTACCTGTCGAACTTGAACACAGAGCTTTACGGGCAATTAAATTCTTAAATTTCGATAGCCAACTCGTGGGGAGAAAAGATTGTTACAATTGAACGAGCTCGATTTAATTCGCACTCCGTGCATACGAGAATGCTAAACTCAACAAGAGAGAACTAAGATACTCCATGACGCTAAGATCAAGGACCGAGAATTCAAAGTTGGTGAGATGGCTTTACTTCTATAATACCAGACTTCATTTGTTTCCTGGTAAGCTAAAGTCTAGATGGTCTGGTCCATTTGAGATTCTCGAGGTTAATCCAAGTGGAGTAATTACTTTGAATGGGTATGGTAATCAAGCTTTTAAAGTGAATGGCCATCGACTTAAGAAATATTTCGGGCAACCAAAGGAAAAGCC
The DNA here is from genome assembly GCA_026214975.1 of Gentiana macrophylla. NCBI lineage: Eukaryota > Viridiplantae > Streptophyta > Magnoliopsida > Gentianales > Gentianaceae > Gentiana > Gentiana macrophylla. Next base: position 70,932,019 of record CM047816.1, on the reverse strand, counting down.
GGAGCTTCTTTATTTCCAAAGAAGAGATGAGAATACTGAGATGTCCCGATTTGTGAAGAGATTCCATCTTATTTCTTTGAGTCAGATGATGATGACGTTCCTATATCCACCCGTAAGGTACCTTCTGCTGACACTTCTGATCATACCACTATGTCTATGCCTATCGTGCGCAAGAGCAAGAAGAAGAGAGTCAGTGTAGTTTGGAGAGAGAAGTTTAATGAACTTATTGCGCACTTGACTTGTTGTTGTGGTGAAAATCATTTCCGCCCCAAAGGCTCTCGATTACGATCGAGGTGGCGGTAGTCAAACCAAAGTGGCCCGATCCGGGTTGATCTTTTGAACTTTGTGTCAAGCTATTGACATTAAAAGAGCGCTCTCCTGGGAGGCAACCTAGTTTTCTTTGTTTGTTTTCTTTTCTTGTTTTGTTATATTGTTTTAGAAATAATACTTTAGTTGATTTTGTGTTGATGGTTATTCCTCTTACGTTCATTGTAAGTGTTTTGTGTTATGTGTTGCTCATATACCCGTGTACCCGAGAGATTATATGGTATGTCGAGTGTTGCGAGATACTTTTGAGCGTGTTCACAAGCTTTTATGTCCAAGTGTTGTCTATTCGAGTTGTCGCGGTATATTCATGCTCCGCCCGACCTCCGCCAACTTTCATCCGACAACCACCGTTGAAACTAGCTAAGTTTTCTTTTCTTTTATATTGGCACATTCTCGAGGACATAATGTGATTTAAGTGTGGGGGGGTGTTTGGGTATGTTTTTATGCTATATCCTTTGAAATATGAGTGAATGTTAAATTTTTGCTAAATTTAAAATTTTTTGTGAGTCTCGAGCATATAATTGGAACTAGATGCTTGCTAGTTGTAGTTTTCTAACGATGATAGTATGTGACTTAGTGAGATAATTATAGCATGTTTTACTTTTATGGAGATAGTTTCGTTTTTTTTTTTTCACTCACGAAAGCCTTTGATTTTGAAGCATGACTTTTGAACTATATCCTTTCATTATTTTTAATGATTTATCTTAGGAAGGTCAGTATAGTAACACCTAAGTTAGACCAAGGCGTCTTTGTGAATATCATAACGCTTTGAATGTGATGAGTGAGATGTAACTTATGACTTTGAAAAGTGAATAAATAAAGTGAGTGAGCAATTATTTAATAAATACGCTTTGTCGGAAGTTGGTCGATGATTGGAGTGCGGTAGGCGTTATCTCGAAATGTCCTATACCACTATGATGACCAAAAGCTCACGACGATCGAGAGAAGCTACCTTATGATTTGAGTAAGGTAGGGTGTTATCACGAAATGTCCTATTCTACTATGATGGGTAAGAGCTTATTCTGATATGCGTCAATTTTGAAAATTTTGAAAAATGATGAGTAAGAATAAAGTAAAGTCTTTGTTATCATGGATCTTATACCCAGTATAAACCGCATGATATGCTGTAGGGATTATCCTACCGAGTGCGTGGGAAGGCTTTGAGTGGAGCTATTATCGCCTCATGCTCTAGGATAGTCATTGGAATTTTTGAGAGGATATTTCTTTGAAAGGCTTGCTAGATTGAGAACGGCTTGTCACACATACACGAATCTATCTCTGTGTTGGTATCATTTGCTATAGTTGTTGTATCTTTTGTTACGTGAGTTAGAGATCTATGTGGATTATTTATAAAGTTGAGCTATAGTTTTGATTGTTTTGTCCGAGGACGTACAAAAAGCTAAGTGTGGGGAGTTGTTAAGGCCATATTTATATGATTATTAAGGGTGTATTTCATTATTATTTTTCCCACATTTGCATAATTTACATGAGAATTAAGGGTTTAAGTGTAATTATTTAATAAAGATGATTTTAAGAGGGTTGTATGCAAAATTGATGATTTTAAGTGTTGATTTAATGGAATTAGTATTATTTGGATTTTATTACATTTTTGCATTGTTTATTTATCATGTAGGTGTTGATTTTCGTGCATATAATGAGGATAAATGAAGCTCAAGTCGAATTATTCAAGATAGAGTTGGAATTGGCTTGAAGAAATTGGATAAAGATGAAGAAATCCGACCCTCAGCACCTTGGACGAGCGTCCAGGAGAGGAAATCACATACAGAGAGTTTGGACGCAGCATGGACGGACGTCTAGAGCAAAGTCAAGATCCACCGGACGGGCGTCCACAAGACCAGGCATTTGTCCGTTGCCGACTTAACCCTAACCGACTTGAAACTCTATAAATAAAGCGGCAAATTTCCCCAACCCTAATTGATACCACATAATTGAGATCGCAATTTTACACCAAAAGTCTGCGGCCGTAACCCTAATTCCACAGAGATGAACTTCCAACTCAACAATCATCTTCAACATGATTGTTGGCTAAAAGCCTTGCAGTGAGTCGACGGAGGAAGCCTATCAACAACACAAACCAACTAGAGGAGTTCGATGCTTATGTTTAGTGAGTCTAATTCATAGTTTTTCATTACTTTGGATCTGTTTTATGTTGTTTAAGTTTTATTGAATTAAGATTTGATGAAACGATCTATGTTTAATTTACGCTTGAATCAATTTATGAAAGTATGTTTATTTGAGTTTGATTTTATTCAAAGTAATGCATCTAATCATGTTATAAGAAATTAGGCATGTTTAGTTGAGTAAGAGTTTGGAAACAATCTTGTGATTGAGTTTTGATTGCTGTTTAGTTTGTTTGAAAAGATAAACGAAACCCTAGAATTTGGTTGAAGAAACTTAATTGAATTCGTGAATAAATCACTACTAAAAATCGTGTCTTTTTTAATCACCATCTAGTTGGATTGTTGGTTGATAGGTGGAATCTAGTCGCCTTGCCGTGTTTTCCTCAATTGTTTGAATTAAATCGTTAGATTAAGTTTAGTTAAGTTCTAGTTTGATAAACCCTAGTTTTCTCAAACTTTCCTGCACTTCTCTCTGCTTTTAGTTCAGTAGTTGGACGCCGTCCGCATATGCAGCGCTCGTCCGTTAGATTCCGTTTTCAGACGCTCGTTCATCAAAGTGAACGCTCGTCTAGCTTTCTGTTTTCTTATTCTTCCTGCTTGCTTTATTCTTGTTTTAGTTTTAGTTGATAGTTTTAGGTTTTAGTTAGTTTCAACCTTCGTTTAGATAGATAATTGTGACATAATCGATATAGATTTATATTTGAATCCGATAAACATTCCACTCCCTTAGGACGACCCGATAACATCCTATACTACGATCCTTATACTTGGGGTGTTTCGGTTTATAAATTATAAAACTAGTTTTTACCGAACAGCTGCACTCCCAACTCTGTCTCAACTGGCTCCGTAATAACCCCAGCACTAACACCTAGATCAGATCAATCATCACCAAAGAGGCTGCACTCCCAACCGTGTCTCAACGGCTCCGTGGTCTCAATCGGCAAGAAAGGAGCCTCCACTCCCGATTCTGTACCAACTGACACAGTGGTCTCAACTGTCTCTCTTTTATCAGCCTCAGTTGGCTCAGTGACTTGTCCTATCTCTGCTTGCATATTCTTTTGTCGTTTACTCCTTCTTATGTATGGCACATTTGTATGTTCGAAACAAGACTAGGCTTAACATTAGCTTTGGTACCTTCATCGCTATCTACAAAGCGTACAGTCTTACCAGACCTCGTCTTAGTCATAATTACCTGTACATGAGACAAGAAAATTGCAGTAATCAACTAACAAACTAAAGCCATAAACCTCATATAATGTCAAACTAACTATATTTTGATAGATCACATTACATTCTATAAAGTCATTCTATATACCTAATATACTGGGGTTATTTAGGCACATTACAAACTCATCAACAAGACTAATTGAAGGGTAATAAAGACTGTACACAAACAAGATATAAATTTTTTGCATTTTCATTTTATGCAGAAACGTCAACCCCACTGACGTTCATAATGACATACAAACGCCACAATGGATGACGTTTAACATAAACAACACCTTAGGTGACGTTTCTAAGAACGACACCCGTGCTGTCGTTCATACTGCTCTAAAAACGCCATCCTGGATGACGTTTTACCTTCAGAAACGTTATCATTTGATAGAGTAAAACGTTATCCATACCGACATTGGAAATAACCAACCAACGTCATCTATACTGACGTTCTGTTGAAAACCCTATTTTCACATCCGGGCTTAGACGCCGATGATTGTCGACGCTTTATCGCGCGAACGGGCGCCACCGGTGGTGACGTTTCCGCGTCAGTCGCTTTCCCAAACTACCTAATCGGAAAAACGGCCGGAAAGTGACAAAACAACTAATAAACCAGCATACAAACACTTATCTAAACCGAATTCAACTATCTATTGCATTGAAACAACAAGTGACATACATTTTTGCAATAAAAATAAAATCTTCTCTTCAAATTATCTTCTTCTTCTCTTGTCTTCTTCTTCTCACCCTCTTCTTCTCCTCCACAGTTTTTTTTTATTCCTCTTCTATGCGTATGTAAATGAGAGGGGGAAGGAAAAGGTTTTGAATAAGAGGGGGGGGGGGGAGGGGGAGGGGGAGAGATTCATTTAATTGTTATAATTTTTTTTATATGATTAGTTGTTATAATTGTTTTTTTATATATATATTTTTTTTATATGATTAGTTGTGTTATAGTTTTAATTAGTGTAGGGACCAAAGTGTAAATATTTCAATTTTCTTATTTTTACGTGGTGCCACATGTAATAATGTTGTGCCTAAAAGTAAAAAAAAATTATTCAACAAATGGGTGCCGAAAGTAAATCAGCGTGTGCCGATAGAACCCACCTTTCTTTATTGTTATCGATCTAAGAATTTTGATCGGTTGAAAAATGCTGGTTTGGTGTGTATTTTGTTGGTCTTCGATCGTTATAAAACTACTGTATTTTTATAGAGATTTTTGTCACCCAATAAATTTTTTTCCTACCAAAACGAAAGGATATTATAGATAAGTAAACCTAGACTAATATCGAAAAATAAACAAAGCCCCTGATGACGAAAACACCCGATCAATGCCCGGACTAAAGTTCTTCCCTAGATACTTAATGAAGTCGTTGTATCTTTCTTTAATTTTTTTTAATGAGAAACGATCCAACTTTATTAATCCAGTTGCAAAATTGATCACTCGAAAATCATTACTAGCAAGCGGACAAGGTCTACCGCAGTATAGTTCATTTCGAGAAAGGTCGATCCCACAGAGACTCGATACAATTAAGAATACCAGTTAAAACTATGATCAAGATCAAGAGGGTTGTCTTGGACCAATTTCAATTCACGGAAATAAAGAGAAAGATACAAAATCACACAATAAACTTTCTCTTTATCTGTTCTCTCAAAGTACTAATCCAAACTATAAGGTCTTTTAACAACTATAAACTTCTTTTTTCTTCCTCCAAATATTACAAAATTCGACCACTTGAGGTTAATTCATCTTAAGAAGTTTGAAAAGAGACTAAAGCTGAGAAATCGCCATTGATGGCAAGAAGCTAGGTGAGGAAGACAAGGTCTTTCATTACATCATCCAAGACCGAAAAGATCAGTTTTTACATACCAAATCTATTACACGTGACAACAAGATGACACATGTCATAAATATAAAGACACACATGTCATACACACATTAATTTCTAATAATTTTATCTCCCCCTCTCAAACCAATGTGAGGATCAACCACATTGAGTTTGGTCTTGAAGTTGCAAAATGTAGAAATAGGCAATGACTTGGTGAAGATATCAGCCACTTGTGCTGATGAAGGAATGAAGCAGACTTTCATCTTTTTGTCCAGGATCAGGTTTCGAATGTAGTGGACATCCACCTCTATGTGTTTTGTCCTTGCATGATACACCGGATTTTGAGCTAGAGTTGTGGCTCCTGTGTTATCACACCACAGAACTGGAATACCTGGCAGATTGAACTTCATTTCTTTCAGAATCTGCATAATCCACTGGATCTCAGCACCCAAATTAGACAAAGCCCTGTACTCTGACTCACAGCTGGATCTAGCAACCACTTGTTGTTTCTTAGAACTCCATGTGATAAGAGAATTGCCCAAATACACACAAGAACCTCCGGTGGATTTTCTATCACTTTGGGATCAAGACCATTGGCATCGGTGAAGCCATGAAGAGACAAATCAGATTAGGAATAAAACACAGGCCTGCTTGTTGTCCCCTCGAACAAACCTCAAGAACCTCTTCAATGCTTGCCGGTGTTCAAGTGCAAGGCTTTTGCATAAACCGACTCGAGTATTTACAAGATATGCTATATCAGGCCTGGTAATTGTCAAGTACTGAAGTGCTCCTATAGCACTTCTGTATATGCTAGGGTTGGACAAGGGCTCACCCTGATCAGGTTCCAGTTGCTTTCCAGTCACCATAGGTGTTGGGCAAGGTTTGAGATACTCCAGATTTAACCTCTTTAGTAACTGAGAAGCATAGTAGGACTGAGTTAAATATAGACCAGATTCATTTCTGGTAACTTGCATTCCCAAGAAGTGTGAGACAGGTCCTAGATCCTTGAGAGAGAATTTTGTGTCCAGCTGCCTAATGAACTTCTGAATCATGGAGTGTGAGTTTCCTGTAACAAGGATGTCATCCACATACACCAAAACAAACATGACTATATCATTGATATGCAGTAAGAAAAGTGAGTTGTCTGATACAGACTGAGTGAAGCCCCAGCTGACCATTTGAGATTTGAAAGCATCAAACCATGCTCTGGGAGCCTGTTTTAAGCCATATAATGCCTTGTGCAACCTGCAAACATAGTTAGGTCTGGACATATCCACAAAACCTTCTGGCTGTTCCATATAGACTGGTTCCTGCAGAGGGCCATTCAAAAAGGCATTATTTATGTCTATTTGATTTACTACCCAATTCATAGACACTGCCAGGGCTAGAATTATTCTGATTGTTGTTGACTTGGCAACTGGACTGAAGGTCTCAGTGAAGTCAATACCATAGTTTTGACTATACCCTTTGGCAACCAACCTTGCCTTGTGCTTCAAAACTGTACCATCAGGTTTTAATTTCAATTTAAAAATCCACCTGTTTCCAACAGTACTTTTTCCTGGTGGAAGTCTAACCAATTCCCAAGTTCTGTTATGCATCAGTGCCCTATATTCAGCAGACATAGCATCCTTCCAGTCCTCTGACTGCAATGCTTGTGACACACTAGTTGGTTCAGCAGGATAAGAGTGAGCATTACTAATAACAGCAGAATAGACCTTGGGTTTGTAGATGCCACTTTTTGACCTGGTTTGCATATGATGAGATATGACTTGAGAGGTTTGAGTATTTACAGGACTTTGGGGTTGATTAGACAACTGATCATCTATAGGTACTTGTTGTGAAGGATCAGACATGGACTCACTTGAGTGTGTGGGACTAGAAGGGACACAAGGATTAGTGCTAGGAACACCAGTACAAGGACTAGGGACAGATGGTTCAGTATTGGAATGACTTACCTGATTTGTACCCTGATTTGTAGGATTTCCTGCAATGCCTTCATCAGTAGATCTCCTCAGGATGCCTTGTTGTTCCCCCTCTGTTTGAGATGATGAAGGAATAGGAAGGCAGGACTGAAAGGAAGAGTAATCAGATAGGACTTGTGTAGAAGGGCCTTGTGTAAAATCTTGAGAAAAAGGAAAATTGGTTTCATCAAATACAACATTGTTGGAGATGTAGATTCTCCCAGTGTTGTCTAGACACTTAAAACCTTTATGACAGGAGCTGAGGCCAAGATTGACACACTTTTTGGTGTGAAATTGGAACTTAGTGGTTTGAAATGGCCTGAGGTTTGGGTACACAGCACAACCAAAGACCTTAAAAGACTTATAATTTGGCCTAGACTGAAGAAGACATTCCACTGGAGATTTGTTTTTAAGGACAGGAGTTGGAAGAGTGTTTATAAGTTGTACTGAGGCTTGAAAGCTGCGCCACCAGTATCTCAAAGGCATGCTGGCTTGAGCCAGGAGGGTAAGACCAGTCTCCACAATGTGTCTGTGTTTTCTTTCTGCCCTACCATTTTGGGCATGGTCATGAGGACAGGGGTGTCTGAAAGTGATTCCTGCATTGTTAAGATAGTCCTGAAATGATCTATACTCACCTCCCCAATCAGATTGAAGACATTTGATTTTAACAGAGAACTGTGTTTCTACCATGGCCTTAAATTTTTGGAAAACACTAAAAGTCTCAGATTTGGATTTCAAGGGATATATCCAAGTGTGTCTAGTGTTATCATCAACAAAGTGCACATAATAGTTGTAACCTTCTACAGATTTAACAGGTGCAGGACCCCATAGATCTGTGTGGACCAGTTCAAAAGGTGCAATGGCATGTGTGGCAATATTCAGCATGCTGATAAGTCTGCTGAGGTTCAGCAGGGTACTGAACCTGCTGAACTCATGTGCCGGATTTTCTGTGTACACTTTATTTATTTATAAAGAGACATATTAATTGTAGTACATATAAACAATTAATATGTCAAACTCTATTCATAGACATAGCCTTTACTCTAGTTCACTTTATGTCATAGACATTTATTATGTAAGAGACTAAAAGCATCTAGCCTCGCTTATAGCTTTTACTTTTTTCTATGAAAGGTCACTATCTTGTCTAGGACCTTTCAAACTCCTCAATTGTATCTACATATACTCCACATTATCAATGAATAAAAGATAAGTTGAAGTTTACTCTTGTGTTAACACATTCTCAAACTCTCTTCATGGTATCGTAGACATTTGTGTTCTAACTTTTCCATTTGCCAAAACTCATATTTCAAGAATGTCTTCCACATCCGACATTACTTCAACCTCAAGAGACTCTCAAGACCTCAATTGACCGGGAGTACCGACAACTCTCTTCTTATACAAACCATAGACTTGATGGTAACAACTATCTCATATGGTCAAGGTCTATGAAAATGTACATTTCGGACAAAGTAAGATGGGATACTTATCTCGAACAAAACCCGCATCTCGCCGGCCCGACCCTGTTTTGAAGCATGGGACACAACAAATAATCAACTCATGACCATCCTCACGAGGTCAATGACAAAAGAGATAAGTGAAAACTTTATGATGTATGATAACGCCAAAGAAATGCAGGATAATGCCGAGATCTTTACTCCAAGAAGGATAATACATCCGAGGTATATGAACTAGAAGCTCAGATTCAAACTTGCGAGCAAGGGATATGTCTCAGAACTCAATATTTCAATCAACTATCTAAGGCTTGGCAACACTTAGATATGTTAGAAACTCACTCATGGAATGATGTCAAGGATGTCGCTTCTTTATAAAGACATCATAGAAAAGAAGAGAGTATTCAGTTCCTCACCGGATCGAATCCTACTCTTGATGATGTTAGAGGAAGAATTCTTGCCACCAAACCTCTTCCAAATCTCAAATCCATGTTTGCTTGAGGTCAAACATGAAGAAAGTAGGAGAAAAGTCATGCTTCAAATCCACTACCGACAACCCTATCAAGGTGCTTGCCTCGCCGATCGTCGGGAAGGCGGCCGAGGTTGCTTGAGACTTACAAGAAGCCTCTTCGAGAAAATCGAAAACTGCTCGTGATCACCGCAAACGCACAAATCACACCAAGGACAATCTGCTTGGAAGCTCCATGGCAAGCCTAACTCCTCAAAACCTCAAAACCTATCGGGAAAGTCAAGGCGGATACATCGGTGAGGAGGAGAATGACAACCAGATGAATGCTCGCTTGTCGCATTCAAAGCCTTCTGAATCAACAAAAGGAAGGTAGTCACTCTACCGATGTTGCTACTCATACTCATACAGTAAATTCTACTCTTCCTTAGCAATGAAACATGGATTGTTGATTCTGGGCATCCTCCCATATGACCTGGTAATAAAACCTTATAACCAACTATATGCCTTGTCACCAAATTCATAACATTAAAATCTGCCGATGGATCTATCTCTCGTGCAAAAGGTGTTGGAAATGTTAAACTCACTAATAAGATATGCCTACAGGATGTCCTATTTGTTCCAAACTTAGACTCGCAATCTTATATCTCACAAGAGACTCACTAAAGATTTGAATTGGACTGTTGTTTTTAAGGAAAATCGGTGCACATTCCAGATCCTACTTCACAGAAGTGATTGGGAAGGCTAAACCTTGCGCTGGATTGTTTCTCGTCAACCTGCTTGAAGATGTAAGATCAAGACTCGACCGCCTCGCACTGCTCCCTGCACTTTAGACAATATCATGTTATGGCATTATAGATTAGGACATCCAAGTTTTGGTTACTTAAAATCTTTAACTCTGAATTGTTTAAAGGATGTAATCTGAATGACCTTCAATGTGATATTTGTCAATTTGCTAAACTTACAAAATCTGTGTATGCTAAATTACCTCATTTGCATTCCTCACCCTTCACCTTAATACACAAGTGATGTGTGGGGACCTCTAGGGTGAAAAGTATAACAGTGGAAAAGGTGGTTTGTCACCTTTATTGATGATCATACCAGAACACTTGGGTTTTTTTAATGAAAGACAAATCTGAGTTGGCCCTATCTTTCAAGAATTTTATCATATGGTCTCCACTCAATTTGATACTAAGGTCAAGATCTTAAAGACTGATAATGCTCTAGAATACTATGAGTCTAATCTCGTACCTTCTTGACAGATAGAGGAATTGTTCATATCGAGAGTTGTGTGGAAACACCTCACAGAGAATGGGGTTCTTGAGAGAAAGAACAGCACCTACTGGAAATGGCCAGATCAATCATGTTCACCACACATATTCCTAAATATATGTGGGGTGAAGCTATCTTGGCTTGCAACTTATTTACTCAACAGACTTCCCAAAGAGTGTTAGGTTTCAAAACTCCACTCCAAACCCTACCGACCACACACTCCTCGCCATCATCTTGTTTCCCGCTTGCCTCCAAAGATCTTTGGTTGTACTTTGTTTTGTGTATATCCATGCTCAACACGTATAAACTTGATCCTAAAGCTCACAAGTGCATTTTCCTAGGTTATGCAAAGGATGAAAAGGTTACAAGTGTTATTCCCTATTGAAAAGAAATTTTACAATTCTATGGATGTAAAATTCTTTGAAAGGACCCTTATTACAAAGAAACCCATCTGAGCCATTCAACGATGGAAACTGATTGAAATTGACCTAAACCCCTTCCTCAAGAAACTCTTAACCCTCAAGAACTCATCGATCCTCAAAGAGATCGAACTTCAAGACTCTACCGACTCTCTACATGACCTAATACTCCTCAAAGAACCTCCCGAACAAGAGTCCATCGACCCAGAGCCTGCTGATCCTGAGCTCATCGACACTCAAAGAATCTACAGATCCTCAAAGAATCTGACATTGATGATAGGCCTATTGCTCTTAGGAAGGGAAAGAGATCATGCACTGATCACTCTATTCATTCTTATTTATCTTATGATAAGTTATCTCCTGCCTTTGCCATGTTTTCACAGGACCTGGACTCTCACTCTATTCCTAAAAATATTCAGAGAGCCCTTCAAAATGATAAATGGAAGGTCATTAAAACAGAGATGACAACGACTTCGGATAATCATACTTGGGATTTGACACCTCTCCCACAGGGCAAGAAGACAGTCAGTTGCAGATGGTTATTCACTATAAAATACAATGCTGATGGCACTATTGACAAGTACAAAGCCAGATTGGTAGCCAGGGGATTCACTCAAACTTATGGCATTGACTATAAGGAAACTTTTGCACCAGTGGCAAAACTCAACACCGCTGTGGTTCTCGATCTCTAGTGTCCAACTTGACTGGCCTCTTCACCAATTGGACATCAAAAATGCTTTTCTAAATGGGGACCTCACCGAGGAGGTTTATATGAATGTACCTCCCGGTTTTATCAATCCTCATACTCAAGGCAAGGTGTGCAAGCCGAGGAAATCTCTATATGGCCTGAAGCAATCACCAAGGGCATGGTTTGGAAAATTAACAACTGTGGTCAAAGTGCTGGATATCACCAATGCAATTCTCGATCACACTATGTTCATCAAGACAACCAACCGTAAGAGGTCTATTATTATTGTCTATGTGGATGATATCATCCTCACCGAGATGACTCTACCGAGATCCAACATTTGAAGACTCTGCAAAGGTGTTTCGGTGAAAGACTTGGGTTTTCTCAAATATTTTCTTGGCATGGAAGTAGCAAGAAACAGCAAAGGCATTTCTGTCTCCCAAAGGAAATATGTACTGGATCTACTGAAGGAAACTGGCATGCTGGGGTGCAAACCTGCTATATCCCCTGTAGACCCCAAACCATACCTGCTACATGGTGACACTTCTTTGTCAGAAAGAACAATATCAAAGGCTTGTAGGAAACTCATCTACCTCTCCCATACAAGACCTGATATTGCATATGGTGTCGGGCCTGGTTAGTCAGTTCATGCATTGCCCTCTTGAGCAACATTGGGATGCAAATAGAATAATCGAGGTATTTGAAGTCTACTCCTGGCCAAGGGTTACACTTCACCAAGTCTGGCGATAGATCCATCAAGGTCTACACCGATGTCGATTAAATGGATGCCACATAGATAGAAGGTCGACCACACAGCTCATCGCTCTTATGTATGGGGCAATCTTGTTACTTGGAGGAGCAAGAAACAACCCATCGTGTCTAGAAGCGATCTTGAAGTTCGAACTCAGGCACTTGTCTTAGGCATTTGTGAAGCTCTTTGGCTCAAAAGAGTACTTATCGAACTTCAAAGCAGCCTCTCTTCAAAGAACTATCACACTCTGCCGTGATAATCACACAAAGACTATGCATGGCAGAGGATCCACCCATCATGACAAAACAAAACATGTGGACATTGATGTACACTTCCTAAAGGAAAAGATTGATGCCAAGATTATCCAAATTTCAAGTATGTTCCCTCAGCAGACCAAAATGCAGATATTCTCACCAAAGCTATTCCACCTCTCATGTTCAGCAGACTAAGTAGCAAACTTGGCTGCATCAACATATACAAATTCTTATTTGAGGGGGTGTGGCAATATTCAAAGATGTTGATAAAACTTGAGGTTCAAGAGAGGCAATGAACCTCTTGAACTCATGTGCGGATTTTCTCAGGTACACTTTATTTATTTATAAAGAGACATATTAATTGTAGTACATATAAACAATTAATATGTCAAACTCTATTCATAGACATAGCCTTTACTCTAGTTCACTTTATGTCATAGACATTTATTATGTAAGAGACTAAAAAGCATCTAGCCTCGTTTATAGCTTTTACTTTTTCTATGAAAGGTCACTATCTTGTCTAGGACCTTTCAAACTCCTCAATTGTATCTACATATACTCCACATTATCAATGAATAAAAGATAAGTTGAAGTTTACTCTTGTGTTAACACATTCTCAAACTCTCTTCAGCATGTGAGTCAGACAAAGGATGAAACAAGTTGTGTGCTTTGCCTAGTTGACAGCATTCACAGAAAGATAAAGCACCAACAGTTTTAACATTACAACCATTCAAGATAGTAGTTAAAACATGATTAGAGGGGTGACCAAGTCTCCTATGCCACAAATCAAGACTAGAGTCAGAATTATTACAGGAAGCTGAGTTTTTGGAGACATAAAAGCAAACAGAACCAAATTTGGAATGAGAGGAGTTCTGATCAGTGGCTTCAAGCTGATGGATCTTGTAAAGGCCATCCTGAAGTTGACCCCTGAGAAGCATTGTCCCTGTATGTTTGTCCTTAACAAAACAAAACAGATCATCAAATTCCACAGATTACGTGGATTATCGTAAATCAATTTGGAGATACTAAGCAAATTTCTTGTGATTTGAGGAACATGAAGTATATTGTGCAATTGCAGAGTGCCATGTGGTGTGTGAAGGAAAGAGTGACCAATATGTGCTACTGGTAATTGCTCACCATTGCCTACAGTCAGTGTGTCATTACCATTGTAGTTGGAGTTGATGCTCATGTTACCCATGTCAGCTGCAACATGATTAGTTGCTCCACTATCCAAGTACCAGGAGTGGTCTGAGATTGTGCTTGGTGTAGCAATAAAAGCCGAGTTCTGTCTGTTTCCACTGCTGTTGTTGTTGACTGTAGGCCCTTGAAAATCATGTTCAAACTTATGCCAACAGTCCACAACTGTATGGCCATTCTTTCCACAAAGTTGACATGTCATTTTTGGACCAGACCTACCAGCACTTCTTCCACCTCTACCTCTGCCTCCTCTATAGCTGCCTCTGCCCCTATTATTATTTTGAGAGGGATTGTAGTTGCTGTTTCGATTTTGAAACCTTCCAGGTCCATAAGAAGCCATATTAGCAGAGGGGTTAGACTGACCACTCACAGTTCCACTTGTTAAATTAACTGTAGGATTAAACCTTGCAAGCAATCTCTCATGTACCAACAATTGAGAGTGGACTTCAGGCCAAGTGAGAGAGCCAATCCTTGAGGTAATGTTAACTATTACTGCCTCATAGTCCTTATCCAAACCTCCCAATGTGGCCAGAATCAATTCGGATTTGGACACAGGGTATCCAGCTGCAGCCAAGTTGTCACTATAGGACTTCATTTGTGCCAAGTAGTCACTCATGGACTTGCTGCCCTTTTCAGATTTAGTAAGTGCACTCTTAAACTCCAACATCCTTGCCTCATTGATCATTAAATAGGGTTTCCAATGTTGTCCAGACTTCATGGGATGTGCTGCAACCAATAACTTCAACTAGTGCTTGCTCAGTCATAGAGCCTAATAACCATCCCATTAGCAATTGATCCACTGTGTCCCATTCATCAGTGGCTGTATTTGAAAGTCCAGCATACAGATTCAAGTTTGGTGGCCTAGGCGTGGTTCCAAACAAGAATCCATCCAATCTATGACCTTTCACTATAGGTAGAATCGTGTATTTCCATAACAAGTAGTTATCCCTGGTGAGTTTCACTGTGCAGGTTTGATTTAAGTGTCCTTGAAAGGGTGACCCAGAGGGACTAAGCATGCTCGGAGATGGTGACCGGAGAAATGACGGAATAGACGAGATCGTAGGTGGTATTACTGTACCTGACATCTGAGTGAGAGGAGGAGCTCTATGGATGCTCGAAGAGGGAAACATGATGCTCGGGTAGGGAATCGATCCAAAAGCCGTTTGATACTGAGGAAATGAACCAAAATCTACAGTGGGAATGACGGAACTGACAGTCACCTGAGTCGGAGTGGAACTCGGATTTATTGGTACCACAGCAGTGGTTTCCGGTCCTGTGCTTCCAGAGTTTGGCGCTGCCAACGACGGTGAAGTTGAGGTTCCAGTAGACATGACGCAAGTCTGATTGCTCCGATACCAAGTTTGAAAAGAGACTAAAGCTGAGAAATCGCCATTGATGGCAAGAAGCTAGGTGAGGAAGACAAGGTCTTTCATTACATCATCCAAGACCGAAAAGATCAGTTTTTACATACCAAATCTATTACACGTGACAACAAGATGACACATGTCATAAATATAAAGACACACATGTCATACACACATTAATTTCTAATAATTTTATCTTAAGATAATGCAGTCTTAAATGTAAACCCTAGTGAATTTTCTTTAACAAAATAATTTACAAGTCACCCCTAACAGTGCTTATGCAAAAATAAAATTGTTGCAACACCGGTATACTAAAAAAAAATCAAAATAGCTCATCAATATATTCATAGATAATTTTTAAAATGAATCATTTGCAAACTAGACAGTGGTCTATAAATAAAGTGATACGGATTTTCTATTAATTAGGGCGCAGCATATATATAAAACAAAAATATATATGTTGAACATGCATATGTATGTTTGAAATCATTTTGCATAACTAGCATATTGTTACTTTGAAAAGTAACAAGAACATCCTTTAGTGGCTCACGACCTACATATCAGAAAAATGAAAGTTGAACATAAATAATATTTTCTTTTCCATAATATTTCAATGAGTAATGATAGAGACACAACAAAAATTACACAACGGATGCCACAATATGATCTCTCACCCTTGATTTTTATGAGTGTTAATTGATTGTGATGTGGACCCATCAAAATCAAGGGTGAGAGATCATGTTGTGGCATCCGTTGTGTAATTTTTGTTGTGCCTCTATCATTACTCTATTTCAATAACACACTCATCTAAATATTGTTTCTTTTAAAAATTTGTGAAAAATAAAAATTTCAACATATAATGAATAAGTAGAACACCATGTACATTTTACTAAAGAAAATAATTTTGCTAATTAAAATTTCTTTATACAATAATACTTTATATATATATATATATATATATATATATATATATATATATATATATATATATATATATATATATATATATGTTTTAGTCAAATGTTCTTCTTTCTGTGTTAGGGCATGGTTGGGCTAAGTGTTTAAGATTTATTTATCCAAGATCGAGAAGTTACTCAATTATATAATGTCCTTATATACATGAAAAGTAGGGTTTTTTTTGTTGTTGTTGTTACATTGATAAAAAAGGAAGACATTAACTGAAAAAACTTTCTCCAACAGGATAAAATCTATAATCAAATAGTTCTTTTAAGGTTCATAAGTAAATATGAATAATTAAAAATATGTCTTTACGTATTTACGTATTTTCGAAATAAACCCGTCACAGAAATTAAAGATAGTCCATACGTATGGCAATTTGAAACAATTCTAGTAAGTTATAAACATGACACAATTAATATTCTAACTAAAGTATGTATATTTGAAATCATTGGAAGAGACATTTGAAGACAAACATTTAAATGAGGGTTTAGAACTACCAAAAAAAAAAGAGGGTTTAGAAAATATGTAAGACTTAGTATATGATAACAAATATATGTCTCATGTATTCCTAATTAATGCGGAAACTTATATTAGTGGGTGACGGGGTCGGCTCTGCCTTGGCCACGTGTCATGAATATATAGGTTAAGCTCATATAGGATGTGAAGGGCATCCCGAGCAGAGGTCGGGAGTCCGACCAGCATCCACAATAAAACATGAGAGCAAGCTACCTCACTCCTCCAGACCACCGCAGGACGGCTCTTCCTATAGAGTATGCGTAGAGCTCGACCATATGACTTGGCCAATAGGCCCGAGTGACCCGAGTGATCACTCAGTTAGACACACGAGCATGGGGAATGAATCTAGCCTCATTAAGGCTTTGATTCAGCATTAAAGATGAAGGAGATATTATCTCCTAATAATTAGGGATTCGTATCAATCCCATTTAATACCAGTACAACCGAATCCTTGAAGGATACGGCAGAATTAGGGTTGAGACTTCCTATATGTGGAAATATATCACTCATCAGTCTGCTGAGGCTCAAGAGGGTGATCGCATCACGATCCTCATGATCACAAAGAGACTATGTCGTGTATAACTTTATTTGTACACTTTATTTATTTGTAAAAGACATATTAATTGTGATACATATAAACAATTAATATGTCAAACTCTAGTTTACTTTATGTCATAGACATAGACATAGACATAGATTGTACTTTTACTTTTTGCTTTTGTGCCGCCCACATCTACATACATACAAGTGGCATACTAGCTAGCTAGTCTCTCTCCAAATTGTATCTATTTATACTCCTTCATTATCAATGAATAAAAGATAAGTTGAAGTTTACTCTTGTGTTTATCACATTCTCAAACTCTCTTCATGGTATCGAGAGACTCACCGAGTTCTAAAATCCATTGCAAAACTCGCTTCTTTTCGGAAAAATGTCAACATTATCCGAAAGTTTCATCTTCTTCATGAGACTCACAATGCCTCAAAGCAGATCGATAATCGAACACTTTCTTCTTTACAAATCATAAACTTGATGGTAACAATTACTTACTATGGTCAAGGTCTATGAAAATGTATATCTCCGCCAGGGGCAAGATGGGATATCCGTGCTGTTCCAAACTCCGCCTCTTTGGCCCGACCCCAAGTTTGAAACATGTGGACATTGATGGACACTTTCGAAGGAGAAGATTGATGCCAAGATTATTCAACTCCAAAGATGTTCCTCGTAAGATCAAAATGTCGATATTCTTACCAAGGCTATTCCACCTCTTACGTTCAAATGAGACTAAGTAGCAAACTTGGTCGCATCAATATATACACCAGTTTGAGGGGTGTGGAAATATATCACTCATCGATCTGCGAGGCTCAAGGCAGGTGATCGGCAGACTCGCCGATCCTCATGATCACAAAGCAGACTATGTCGCATATAACTTTATTTGTACACTTTATTTATTTGTAAAAGACATATTAATTGTGATACATATAAACAATTAATATGTCAAACTCTAGTTTACTTTATGTCATGACATAGACATAGACATAGATTGTACTTTTACTTTTTGCTTTTGTGCCGCCCACATCTACATACTCAAGTGGCACCTAGCTAGCTAGTCTCTCTCAAATTGTATCTATTTATACTCCTTCATTATCAATGAATAAAAGATAAGTTGAAGTTTACTCTTGTGTTTATCACATTCTCAAACTCTCTTCACTATATAATCCCCTGCAAGAACTACGGCCGGCTTGATTCCATTTGAATACATTTGGATACGTAGACAGCTTGAGAACTTTTGACTTTTTGCAAGAACTACGGCCGGCTTCATAAAACTTTTGACTTTTTGTTTAAAGGGACGACAATGTCGTCCCTTTAAATAAACTTTTATAAAAAAAATAATTTTACAAACTCTAATATTACATTTTTATGATTAAAAACCTTAATATTATAAATAGAACAATATTTTCATTCATAATATATATATAACACTATTTTCTTCGATAACTATAACGATCTAACTCCTTCGCTCGATAACAATCCATCGCGACATAGTATATAGTACTATCACAATGATCGATAACGATCTAACTCATTCGCCGATAACAAACCCCTAGATTCAAATCGATCTCTTAATAACGATCCCCGACTATTAACTCCTTCGCCGATAACGATCCATCAAGACATAGTAGATAGTACTATCACAATGATCGATAACGATCTAACTCATTCGCCGATAACGAACCCCGAGATTCAAATCGATCTCTCATTACCGATAACGATCTAACTCATTCGCTCGATATAATGATCGATCGAGCCATAGTAGATAGTACTATCACAATGATCGATAATGAACCCCGAGATTGAAATCGATCGCTCGATAACGAACCCTAACTCTTAACTATTTTGCTCGATATCGATCGACCGAGCCATAGTAGATAGTACTATCACAATGATCGATAACGATCTAACTCATTCACACGAGATTGATTGATCATTATTGAATTCAAGCCCGAGGCTCGTTACTTAGGCAATTGTTGATTTCAAACTCAAGATTGATTGATCAGTATTGAATTAACGAGTAGTGCTTTTCAAACCTTAGGCTCATTAATTTTAAGTCAAATGTTGATTTCAAACTCGAGATTGATTAATGAGTAATGATTTTCAAACCCAAAGCTCGTTACTTTTAAGACAAATGTTGATTTCAACATCGAGATTGATTAACGATTAGTGATTTTCAAATCTGTGGCTCGTTACTTATAAGTCCATTGTTCATTTCAACCTCGAGATTGATTAACGAGTACTGGTCTTCAATCCCGAGGATCGTTACTAGCTTGTATGTCAAATGTTGATTTCAAATTCGAGATTGATTAATGATTACCGATTTTCAAAACCCTTAGGCTCGATACTTATAAGTCAAATGTTGATTTCAAACTCGAGATTGATTAATCAATATTGATTTTCAAACCCTTATGCTCGATAATAATAAGTCAAATGTTGATTTCAAACTCGATATTGATTAATAAGTAGTAAATTCAAACTCAATGCTCATTCATGTATAAGTCAAATGTTGATTTCAAACTCGATATTGATTAATAAGTTGTAAATTCAAACTCAATGCTCGTTACTTATAAGTCCATTGTTCATTTCAACCTCGAGATTGATTAACGAAGTCATCGGTCTTCAATCCTTTATGATCGTTACTTATATGTCAAATGTTGATTTCAAACTCGAGATTGATTAATGATTACCGATTTTCAAAACCTTTAGGCTCGTTACTTATAAGTCAAACTCGAGACTCGTTACTTATAAGTCAAATGTTGATTTCAAACTCGAGATTCATTAACGAGTAGTGATTTTCAAACCCGATGCTCATTACTTTTAAGTCAAATGTTGAATTCAACATCGAGATTGATTAATAAGTAGTAAATTAAAACTCAATCTCATTACTTTATAAGTCAAATGTTGATTTCAAACTCGATATTGATTAACGAGTAGTGAATTTAAAATATTCAATATAATTTTTAGATACAAAAATATAATTATTAAATATTAAATAAAATTTTTAGGTTACAAATTTGAATTTTAAATATTAAATATAATTTTTAATAAAAAATCTTTTTAATAAAATTTTTTTTTAGACTACATATGTCGTCCCTATTAAATAAATAAAAATTCAAATTATTTCATGAAATTTTGGGTGGGAAAAAAATTAAAAACAGGGACGACTTTGTCGTCCCTAAAGAGTTTCCCGGGTAAAATTTGCCACTCTGGAATCCACGTGGAAGGGCGGGAAATTTAATGATTATTAGGGACGACATTGTCGTCCCAAAAAATAAAGAATCGTCCCGAAAGATTTAAATTTCTCATATTTTATTAATCGAACGTTGACCGATCTTTAGGGACGACAAATGTCGTCCCTAAAGGTACGGTCTCTAAAAACCTAATTTGTTGTAGTGCTACTCGAGTTCAGTCACAATATCATACAAACTATCCCCTTTTTTGTGTTTACCGGTGATCGGAGAACTATCACTAGATCCATTAACCCGAAAATACCAACTGGTGAGATCCGACATCATCAGTGGGAAAAAATGCCTCAAAAATAAACTTTGGAAAGAAAAAAAAAACAGTGGTTGCTACCTATAAGCTAAGTTCTTTACAATATAGGTTATTGTGTGATTTATTTTTTGTGTGAAATAGCAAAATAGTTTTTTTATATCTTACAAGATCATTCCTTAATCTATGCTTTGTATATTTAAATCAAAACTTAATGTCAAACTTCTCAAACCTTATGTCTTGCACCTAAGATTAGTACTTGGAAAATGAACCCTAAAAATATAACTTGACACTTAGGAAATCAATTAAGTTTATAAAATGAGAACTTAATTAGTTCACTGCACAGAAATGCTAAAATATTCCAACTACTCATACAAAGACTTCATCAGACAATAAAGGTTAGGGAAATAAAATATTCCCCCAGTGGTATTTTCAGGTTTTTTTAACAGGAAAACTCTATCATTTCAATACAATGGAAGTAAAAGTGATGTTCAACTGGGGACACCAATAACAAAATATCAAAAGAAATAAAAAAGCATTACAATAGTGTCAAGATAAAAAGCATTACAAGTTAACAGCTATGCTTGTTGAGAAAGGTGAGGATTAGCTCATTGACTTGATTAGGAACTGTTCTTGAACAAAATGGCATCCTTCAGGAATGTATACTGTTTCCAACAGGGGTACATACATTTTTAGCTGTCCACTTTTAATGTAAGCCTCCATTGCTGGAAATTTCGGGACGAAATCCTTGTCACCAATAATCAGTAATACAGGAACTTCCACTTTTACTTCAGAATCTGCTATCTCGAATTTTTCATTCATAGTCCTAAAAAAAAAAAAAAAAAAAAAAAAAAGAAGAGACATTATATATAGGTTGTACTTGGCACTTTTATAATTATCTGAATGACAAGATTATTATAATTCAGGATGGATCATTGAAAGCATTAATTATTATTAATTATTTTTATACTTATACCTGCAGTAGAGGCGGATCTACCTTTACAACAATGGTGTCCACAGACCCTCTGCTAAAAATAAGAATCTACTACATTTTACCTATAAAAAATATTTTGGACCTGTGAAAAATATTATTTACGGACCCATTGAAAAAAAATTCTGAATCCGCGCCACTGTAATACCTGTATGGCACTGTCAAGGCAGTTTGAAAACCAGAATTGAGATAAAGAGCAGCATAGGCTGAAAGATGATCCTCAGTGAACCAAGAGGGTAGAGGAGTGGATGGATCCACCAAATCCAGGATCTCTTGGTTTTCAGCAGCTATAGGTGCTTCACTCTTTGACAACATTATATACAGTTTACTGACTACCGTTTTGGATCGAACCGACCAAAATCTGCTTCTGCTCTTCCCGGTTCCTACGTACACTTTCATCCACTAATTAATTATATTAATGATCAATTAATGCATTTGCATTTTAATTTCTTGCGTGTTGTTGAAGTTAAAGGAAAATCGATCTGTTTAAATTTCAGATTTGGAAACTATAGTTTTTCCTATGTTATTTCAATTACAATGGCAGTTTAAGAATAATACTACCTGCCATCTGGAAATATAGAAACCTTCAGGAAAGCCTTCCTTGATTGCCGGGGGAACTGGAGGAACAAAAGGTACCCCCAATGTCACCACTCCTGCTATTTGCTTTGGGTGCATAAGGGCACACAAATACGCAACCCGGGATCCGAAACCTTTTGCTACCAGAAACGCCTGACAATTCAAACCCAACAACAACATACATTGTGCATTTTCATTACACTCAATTAGCTAGCTAGCTAGCAGAAAGGCATATAAAATTTTTGGAGGAACAACATGCAAAAGGGAAATTGATAAGCCAAACTCGGCAAAAGTAGGATTTTAGTCCTCTAACTTGGCATATTTTGGATTTTAGTCCTGCTCCTGCTCCGGTGAGGAAAATGGTACTCTAAGTTGGCTTTTTTTTTTTGGATTTTAGTCCTATCCGCCGGAAATAGCTGATTGGGCACCGGAATTTTTCAGAATAGTCCTCTAACTAGGCTGCCACGTAAGCGCTTTTTAAAGATTCCGGTGCCCAATCAGCTATTTCCGGCGGATTGGACCAAAATCCAAAAAAAAGCCAACTTAGAGGACCATTTTCCTCACTGGAGCAGGAGCAGGACTAAAATCCAAAATAGGCCAAGTTAGAGGACTAAAATCCTAATTTTGCCAGCCAAACTCGGATCCTAGGGCTATGAAAAAGGAAAGGAAATGAAAGGAGGAAAAACCTTGGAGATGGCAAGAGGATTAAAGAGAGAGTGAAGATCATTAATAAGGTCGGACCAGGTAGTCTTTTCGGGTTCGGGGGGCAAGTCTGATAAACCATAACCTCTGTAATCGAATGCAATGGCTCTGTAACCAGCCTGAGCCAATGCAACCATTTGGTGGCGCCAAGAGTACCATATCTCTGGAAAACCATGGCAAAACACTACTGTTTTATAAGAACCCTGCTTTCCAATCTCAGCAACATGAATCTTCAACCCGTCGTTGACTTCAATGTACTTGTGCTCTATCTGATCCATCTGGGCATTTGTGGATTTGAAGTAAATTTTTTTTTTTTTTTTGTATATATGATTTTGTACATTGACTATTGACAATTAATGCATCAAGAGTGGAGATCTCTATATTGGCACACTCACCGACACACATGCATGTGCATCTCTCGGCTAGTCCTCTAAAAAAATCACAGATAATTTTGACATTAATTAGCTTAGGTAGCATATGCCGGAGTTCAATCCCACAGAAACACCCACCTGTCTATATGTATCAAAAAAAAATTGCTGCATATGATTCAATAATCATTACGTCAAATTATTTTGTTTGAATGAGATTTAAGATATACAGAGTACTGAATTCTATACATATATCTTAAACATGTTGTGACTTGTGACCTAAGAGTATTATGACAGACGTTTAAATTAAGATGTTGAGGATGTTTGGTTTCCAAGAGCCTTTTGTTTGTTGATCTTATTTTCAGAACTCTTGCTGACAACTAGTTTTGCGTCCTGCTCAATGGCGTGCCTTCTACACAATTTCATGCGACTCGCGGAGTTAAACAGGGAGACCCTCTATCACCTGCTCTCTTTGTTTTAGCAGCGGATTATTTTGGGAGACTGATTAATGATTTTATGTCTCAGAATCCTGGCTTGCAGTTTCAATCGAAAGTAAAGGGTATTCACTATCTGGCCTTTGTTGATGACACGGTCTTATTTACTCGGTGTAATAGAAAAGGGCTGCGGTGCCTCAAAGAGCTTTTCCACCATTACGAATTAGTTTCTGGGCTGCGTATTAACTCCACCAAAAGTACGTTCATTGGTCATAAGTTGACGTCTACTAAGGAGGGATGGGTGCGCAATATATTGGGCTTTCTGCGTGAGCACATGCCTTTTCACTACTTAGGAGCACCCCTTTTTCGGGGCCGGAATCGCACCCTTTTCTATCAGGACATTATTGATAAGGTTCAAAGGAAGCTTCAACACTGGGGCAACATGCTTTTATCTTTTGGTGGGAAGCTAATTCTCCTCAGGCATGTCTTAACGTCCATTCCGATTTATATCCTTCAAGTGTTGGTTCCCCCCAAAGAAGTTATTCATCGAATCCATCGCATTTTTAATAATTCTTATGGGATAGTGGGCCGGATGGGAATCATATACATTGGAGATCATGGGATAAATTGTGTACTCCGATTGAGGAAGGTGGGTTGGGTGTGCGGAATCTCTTTGATGTTATCGATACTTTTGCGATCAAGCTGTGGGTTCAGTTACGTCAGAAACATGGAATATGGGCTAAGGCCATTTTCAATACCTACATAATAGACAAGTCGCCTCTGGATGTCCCTGAGCCCAAGGTCAGTACGCCGATGTTAAGAAGAGTGTGGAAGATGAGAGACATAGCAGAACAATTCATATCTTGGAGGGTAAATGCGGGAAACATTGACTTCTGGAGAGACAAGTGGACGACGGCAAATTTGGGAGACCCACCGGAAGGCCGGTTTTGGAAGGTTAATGTGTTTTGGGTGAATGGCCAATGGAATACCCATCTTCTTCATTCTTACCTTCCTAGTCACATCGTGGAAGAGATCAATCTTATCTCTTTCATACGTGAGAAGGATGATGAGCTTATTTGGACACTTAGCCCTGATGAATGGTTTAATACTCGTTCCATGTGGAACATAGTTCGCACTCCTCACCCCTCCAATGCTATTTATAAGATAATTTGAAACAACCTCCTGCCTCTCAAGATTTCTTTCTTTTGTTGGAGGTTACTGCATAACATTCTCCCCAATGATCCGAACATCCAGCACGTGGTATAACTCTGGTTTCTAAATGCTTTGTGTGCCAACATGGGGAGGACCTGCGACACACGTTTATTGATTATCATTTTGCCAGCTCTGTTTGGAATTACTTTATGAATCACTTCGGGTTACGGTTTAGTCCTACTTCAGGGATAGTGCCTATGCTCCACTTCTGGAAGAACTCGGCTACTAGTATCTACAGCCTTCGGCTTATTGTTCCGGTTATTGTTTGTTGGGGTATTTGGGCTGAGAGGAACAAGTGCAGGCATGACGAAGTCCAACCCTCTATACAGCGCACCATCATACATATTGAGCGGGCTATTAGGCAACTTGCTTTTCGAAAGGAACTGGATGCCAAAGTCTTGGGAGCTGATAGAGGAACTCCCTTCTTCCAACCCTTTAAGGTCAAACCAAACCCAAAGCTGATAGAGGAACTCCCTTATTTGAGATGGGTGCCTCCGCCTTCTGGCAATGTTAAATTGAATGTGGATGTGAGTGTCAGGAATGGCATTGCTTATGGTGGAGGTATCCTCGGGGATTCTGATGGCGGGTTTATTATGGCTTTTCATGCGTGTTTTGGGCAGGGGAAGGTGGTGGATGCCGAGATTAAAGTTATGCTGTTTGGTCTATGCATGCGCATTCATGCGCAGAATATGGATATCGAATCTGATTCTATTTATGTTTATCATATGATCTCTCTGCTAGTGGTGGGGATGGCCCATGTATCTCTCCGTCACTCGATATGTGCTATCCTTCGATCGCTACATGCATTATACTATTTCTCATGTCTATAGGGAATGCAACAGGGTCGCTGACGCCCTTGCGGCGTTGGAAGGGGATGATCAGATTTTTATTCAGCATAGAGACATCCCATCGCATAATTTGAATCTAATTCATGATGATCTATACGGCCCAGCTCATATCCGATGTATCGCTGATAATCTGGGAAACACTCTTCACTTGTGAAGGGTGCAATCCTGGTCGTATTGCTCATCTCACATACTTTCTCATTTTCATCCAGTTGTATCCATATACTGCGTATTCCACTTTGTGCAGATCGATGAAGCCAATCGAATGTGGAGATGGAGGAATCCAAATTGCCGATCGCTTATCTTCACCAATATCAGATTGACTGGACGCACCCCTCCATTTTTGGTTGGGGTGCAATTCAGTTTGTATGATGTTTATCATATTTCCTGTGTGCTTGTCTTGCGGAAAGATCACCACCTTGCAGTTTGTCTGGCGCTTACATATGGCTGCGGATTAGTGGGCTGTGCTGACCTTTGGACGCACCCCTACCACACTACTAGGGGGTGCAATCCAGGTGTTTTTGTTGTTTTTGCTGTCAGCCGATGTGCTCATACTTATTCTGGTGCTTGATATACCCCCTTATGTGTTTGGTACAACTTCTAGCATGGGTTTCGCTGCTCACTTTACGGACCGGTCATGTCGAAATTTCAACAGGAGAGGCTGCAAGTTTCTTCAGATCAAGAAAGTTCACACGAGGATGCGAAGGGGTCTTCGGCATTATTCAATCACACCTTCTCCGCAAGGCAGAAGACAGAGAGACAACATTTATCTCCTCTGATTTCCACTGATGTAATTATTTATGTGGCAGGGAATTTTTTGGGAGTGCATAGAGCGAGTACTCTTCCCTATGTGGTGAATTTTCCTACACTGAGTTTGCCACACATAGGGTTTAAGGAGGCCATGCTATGCACTCTATCACGTATACTTGGGGCGGGCCGGGATATGGCACTCAACTTTGTAGCTCTTTACTTGATTTATTAATAAAATAAAGTTGCTTTAAAAAAGAATATATAAACAAAAACTCCAAATATATATATATATATATATATATATATATATATATATATATATATATATATATATATATATATATATATATTCACACGGATTTATCTAATGCAAAATAAACAAGTAATAAAATTTATAAATCCGTATACCCCAAGTGTAGGGATCGTAGCATAGCGATTAATACCGGAGTCGATCTCGTGGAATCGAGGTTGTTTAATCTAGTTTATTCATTCTTCTAAAGATTTTTACTACTAAAACAAAACTAAAAACGATAAAATAAATCGACAGAGGGATTGTCACCCAAAAGCCAGGAAAACATCGTTATAACAAAAGTAAATAAAACTATAACTAGGAAAACAATAAAACTAACGAACATGATAATGATCAAGCAAATCAACATAGAACAAACCACGATCCACCATCCCGCAACCCTTAATTTCCTGCCTAGATTATCTTATGAAGATTTAATCAAAGATGTGATTCACCTCTCAAAAGTATGAATTCCTACTCTCGTAGATAATTCGCCTATCAATCTTTTATCTCTCGATCTTAAAGATTAACGTTTTCGAACCAAGGTGCAAGATTTATTAGATCTAACAATCTAGATATTCTAACCTATCAACTCTCGTATTTTTAGGTTAAAAAGATATATTCTTTCCTATGGTGATCTAGTGTTTACACCGACCCTCGTCATACGGTAAACATCAATAACAACAATCTCTCGATATACGTTGCATAAACATATAATCATGGAAAAGAAACAAGCTTTAAATTGAAATCATTCATAAAATTATTCAAAGGAAAAGAAATAAAAGAAAGTGAAATAAACGATCTCACAGTCGCTTCATGTTGCGCAGCTTCAAAGACGCGACATGGCGACAAGCAGAAATAGAAAGACGAATATAAAAACAAGAAAAATCGCAACCCCAGACTCCTCTAAGGGGGCTGGGGCTGCCTAGGGTTTTCTCCTAATGATTGTGTATCAATAGGTCTCAATAATGTATGATTAGGGTTGAAATACGCGCTAATATTTATTGAAAACTGAGGCGGCTGTGCTGATGTCGGCTTAAGGGCGCCCGTCCGTCTTGTTGGACGCCCGTCCTAGGTGCCTTGACTTGCTTGAGACGCCCGTCCCACTTCAGCGTCCCAAACTCTCTCGAATCAACTTCTCTCCCTTGGGCGCCCGTTCACTATTCTAGACGCTTCGTCCATGACAATATCCGTCTATCACTGAATCAAGTCACCTTCATGGACGCTGTTTGATGATCGAGACGCCCGTCCATCCCGGACGGGACTTGGGCGCCAGATTCACCCTTAACAACTCCCCACACTTAGCTTTTGCTCGTCCCGAGCAAAACAAAACGAAAAATTAGGGCTCAAACGCAAAAAGTACATCTCGCACAATATAGCATAGATCCAATAAATCGAAGTTCACCACTTGTGTGTGCATAGCCATTGAAAACTTCCACTAAATCCAAACTTGAGAAACTCAAAGCAAAACTAGCTAATACCCCTCGTAGACTAGCAATAAATGATACTCATAAGATGTACCCTACAAACGTAAAATATCTCGAAAAGATGATAGAATACATCTAGGGCCTTTACAAAATACTCGAGAGGATAATCCTCAAAGATATCTATCGAGTTTCAACTCGGGGATAAGATAGACGATAACTTAGTCTTATATCCATTTCATAACAATTCATTAGTTGATTTAACTAGTTCACTTTCAAACACACATCGAAATGAGCTCTTGCCTCATAGCGAATAGGATATTCGAGATATACCCTACCTTACTCCAATCATAAGGCGACTTTTTTTCTCATCGTCGTGAGCTTTTGGTCATCATAGTGGTATAGGACATACGTGGTATACCCTATCGCACTCAAATCATTGACTAGCTTCCGACACACCCAATTACTTCATTATAAACTCAAATTTTTCATTTGACAATAAGTTACGTGTTACTTATCACATTCAAACCTAAGATATTCACAATATGTCATACTTCGGATCTAAATACAAACTATCATAAATCTCAAGATATATACATAGAACTAAGCACATGACTTATAAGAAAATCAGAAATCACTCGTCAAAAGGGGTATAATTTTATCAATTAGCTCATCGTTCACTATGGCTCGTGAAAAAATAGATCTCAGGTGAAACAACTAACTTATCAAACATATGATATATATAGCTTGGATGACTATAAAAATAACGAACAAAGATTATACATTGCTTACTCGGGACAAAACAAAAAACAAAAATGTCGAAATTTTTTGAAAATTCTAGCTCATGTTGCATAGACTCGTAACGAATTAAGCAAATGTATAGATACATATCAAATCATTCCCCTCCCCCACACTTAAACTACAACATGTCCTCATGTTGTGCAGAATTAAAGAAAAGATAAAGTACTTAGCTGATTTGGTAATGATCCGAAGAGTGGCTGAAGAGGACAACAATGGTGATGTCATATGGAGTCCTTCCCAGCTTCAAATCCAAAGTTAACTTGACAAAATAGCGAAAAATGTACCTGCGTCACTTGAAAAACATGGCAGTATCTCGGGGAACATAGGGGGGGTATAACACGGCAAAATTAATCATAAACACGATAGAAGCACAAGATATAATTGCTCAGATGGAACAATCACCACACAGGGAAAACACAGGACACCTAAGCGTCAAACATAAAGCCACAGAAGCTTTACAATACAAATAAACCCAACATGTGCATACAGAAATAAGGATAGAGGACACTACAAAGTAGCAGGGCTAGGTGCACTAAAAAGATAAATAAAAATAAAAAGAAAAAACAGAATAAAATACAATGAAACTAAATGATATGCAATTATACTAAAAAGGCAAAAAGAAAATAAAGAAAATAAACTAGCCCAACTAATTCCATAGATGTCGCCCTAATCTAAGCGAGGTCAAAAATATAAACGTCTACTCAATAACGCCACAGAAGCGCAACAAAATTCGATTATGCAAAGCCACAGAAGCTCGCCATGTAAAGTGTAGACGGGAAGATGATTGGACATGTAGACGGCCCCTAAACAACCCTAACATCCTAGATAGACGACAAAAGGAACAACATAAATCAAATTGGAATCACATCTAACTAGGTGAATTACTCAACATGGATTGCAATAGATGGAAAGAAAACCATAATGGTGAAAGAACAGGACATCTACGCATATACAAAGGCCACAGAGGCTCACAATAAAACATCCATGTCAATTAATGAAGCATGTATATAAAAATTAATCAATTAATCAATTATTTAACTTGGATTAGTAGATGGAAAGATGTAAACATGCAAGTTCAGAACATCTACGCATATATAAAGAGGCCACAGAGGCTCACATAGGAACAACCATGTCAAATAATAGCGTATGTATCAAGATAAAATCTATTCACAAAAAAACTGACAGACTGGGATCAAGTTGACCAAGACAGACGGACGTTTAAAGCATATTCGTATGGACGGACGCGTTGAGCAGCGACGCCCGTCCGAGAACCACATAGAGCAGACGGCCGTTCGGGGAAAAAGGCAAACGCTCGTCTGACTCTCTAAAAACATAACAGCGTTGATGCGTTTTGGGACGGACGGGCGTTCACTTACTATGGACGCCCGTCGACTCAAAGCAAAAAAGCACAAACAGACTCGACTATACCAAAAGACAAAGAACAACCCTGAAATAACCTAATATCATATCATTAAAACAAACCCTAGTGTTTATTAAAACGAAAACAAAACTATGAAACCTAAAAACGACAATATACAACCTATGAAACCTCGAAAACCCTAAAACCCTGAAGGCCTTTTATTTTTATTTTTATTTTTATTTTAATAAAGACACGAAAATGCAAAAAGATACGGAAAACTTAAATGAAACCTACATACTAAAAATTCAAAATGAAAAACAGAAAACGATAAAAGGAGAAAACGTGTTGAAAACTTCTGAGCCCAAAATGGAAGGAAAACAATGATTTTGACCTCGAAACGCGGCGTCGAACGAGGCTTTCGAATTGGGGTCCTGCGCGCCAAACCGACACTCGAGCCGAAAGTTACGGCAAAAATACTACCATGTGCCCTAACGATCCTTTTATCCCAACTTATAACAGAAAATCGTAAAAATTAATAAACTAGACAATCAGTACCGATTCCCGGCACGGCGCCAAAAACTTGTTTTTGGTTCCGTTAGCGGAATACTCACCACTATACTACCTTAGAAAAATTAATAATGAACTAGACAACCGTACCGATTCCCCGGCAACGGCGCCAAAAACTTGTTCACGGATTTATCTAATGCAAAATAAACAAGTAATAAAATTTATAAATCCGGTATACCCCAAGTGTAGGGATCGTAGCATAGCAATTAATACCGGAGTCGATCTCAGGGAATCGAGGTTGTTTAATCTAGTTTATTAATTCTTCTAAAGATTTGTTACTACTAAAACAAAACTAAAAACGATAAAATAAACTGGACAGAGGATTGTCAGTCCAAAGCCAGGAAAACATCGTTGCGAACAAAAGTAAATAAAACTATAACTAGGAAAACAATAAAACTAACGAACATGATAATGACTGAAGCAAATCAACATAGAACAAACCATGATCCACCATCCCGCAACCCTTAATTTCCTGCCTAGATTATCTTATGAAGATTTAATCAAAGATGTGATTCACCTCTCAAAAGTATGAATTCCTACTCTCGTAGATAATTCGCCTATCAATCTTTTATCTCTCGATCTTAAAGATTAACGTTTTCAAACCAAGGTGCAAGATTTATTAGATCTAACAATCTAGATATTCTAACATATCAACTCTCGTATTTTTAGGTTAAAAAGATCTATTCTTTCCTATGGTGATCTAGTGTTTACACCGACTCTCGTCATACGGTAAACATCAATAACAACAATCTCTCGATATACGTTGCATAAACATATAATCATGGAAAAGAAACAAGCTTTAAATTGAAATCATTCATAAAATTATTCAAAGGAAAAAGAAATAAAAGAAAGTCAAATAAACGATCTCACAGTGTCGTTCATGTTGCAGAGCTTCAAAGATCGCATGGCAACAAAACAGAAATAGAAAAAAGCGAATATAAAAACAAGAAAAATCGCAACTGACCTCCCCCAAGGGGGCTAGGGCCGCTAGGTTTTCTCCTAATGATTGTGTATCAATAGGTCTCAATAATGTATGATTAGGGGTTAAAATACGCTACCGATATTTATAGAAAAAATCGAGGCGGCCGTGTGTGATGTGTCGGCTTAGGACGCCCGTCCGTCTTGTTGGGCGCCCGTCCTAGGTGCCTTTGACTTGCTTGAGCCGCCCACTCCACTTGGCGTCAAACTCTCGAATCAACTTCCTCCTCCTTGGGCGCCCGTTCACTATTCTAGACGCTCGTCCATGACAATATCCGCTATCCCGAATCAAGTCACCTTCATGGGCGCTCGTTTGGATGATCGAGACGCCCGTCCATCCCGGACGGGACTTGGGCGCCAGCCAATTTGGATCAACAACTTGATTTCTTCATCTTTATCCTTTCCTTCCTTCTATCCCTTTATCAAATTCCAACTTTATCTCCTCTCTATCATATAATTCGAACTTGATCTTCATTTGATCATTCTTTGGGTCGAGAATATGCATCTACATGACATCAAAAACATCGCAAAATGTAATAATATCCAAATAAACATGAAATCAACAATAAAACGCATAATTCAACTAATTTTGCGAATAAACCATTTAAAACCTCACTTGCTCAATAACCAATTAAACGCTCATTTTCTATGCAAATTA
This sequence comes from Gentiana macrophylla, assembly GCA_026214975.1. Classification (NCBI taxonomy): domain Eukaryota; kingdom Viridiplantae; phylum Streptophyta; class Magnoliopsida; order Gentianales; family Gentianaceae; genus Gentiana; species Gentiana macrophylla. The sequence goes on along the minus strand of CM047816.1, from coordinate 70,899,211 downwards.
TACAAATATGGAGGAAATCATTATAAAATATAACGGAATAAATCGTATAAAATCACCCTTAACAATATATATATAATGGAATTCAAAGGGATTAGAAATATCAACCGTTTTTGAACCCTAGAGGCGATTTCCGACCACTTCTCCGATTAATTTGCCATGGCAGCCCCGGCGGCCATGGAAACAGACTCCCAAACCCAGACAGAAGATGATCCGGATCTTCACCGAAGTACGGACAAATGGAAGGAGAGACCCCCAGAATCGTCAGACGGACCTTCGGCGTGGTTTTTGAAGGGCGGCGCAGACCTTCTCAGGGAACCTAAAAGACATGTGAATTTCTACACAGGTGAAGGAGAAGATGAATCAGACATAGCAGATTTCATCAAAATTGCAGAAGCTTGGAGAGGTACGGAAATTGATGACGACCCAATAGAAATTCCGGTAAACGATTGCATCGATTTATGGTACCCATGGAGGAGAGCAGTGTTAGTTAAAGTATTGGGGCGTAGTATATCATTCAAAGTCCTCCAACAACGATTAAACAATCTGTGGGGCAATTCAGGGGAGCTGGACATTGTGGATTTGGATTCGGATTATTATGTCATCTGATTTGCAAGCAAGGAAGATTACGAGACAGCACTTTCCATGGGGCCATGGACAGTTCAAGGGCACTACTTGACAGTGAGGAAATGGAGGCCCTTCTTTCAGACATCAAAGCAAACAATCCTGTCCACTCTAGTATGGGTAAGATTTCCAGGTGTCCCTCATGAACTGTTTGAAAATGAAGAGTTTCTGTTACAATTAGCTAAGAGAGTAGGCAAACCAGGAAAGGTGGACGTTGTCACCTCACAGACTACTAGAGCCAAATTTGTGAGGATATGCGTGGAGATGAACTTACAACAGGTGCTAAGGACTAAGGTTGTGCTTAATGGTAATTACTTTGCTGTTGAATATGAAGGCCTGAGCCAAATCTGCTTTGAATGTGGGAAGATAGGGCACAAAACTCAGGACTGTCCAAACACACAACCCCCACCACAGGCACAAACAGGACCTCTCTTTAACCCTAGACCTACAAAACTCGCTCAACCAACCTGTCCTACCCAGAGAAAAGCCCTTTGGACCCTGGATGATAGCCACGAATAGAAGGAGAAGACCCCCTATGGGCCAAAGACAAAGAGGAGAAAGACAAGACTGGAGAAACTCTAATGGCCCAATGAGAGATGACCATAACAGACAATATGAGCAAACACAAGGAAGACCTGGCACCCATACCAGAGAGGACATACAAACAGGCTCAAGATATGAAGTTTTATTTGAGGAGGAATGTTACGAAACACCCCAGGAAGATGGTCCCTCACACAATGTGAGTGACCTATAGGAGAAAATGAAAGAAGCAGCCTCTAACTTCACTGAGGCAAGCGTAACACTACTATCCAGAGGCAATCTCAACCAGCCCAACCCAAAAGCAAACACCAATGATATGGAAGTTGATACTCACATAAGTGCCACTTCCCATGAGCACCCAAAAAGGAAGGATCCAATACCACAGACTAATGCACCACCGGCCATGCCAACTAAACGGTATGCCGCCAGTACATGGACAGCTAAAGCACCTGCAGCCAACACCAGACCTCTACATGATATCAGCAACACAAAGGAGGGATTGATAACATCAAGAGGGAACTTTATGGGTACAGATCATTTTGCCACGAACCCTAATTCAGGAGACCTGGTACCAAGAGAGATGTTTAATCAGAAGGATAAGCCTCCAGACCCTCACAAAGGGGCCAACATCGAACCAACAAATAAAAAGATGACTCAAGAAATGAGGGTTTATGGAAATTGAGAGATGAACCACCTGATGGATCCCAAGATCCTAAGGGCCATCTCCCCCCTCAATAATTTTTTTTAATGAAGATCATTACCTGGAACTGTAGGGGTGCAGGCTCCAGTGAATTTTTTCTGCATGTTAAATCCCTGGTAGGTGATCAAAAGCCAGATATGTTATGTTTGCTCGAAACTAAAGTTAGTAGTGCCAAAGCAAGAAGGATTATCCAGCTAGGCAACTTCAGTCAGGGTATTTGCATTGAAGCTAGAGGTTTTGCGGTGGTATTTGGTGCTTTTGGAGTGAGACCTGTGGGAACATTAGAGTGCTTGCTTGTATTCATTCTTCGCTTGAACTTAGCAATAATGCAAGGCAATGAGATCCAATGGATCCTTACCATTAGGGCTGTAAACGAGCCGAACCCTACCGAACCCAGGTAGGGTTCGAGCTCGGCTCGAATATTTCGAACCTAAGGTTCGGCTCGGCTCGAATCGATTGAACCTTAATTTAGCAAGGTTCGCCTCGGTTCGAATCGAATATTATGAAACATGTTCGGTCCGGTTCGGCTCGAACATGTTCGAACCGTTCGAACATGTTCGACTCGAACTGTAACCAAATTTCCAGATTTCCAAAAAAAAATACATACATTATTGGGGGGATTACAATTTACAATTAGAAAATATCAAAATAAATATTGTCCAAATACTAAAATCACAATAAATCCAAGGTGCTTACTAAGTCCAATACCCAAAATCACAATAATCAATTCACGATCCAAAATAACAACAGTTCAACAGTTCAACGAAATTCAAAATAACAACACTGCATGCATAAGTAAATAAATGCATGTAAGCAAATGAAAGTTCAAGATAATCATTCATGTGTTTTCCTTCTTTTTGGTTGCTTTTCTTCGACTTTGGTGGATTGACACCGGCAATTGCTAAGCCTAGGATTGTTAGCTTTGGATTGACTCCTTCCGGTTCCGGATGAGGTTGAAACAGGAGGAGGAGGTGGAGCAGGAGCAGCATCATCATCATCATCTAGGAATCAAGAATTATACACAGTTAGGCATGAAACTTAAATCCCTAATGAAAAAAAAACATAAAGTAGGATCATACATATTATTAATATACCACGTACCGGCGGTGTTGATAGGATCTTTCATATCGTATTCATTTTCATGCTCCAATTCATCGGGATCATCATTCCCCTGAAAGAAAAAAAAGTAAGAAACGAATATTAAAAACATTAAAAACTTGACAACATTATTACTAAATTTAATTTACTAAATTTAGGTAAACACCTGGGCCTCGTCTTTGAATGATCTGATTCCATATAATTCCTTTATCCAATCTCCGGCACAAACTAAAACCTCAACCGTTTCCCTTTTCATGGAAGCTCTTCTTTTATCTATAACTCTACCTCCGGCACTGAAAGTAGATTCCGAGGCAACCGTTGTGATTGGGATGGACAAAATATCCTTTGCCATCTTGGATAACACTTTATACTTCGCCTCATTCGCTTTCCACCAAGTAAGGGCATCAAATTTACAAACATTTGGATAAACTTCTTCATCATAATACAGATCAAGATCTGATTTTTGCTTCCCCTTTGATTTTGTTTTTGTCAAAAACTCATCAAACTTCCTTTTACGAATTGTGTCAGGGGGAGGTAGCTTGCAAGATGCACTATCACTAGGGGGAGGTTTCTCATCGCCATATACCGTAGCATACTGCTTATATAGTTCCTTGAATTTACCAAAAACATAAGATGCTTTTCCCTCATGAATAGGAATATGATCATTAATGATGTCTACATCCTCCTCCTCATCATCATCATCCTTGTCTACATCATCCTTCCGATTAGGGTACATTGATTCAAAAGCAAACTTGATCAACACCTTCTTATATCTTGGATCAAGAATTGTGCCAAAGCAAAGCAAAAGATCACACTCTTCCCAAAGATTTATCATACTTCAAAGCCATTTTTTCAGCCATTTTCTCATATGTTTCTTCTTAGAGGGATCTAACTGTTCATTGATCAACTCCTTAATTCTAGATAACTCTAAAAGAAACAGATTCACCGTTGGATAATTGCTTCCGTAAATTAGGTTAGTTACATCCAAAACACTTGAAGAAAGTCACACACCTCACTAACCTCATACCACCGACTCTCGGAAGGGCAATAATTGTTTGCAAAATTTTCATCATCCTCCCCAAACTTAGTAAAACACTGCTACATACTTATAAGCAATAGACAACATCACATAAGTGGAATTCCACCTAGTGTTATTGTCTAATACCAGCTTATTTGGGGGCAATTTCAAGTTCATCCTATGCTCATTGAAGGAGATAAGTCTACTTTCCCGAACCAAACAAATACTTGACTCCATCTCTAACTTTTTCAATAACCTTCCCAATTTCTTTCAAACCGTCTCTAACTAATAGATTAATGATGTGTGCACAACATCTAACATGGAAAAGTTTACCATCCAAAAAAGATTTGAAGATATCGAATCATAATCACTTTTCAGGTTTACTTATACACACATCATTTGCGGATGCATTATCAACCGTCACGGAGGCAACTTTACGACTAATTCCAAACAGTTACACACCCTATGTACCTCTTTTAGCCAATACAACCCCACTATGAGGTGGAGGTACATTGACAAAAGAAAGTACTCTCTTTTGCAAATTCCAATTTTTATCAATGAAGTGAGCTGTAATGACCATGTACCCTATCTTTTGAACCCCTGACGACCAACAATCAGTAGTCAAACTAACCCTATCAACTTTCTTCATAAGACCCTTAAGCTTTTCCTTTTCCATATCATAAACTTTGAAGCATTCTTGTCTAACCATATACCTACTGATCTTCTTATAATAAGGAGTATATGATTTCAAGAATTCATTAAAAACCTTATGTTCTACAATGTTAAACGGGTATTCATGTGCTAATACCATGTGTGCAGCAAGTTTCTTAGTGTTCTCGAAATTAAAGATAAAAGCAGAAACAGTACTGTCACCTTCTGAAAGACCCTTCAACTGAGTTTGAATGAGATTAGAACTAGAATTCACCTTCGGGTTCGATATTTTGGGAAAGATTTTATTCCTTGCTGGACAAGAATCCTTCAAGTGCCTCATTAAATGAGTAGTAGTCTTGCCTTTCTGAACTGATAGTAATGCATTACAATGTTTGCATTTGTTCTTTGGACCTGTAGGCTGATTCACTACCTCGAAATGATCCCATACCATAGATCTTGTTTTTCCCGCGGGTGCATTGCCTTCATTGTCTTTAGCAACTTCCTCATTCTCAGTCGAGTTCGAGTCAGTCCCCTCTTTTTCAGATGGTTCAACTTCATCTAAATCCTCCTCTTCCCTCATTATTTCAATATCATTATTAATAGGGGTATCTGAAGAATCAACAAAAGAATTAGTCATTATTCTCACTCTCTGTTTTTAAAAATCAAATATGACTCTATGCACTAAACACGTACTCTAGTCTCTGGTAAAAAAAAAATACTCTCTGTTAAAAAAAAAAACTCTCTGATACCAAAATATTTATAATAAAAAAAAGGAAAACAAAAACGGGACCTTGAGATAACGGGGGAGTCGGATTTAGATAAAAATCGGACATTGGTAGAGCTGTAGAGGGGATCAATCTGAGAATCAATTGATGATATTTGTCACCTGTCAAAGAGAAAACGAAAAAAAATGTCGGTATGATTGATGAGTATACTGAATTACTGAGTATATGATTCACAAATCACAAATCACAAGAATCACAACTATGTAATTAAACTATACTGCTGGGCTGTAATGAAATTGCAAGAAATCAGACCTGAACTCACAAGAAAACATAACAAAATTCAGAACCTGGACAAGGTAAGCATATGATTCCTCCTCTAAGAAGATATTTTTTTTAAAAGTCAGAACCAACAACAATATTGGAGATTAAAGTTAGCATCAAATCTACTCAAAAAGAAAAAAGAAAATTAACATCAAATTAAGAATCCCTCTAGCTAGCAGCAAAACCAGTTGGGATTTGGGAATTCCTTAGCCTGCAAAGAAACTTCACCTTTATATATCACTTAATTTTCACATCCAAGTAAGCTTTTTTAAAACATCAATCAGCCCACATCAACCAAATTTAGCAAGGTTCGGCTCGTGTTCGAACTGGAATATTAGGAAACATGTTCTCTCCTCCACAAAGTAACTCATACGGAATAAACACGACGAATCAATTAAATCCTTGTTCTATGGAATCTAGACATGTTTTCACAGATCTATGATTCACATGATTCCGTAACATATTCGACCATCACATCGAACACATTTGCAAATTCCAAGCTCCTTCTTTTATCAGCAAATTAAAGTGTAGGTTTGGTAAACCTCACTGTGATAACAAAGCACACAATAACCATTTAGCATCATCAGGAAACAAAAGTCTTGAATTCTAATAGAAAATTGTAGGAAAATAACACACAAAAAGAAAGATACACAAACCATCACGCATCTATCTATCCCACGTGGGTAACATACATAAAGTGCAACCGCAAGCCATACATGATACAACAGTGTTGAAAATTTGCCCAAAGAACAGGGAAACAATTTCAAGAAAGCGGCAACACCTAAAAATCGGTTACTTTTTAGGTGTGAGTATCTAAATTTAGCCCTAAAGATTCATTTAAACCAAATAATAAATCGAATCGCAAGTTTGCAACACGAACAAAACAACCCAAATGTCAAAAATTCAAAAAGATCAAAGATTGATAGACAAGTGTACAAAAAAGATAGACGATATATGAATTGCCAATAAAGCTCAAGAAAAACTCACCTATCCGTTTTTGTCAGTTTGATTGAAAAAGACTGAGGAAGAGGAGAGAGTCGGCAGCCCTACTGGAATTTGGAAACGGAGAAGAAGATGAGCAAAGCAGCGGCGGCACTCAGCAAAGCACTCCGTTGAAGCAAAGAACAAGCACTCAACGGAGAAGAAATGAGCAAAGCGGCGGAGAAGAAGATGAGCACTCACTGAGACCGAAGCCGAAGTTCTAACTTCTACCCTAAATTTTGATATATATATATATATATATTTTATATATATATTTTTTTTAAATATAAAATAGTTCGAGCCGAACGTGTTCGATACGGTTCGGCTCGATAGACGGATATCAAATACCTTACGTTCGGCTCGACGTTCGAAGGTTCGAATCGAGCTCGAATCGAGCTTTTTTCGAGCCGAATACAGCGAATCGAATCGAATACTGACGTTCATTTACAGCCCTACTTACCATTGTTTATGCTTCTCCCATACCCATTATTAGAAACGCTTGCTGGACCTACTTTGAAAAGCTAGCCGACTTGATTACTTATCCCTGGTGCCTCATTGGTGATTTCAATCAAGTTGTTGATCAAGATGACAAGCAGGGGGGAAGGCCTATAGGAGGAGTTAATGTTGAAAGTATGAGAAATATGTTACAGAATGTGAGCTTATCAAAGTCCAGTTCCAGGGGCTAAGATTCACTTGGAAAGGCCCTCTCTACAAAGGAAGACACATTCTACAAAGATTAGATCAAGCCTGGTGTAATGAAAAATGGTTGACCAAATATCCTGAGGCTAGTCTAACCCACCTTACAAGAGTTCATTCAGACCACTGTCCAATATCCCTTCAGTTGAACACGAACACTAAGAACTTCAGTGGACCCCCTCCAATGATCTTTCTAACAGCTTGGTTCGAACACTCTGGTTTTGCAGATTTTGTGGACAATACTTGGGAAGGAAATGAACTTACTTTTGACATTGTAGCAAAGAGATTCATGACCCAAGCCATGACTTGGAATAGGAAGGTTTTTGGAAACATATTCCATAGAAAAAAATCAGCCGAAGAGACTTGCCGGTATTCAAACAAATATGTCACCCATTACTTAGCCCTATAAAAGCTTTAGAATCACAACTTCTTAAGGAATATGATGAAATTCTTGCTCGTGAAGAGAAGTATTGGCACCGTAAAATCCAACTTACAAAGGACTGCTTGAAGGGGAAAGAAACACATTACTATCATGTCACAACCCTTCAAAGGAAACAGAGGAAGAAGATTGTAAGCCTGAAAAGGGAAGATGGTTCTGGGTGATAATCGATCCGAAATTCAAGAGATGATGAGAAGCTTCTATGTCGATCAGTACTCAAGGAAGATGAACACCACTTTTGCCAATGCGCATCTCTATCTACCTCGACTTTCCAGGATCGAGTTGCAACATCTCAACAGGCAGATTATTGAGAAAGAAGTAGAAGAGGTAGTTTTTGATTTGGGCACTTTTAAAGCAGCAGGTCCTGATGGACTCCCACCTATGTTTTTCAAAAATTGTTGGGGTACAGTTGGTAGCTCAGTTATAAAGTTTGTTATTAATGCTTTTGAGGAAGCCTGGTTCCCCCCTGATATGAATGAGGTGCTTATAACTTTGATACCTAAAATCAGCCACCCTGAAACCCCAAGTCAGTTTAGACCGATAGCCCTGGCTAATGTGATTATAAAGGTTGTGACTAAGGTGCTGGCCAATAGGTTACAGAGTGTCATTGACAAACTAGTCAGCTCCACCCAAAGTGCTTTTATCCCAGGGAGAAGTAGTGCTGGGAATATTATTGTGGCTCAAGAGGTCGTTCATGCCCTAGAGGCAAGAAAGAAGGGCAAGAAGGGCTACATGGCAATCAAAGTGGACCTGGAAAAAGCTTATGATAGAGTAAGCTGGAACTTTCTCCAAAATATCCTTGACACTATTGGACTTGTAGATAATCCAAAACTCCTCATGCACAAGATAACTTCCTCAAAGTTGGCGCTTCTGGAATGGCGAAAAACTCAAATTCTTTCCACCCTAGTAGGGGACTAAGGCAAGGGATCCTATTGCCCCACCTGCTTGTCCTTTGTATGGAAGTCTTGAGCCACAAGATCAATGCAAAGATCAATGCGAGCCGGTGAAGCCGATTAAACTCTCAAGACATGGTCCCCAATCTCTCACATTTTCTTTGCAGATGATCTTCTGCTTTTTGGGGAAGCAAGTGTCAAGCAAGCAAAAATTATTGAATCAATCCTGCAAGATTTCTGCAACTGTTCAGGCCAAAGAATAAGCACAACAAAGTCGTTGTTCTTCACATCTAAGAATGTGAGCAACACTTTAAATGATGAATTGGCAAATTTGCTTTCAAATGACCAATACCAGTAATTTGGGGAAGTACCTAGGAGTCCCAATTTTACATGGTAGAATGAGGATTTCCCATTCGGATATCTAGAAGACAAAATGAGAGCAAATTGTCATCCTGGAAAGCCAAGACTCTAACAAGTAGGCGGGTAAGAGAATTCTCATCCAAAGCTCCCTAGCCACCCAATTTCTACTATGCTATGCAAACGAAGGTTTCTACCAATCACAACTGCTCACACTATGGAAAGAATATGCAGAGATTCTTTTGGGGGACAAAGACTAAGGTCACAAATGCATACCATAGCATGGCATACCTTTTTGCAAACCTCTTCAAGAAGGTAGATTGGGATTTAAAAACTCGTGCAAATGAATGTGGCTATGCTAGGCAAATCTGGTGTGGCAATTGATCAATCGAATAACGATTTGTGGGTGATTTTGCTATCTCATAAGTACAAAACTTATCCAAACCCAGTAGAATAGGCTCCTCACCAACCTGGAGAGGCATTTGTAAAGCTTTTGGTCA